>NW_010580633.1:0-70715 GCF_000705375.1 Tinamus guttatus
CTGCCAAGATCATCTTCTCCAGCCTTAGAAAAGAATGTGGTAGAAGATTCACTCCCCCTTCCTGCATATGAAGATGTCTGCATAAGCATTATATTTTTCCAGGTCTGCACTTTGATCCTTCACACATCTGTCCTTCTCGGTGCCTGCACCATATGCACGGAAATTATAATACTGCCAGCTCATCCCTGGCTGGAGCTCTATTGGAAACCCCAGATGAGATTGAATCATGAAGTATGTTATGAAAAGCTGCCTGTTGCCAAATACCTGCCTTAGATTCTAACATCTGCCTCCATCCCATCTCAGGAGTGAATTGGGAGCCATCTCTGTTTGCATTTTGGCTAAAGGGATTCTTCCCTCATTGCTACCAGCTTTGGAGCACCCACCACATTTCCTTCCTTCTTCTGTGAGCAGGGAGAGGAATTACAAGGTTTTTTTTTTTTTCCCCAGTCTTTTCCCCTCATGTGAAGAGAGGGAAACTTAGTAAGAAAGAACAGGCACATCCTGAGCTGCGCTTCACTTTCTGTTCATCCTCATTCTTCTCCTCCCTTCCTCTGTCAGGATTCTCCCCATTGCTCCTGAAGGGCATGAGGGAAGAAGAGCTCTGCTGCTCCAAATGTCTCCCCTTCCTCAGGGGAGGGGAAAGTGCACAGTGACAGAGGGCTCTGCCTTGCCCCACTTCTCTTTTTGGCATCAGTGGAGTATTGATTAGGGGGAAAAAAAGCCCAGATCATTCAAGCCTGCTTTCAAGAGTGGCTTAAAATGTGATACTTGCACATTGTAAGAACAGGCAGAGGCAAACCAGAAGAACTTTTAAACATCTGGAGACTAAGACATCTGGTTCTGTTTCTTTTGTCATGGACACTCTGGATAGTTTGCATGTTTTCCTGGGGCCCCAGACAATTTATTTCCTCTATAACAGGTTCTGTTCTTCATAGAAAATGGGATTGTGTCTTCAAAGATCTTGAAGCACCCTACTGAGTGATGGTAGAGAAGCCGTTCCCCTACACTGCTTTTAAAAATTTTCTAAAGCCAACAAACTGAGCAGATGTGTTTGGGGTAGGTTTCTAATTGCATATTTTTAAGCAGAAGTGAAGCTTTCTATCATTTTGGTAAAAGTGAAGAATATGGTCTTTAATATAATTGACAGTTTATTTTACATTTGAGGATAGCTAACCTTTTACAAGATGAAACTGTCTTGTAAGTCTGATGAACATGGAATCACAACCCACCTGTACCTTGCTGGAAGAGTTTCAGTGAAAGAGCTGCCCTCCCTGTTGGCTTAGGTCAGGTATAGGTAGAAGTCATTTTGTGCCTAATCAAGCAGGCCCATGAAAGGCTGAATGGTCGTGATAAGTAAATGTGACTGTCTAATACTAAAGATGTGATTAATATTAAGTCTGGTATTTTCTCTCAGTACTGAAGATGGGAATGTGTCTTACCTGTAATTATAGTTGACTAACTTAAAAATGTGATGGTAATAGCACTAGGTCATTCTGACCTTCTGCAGTGGAAAAAGATAATGATATTTAGTACTTTTTTATAGTTTGTTAACAACCTTTTTTTTTCCCTGGGATGTTCTGTGCAGTTAAACCAGCCCTCCCACAGAGCAGGGTCATGTTCTTCTTATTCTTAGTTGCAGAAAACATTTACCATATACTATAGCAAATCAGACAATCTTCATGCTAATCATTCCTTGCTGGAAACTATTTACTACAAAAACTTCAGAAATATTCTTACTAGCTGAAAAGCAGAGAATCACAGCCAAAAAAGTGATTCATTTATGTTCAGAAAGAATAAAAACCAAACTGAGCGTTTAGAAAAAGAACTAAGTATTTCAGATCAGAATGGTAAAGACTGAGAAAAGAGGCATTCAGAACTTCTTGTCTTCTGTGTGGGTTTTCCTCTAATTTCCACCTGCCCGATTCTCTGTGAGTTTCCCCTTGTCTGGATCCTCAGCCTGTGTTTGCTCATGGGCATCCGTTTAAATTGATGGAGCGCTGATAATTTACATTAACCAAATGTCTGTCCCAGTGAGTTCATTAGAATTAGTGCTTCTTTCCATCAGTGCAAAAGAGGCTGGCCTGCACCCTCATTGTGCCTCATGCACAGTTCTCTTTGTGCAGAGAACACTCCCAAAATAAAGTTTAAATATTAGGCAGCTCATATTCACTGTTGTAAGTTTGACCCTTTTGCATGGTACAGCTAGAGAGCTAGCAGCTGGCTTAGAAATTCTGGGTTCTTCTGAGTCTTAGAAACCCCCTGTTTAAGGTTGTATTTTGTATGAAATTCACTGTGTACTTTTATTTTCCTGTATATTGCTAAATTGAGCTCCAACAAGAAAATGCTTAGATTCTCACTTCTGATTGTCGTACTAGAATATTCCTTTTGCTGATGAAAGGGGAAAGCTTTGATTTAGCTATAAAATGTTTGATGGCTTTCTGATGTTCCACTAGTTCCTGAGAGCATTGCAGTATGCATATGGGCAAAGAGATAAACCCCAAATCTCTTTTTTTTTTTTGAGAGAGAGCCAGCATAGTTGAATGCATAACCGATTTGCAGAGCCAATTAATACTGAAAAGAGAGACAGTTACAAGTTGTGGCTTACTAGTGTGCCTATATTCCAGAGCATGATAGCAAAGTGAATGGCAAAGTGGGATATGTCTCTGTCTCTGCTTACAGAAAACCCGCTTTGTGTGCAAGTGGTCTTGGGGCCCAAGTGAGATTTTCTGGCTCTTCTGCAGTACCATGAGGAAACATCTCTGAAAGCATGAAAACATTAGACCTCTAATTGTGCTCTGCTGCTTGTTGTTTTGGCTGTACTTTCGTGGTAGTTTCAAAAAGTCTCTGAATTGGGAGTGCTGCCAGTTTGGCTGTGAGAGAGATGGAAGAAAGCAGCCATGATTTAAAACAGAAACAAATCCCCCAAAATACCAACATACCAACCTGCTGGATCTCTGAAGTTTGTGGTAGGTCTCTTCAGAAAGCAGATGGGCAGGTCTAACACAGCTGAAAAAGGACTAGGTTGTTTTGGAAAGCAATTTTAATTTTAAATATACTTTTGGTTTACTGCTGCAGTGTGCTTCACTCTCTGCAGCACCATATATTTGATTCACTTTTAAAAAACAAACAGCTTAAGATTTGAATCACTCTACGTTAAATTTAACAAAATAAAAATGCCAACACTTAACGCAGCGTGTTGGATTGGGCCCTAAATTGGAAAACAAGCCTAGTATCTAACAGACTTTGTTAATAGTCATGGAGTGAAAGCAAGTATTTTTTAAAGAAGAGAATTTTGAGGACGGGTCTTTCACACCCCCTCTCTGTGTTGGGGAAAAGCAGCAGACAACAAAATGAGGGTGACCCAGGAAACCAGCGTGATCTACTTTTACACTGATTTCTGATGTTACTGTTGTCACTTCTTTCCTATTTATCTTGTTCAGTACAGAAAAGCAGCCCAAAGCTGCAAATCTTCACAGGAGGAGGTATAATAACCCCAGTCAGAAATAACGGGGACATTTGAGCATGCAATGTGACCCCAACGAGGGAGTGCAGGTCTCAGCCTGCTCGCAGCCGTGTGCAGTTATCCGCAGGAAATGGAGGAAGGTGGGAAGGATTCTCAATAGCATGTTACGAGTGCAGCCAGGAGCGTGGGCGCTGTTATGACAGGTACCTAAGAAATCCAAACTACGTCTGCAGTCTCATCATTACCAGCTATTCAATTCCCTCCCCTTCATCCCTCCCGCAAATTGCTGAAGGAAAGAAAACAGTCGGTAGGAGGTCTAGCCAGCAGAGGCATTTGTGAGGCTAAGCCTACAGCAAAACGATGTTAAATTGTGAACCTGAAGATATCTGCTCAGGAAGGCGCTACAGGCTTCATTGGAGCCCAGAGCTATTTGGGGAAACAGCCTGTTGTCTTCAGGATTATGCAGTGCTGGGCTTTGCAAACAGTGGCTGCGGTACTGGGGCTGTTGGCACGGCGCCCGTGCTGCAATGCCCTGCGAAACTCGAGGCCTTTGGTATGCTGGGTTGTGTGCAACAAAGACCAGGCAACCTGCAGTGCAAAACATGGCTGATGCTGCAGCAGGGTTATGATTCCTATCTTAGCACCCTTGGTACAGTGTGAATCGGCCTGTAAAGAGCTGTTGATTCCCTTCTGTGCAAAGAAGGGTAAAAGTGGCGTCTGAGGTGCAACATGGCCCCTTGCACTGAACACCCCCTTCGTGTGCACCAACGTATTTACAGATGTAGGAGGAGAGTACAAAACCACAGGTGACATGGCCACATTTGTGCTGAATTGTAATCCAAGGATATAGCTCCAGTTCTCCTGAAAGGGACATTCACAGGATGAAATAAGCTGCCCTGTGTTTACAGAGACCCCTGAGGCAGTTTCCTTCTCAGATGAGTTGAGTGAGGAGCTGTTACCTTTTTCTGTTTATTGTGATCACAAAAAAAAAAAAAAAAAAAAAAAAAGAAAGAAAAAAAGCTATAACTAAGGCTGTCAGGAAGAGCAAAATATGAGAGCAAATAGAGGTCAGTGCCTTACTTGCTCAGTATTGCTACTGATGGGAAAGTTGCTGTTTTGATACGAGCAGACCAGGCAATGCCACAACATGCAAAGCCCTAGTGCTCAGGGGAGCTCATTGCACTGACAGAAGAGCAGGGTCCTGCCATCTTCCCGGCCAGGGGAAGGGGACACTTAACGTGCTGGCAGAAATTGGTC
Source organism: Tinamus guttatus (assembly GCF_000705375.1). Next base: position 4,721 of record NW_010580633.1, read on the forward strand.
CTAAAAGTGCACATGTGGGTCTTGACAACCTAAAGTGCCAGAAACCATTGGGTGGGTGCAATTAGTAACTTTTTTGCTCCAAGGAGGAACTCTGAGGAGGAGATATTCCCAGGTAATTGGAAGGATAGGTAACGGAAAGGATGCCTGCCCGCTGGCAGGAGCTGCGTGGCTGTCTCTGCTCCGTAACACTGTCGTGAACTGACTCTGGAGGCTTCTCAGAATATCTTTCTTCAACTACTCAGCAAGGAGGACAGTGGCACAGAAGTCAGGAATCACTGACCCCCATGATGACATGTATAGGTATAGGTGTATAGGTAAATATTATGCATTTAAACTAAATTCTGAATCCTTTCTTTATTTCCACCACATAACCAGACTTAAATAGAAACCGTGATGGAAAGTCATTGCAATTCTCTAGGGTCACAGACAGAAGAGATCTCTACTCGGATTAATAACTGCTACCCCTAAAAGTAGGCCATGTCAATGTTTTAAATTCTTATTTCATATCTGACATGGTCTGTCATGTTTTACTGCTTAATTATTGTGTCTCCCCTGAGCCAGGGATTATATGTATTGTATGAAGCTATTGTGTGGACTCTAAGAGTCCAATTTTCACTAAAATCAATGGAAGTTATGCCATTGTACTGCAATGACAGCAGGACTTTGCTGTAAAAGTAAAATAAGGCTGATGCAGCTAACAAGGACTTTGGAGCCAGTAAAGGGTCTGTGAAGGATATATGTGAGTTATGAAAGATCAAATTCAAAGGGGATCTGAAAAGATTACAGAATGAACTGGAGAATGTAAAAGAAAGCATAAGAACAGCAAAGCTAGAAGGTAAAATGAAAATTGGACAGGAGGTAAAAATAAATAAGAGATGCTTCAAGTAGATAAAGAATGAGAAGTGAATGAGGCAATGGGGATTCTGTAAAATGGGAAGGGTAATTTTGTAACAGAAGCAGCAGACATAGCTAAATAAATAAATGAATTATATGTCAATTTTCACAGAGGAGAATGGAAGAAATTCAATATACCAGAAATAAGAGTGTTCCTAAGGCAGTATGAAGGAAATCCTTGCAGAATACAGTGAGCGAGTACAGGAGTAAGTCCATCAAGAAATTCTGCAGGAAGCGGAAAAGTGGAATGTAATTGAACAGTTTTTGACAGTTTAACACTTCTTTGGAAACAGTGGTCTATTAACAGGAAAAAAAATAACATGGCAGAGTGGCCCCTGGACAGGATACAAGCAGGAGCATTGGAAAACTCAAGTTTGCTCCTGCTTCTTCTGTAGATTTACTCCGTGGTGTGTAATTAGTCATTTTATTTCTCTGTGTTTTAGTCTGGGTATGAGTCTCCTAGACTGAGATTCTTTATTTTTGTCCCACGGGTAGGTGCCCGGTTTAAGTTAGTCCTACACTCCCTGTCACCACTGGAGAGAGACAGAGCTCGGTCCTCTCTCTTGCGTGGGATCTCCCATCAGGGAACACGGAGAGCCTGTTATTCCCAGGCTTTCTCCATGCAGCTGGAGGCCTGGCAGTGTGGATCCAAGGCAGTTTTTCTTACCTCATCCATGTCCGTCAAAATTTCTGTTGGACAGCAAGGGCAGACAGGCCAGAGGAGGCCCTGTGCACCCAGGACAGGTGCTTTTTAGCTGTTGGACCTTCCTCACAAGTCGTTCTGCCTGTGCAAACGACTATGAGATTACGGTCTCATTTACCACCAAGGAATTAGCATTCCTGTACCTGCTAAGAATAAATGAATGAGTGAGAAGTTTAGACACAAAAAGCTCTATTTAAATTAATTTATAGCAGCAATACTTCTGCTTTAATCCTTTAGAATAATATGCCACAAGAGATGCTTGACAGTGTTTTAGCCAGTCCGGCTCTAGATGCCCGTCAAAGATGTTTCATAGAATCTTTGGTAGTATCATATCGAAAGAGTGGTCTGCTGTGAATTGTTTTAATAAGACTTCTCCGTGGGTAGACTAGCACTTCCTCAGTTTGCAAATACAGTGGCAGGCAATATTCAGAATACTGGTTGTTGGCTATCTCTTGATTGTAAATATATTTTAAGTTCAGCAGAATAAAGGAGGTTTCCACAGATCTGAGTGGGAAAAACAATGTAATTCAAGAGGCTATAATCCTCAACTTCAACATGTGGTGTTTTGTGTCAGTCAAGGACGTGATGATTTTACTGTATGCCCCTAGTTAGTACCAGAAGAAAAGGTGAAATGCGAGATATATTTAAAAAATATAGTTAAGAGAAATGTGATGTAATAACTACAGAATTCAAATGTGTTTTCATGTAGATTAAGAATGAAAAATATCCCTGAAGTTTATAGCTTAATATAGTGAGTGTCAAAAATTAACTTGTCAGGCATACAAACCAGGGCTGGTTTTAACTCAATTTAATTCTGAGCAGACAATATCTCTGGTTCTGTATAAATCAAAGGTAGATAACTATGTAGACAATACTGAAAGCGTTTCCAGAGAATAAATGAACACTGAGCTTTCTCTCACTCACTTAATGTAATTCAGAAATACAGAGCTATCGTGTATTTGGAAGTGGGGATTCTGATGTAATCAGACATGTTAAGCTCTGTCCACCTGTCTATTCTAAATATATTTTCCAAATACAGATAGGCCAAGCTCCAAATTAAGCTCTGGATCCACAATCCAGCGATGCAGTTGATTGATACAGATAATCATGGGCTTCGGGGCCCATGTGGAGTAGCTGATAGGGATAAAAAGGGTGTCTGCTCCAGGTAACTCTCCGCTGCTTAACCTACTCAGATAACTGGCGTGATATTCAGCCTCCCTGAGTGCTTAGATTGCCTTCCACTTGCTGCACGTACCTGGGCTTCACCACAACTTGGGATAACCTGTCTGTGTGTCTGAACCACCAGAGCTTTCTTCCTTTGCAGTGATGCCTTCCTTCCACAGCTTGATGCCTTAAAATGCCTGTGCTTAAAGGAGAAAACTCAAAGGTGAGACACTAACAGAGGCCTTCCCTAGGCTTGGAGAACAAGCATCTGCCTGCTTATCTGGCCAGGATAGATGAACACACGTTACATGTATACACAGATATTCCTAACAGGCTGATAACACTATTGCTCTTTGTTTACACTGAATTATTCCTTCATCACCGATGAAGTTTTAGACTGAAGCAGATCATTTGTCCTTTAAAAAAAAACTGTTTTGGCAAATACCTGGTTACAGCTCTAGGGGTATATGTATTTTTCTTTTCAATAGTAAATCTTTCATAAAATTAAGGCATTTACATTACATCTCTGTTAGGGTAATTTACTTCCTGCAGTAGTTTTGACTTAGTTTGTTCTGCATGGAGTGATATTTTAATCATCGTTTCAGTGTTTATTGATGAGGGTTTGCTGCAAAAGATGAGAAGATTAGTTTAAAATTATCCCGAGTGAATTTGAAACAATAACAAGGAAGTAAACACAGACTAAAACAAATTAAGAAATATAATAGACTTAATAAAAGGCTAATGTTTTTGAGTGTACAAAATGATTGCCAAGCTCACTGTGCGAGTGCTGTACGTACTCTTATCAAATTACTGTGTTTTAAATTAAAAAGGCACAAGTCTTCCCATCTGTAAAGGTAAATGAGATAAATGATCAATATTTTGCCCAATGTTAAAATTCATTACCTTGACTCAAGCAGAACAAAAATCATACCTCATTCCTATACCCATCATCAAGGAATAAATTTGCATTTCCTGACATACTAGTAAATACCTGATTTCAAAGCAAAGACTCTTGTCCTCTGGTCAATTCCTTGCTCCTCCTTAGTGTGCAAGGGGGGTAACTTTCTTAATTCACTTTCAGAGGAGAGGGAGTATCTTCCTTGGGCCCTGGGATTCCTGCAAGGATAAAAAAAAGTATCCTTGAAAGCTGAATTTTCAACTTCAACCAACCAACAAACCATATTTTTTCTACCAAACGTGACATAGTCTCCACCCTTAGCAGTTACCTTAAGTAAAGTGGCAAACAAAAAACCAAAATCAAACAAAAACCCTCATCCCTCATCAAATGCAAAATACAACAAAAATGCATTTTTGCTTGTCGTTCCCAGGTACTGAAGAAAATGTGTTCTTCATGAAAATATATATCAACTATGTATTTCAATTAAAAACATTCCAGCATTGACTTGGCCAACATTTTCAGTTAGATGAGAGGGAGCACCACTCCCCAACTCAGTCACTGTGGGATGTGTTTGGGCTTGTTCACTACTTCACTACTTTTAAGTTCAAATTAAGGGCTCAGGAAGTAATATTAGCAAAAATTTTTCCCAAAGTGGGAATTGAATCATTGTATGTAGCTGTTCCTTGAAGTGCAGTGATGGTAGTTTCAGTTTTACGGGTGCTGCAGGAAGCTGAGTTCTTAAACATTCTGTGAGCAGTAAAACTCTTCAGAAGGGCAGATGGGACCTAGGCATCATAGCCCAGCTTCCTTTATTTCAACTGTGTGTCCATAAATCCCTGATGGGATGCTCTGTAGTCGCTCTGTACTTCTCACCTTGAACTGTGTTGGAGTGTGGCAGTATCCTGCTGCACAGTAGCTGCCTGGCGTTCATACACATGCATACATCTACCCAGACAGAAACTGGGTGTAAGCTGAGTCCAGTCTGCTGGCTTCACTCTCCATCTGCCAAGTTTCAGAAGCTTTGGCTGTGGCACAATTCGTAAGGTTTGCTAAATGCTCAGGATTGTTTTGGATTTAAGGCCTTTTTGGAGTGTAAAATATTGTTAGTTACAGTAGAGTGACCCTTTATCTGGCTGATGCACCTTTCTTTCAATTTAGTTGATAAATGTGCAGTGTTAGTCTGATCACTGCTGTTTTTGCTTGTGATCTGAAAAATGCAACTGGGACTGTTGGTGCTGGTACAAAAGCAGGATCCAGTGTCTATGAAGTCTGTGGTTTGTGTTCTAACTGGGACATGGACATAGTGAAGCGTGGTCCACACTCTCTACACTGGGTGCGGGTGGTTAAAGAGGTTGCCTCTTGCTGCTGTGTGTCAAGTGGAGATCCCTGTCTCCTGATGCAGCACCTTGGCGTGCGAGTGCTGCCAGGCTTTTCAAAGGAAAGGAAAGGGGGTTAGCCTGGCAGTTAAATGTCTTGGCCAAAGGAGTGATGATCATCAGCAGCAGAGAAAATAGAAGTTGGAAGTGACAATTTGTCAATATGTACAAATCCCTGAGGGGAGAATGTAGAGAGGATGGGGCAAAGCCCTTTTCAGTGGTGGCCAGTGACAGGACAAGGGGTAATGGGTGCAAGTGGAAACACAGGAAGTTCCACCTCCGTGTGAGGAAGAACTTCGCTCCTGGGGGGGTGACAGAGAACTGGAACAGGCTGCCCAGAGTGGTTGTGGAGTCTCCTTCTCTGGAGATCTTCCAAACCCGCCTGGATGCCATGTGCTTTAGGTGTCCCTGCTGAAGCAGGGGTGTTTGGACTATATGATCTTCAATCTCAGCCATTCTGTGATTCAGGGCGCAGGGACATGAATACCTGTGCCCTATATATCTGAGTTCAAGCCTTGTGTGGCATTGCAAAGGTTAATTAAATATTTATGTATATGCTTCGGGAGGCTTATATGAAAAGCAGGGCAGACAAACACATATTAATCTTTTTGCTAGTTCCAAGTATCATGCCCTGGTATGCTACGACTAATGGTTTGAGGACTCAAACCCCATTCCGTTTAAGTGAAAGACAGTGCTGATGCTGGTTAGATGGATAAAGAGCACAGGATTCTAATGTCCAGCAATATTTGTCTCTGTGAGCTGCAAAATATAATATTGCAATTCCCCAAAAGTTTTCCCTCCCTTAGCTTTTCTGTAATAAAATACAAAAAAAAAAGAAAAAAAAAGAAAATCCCAGAGATTCTGAGTGCTTCTTGAATGTAATCATTTCATCTTTCTTTTGAACAGAAGGCATATAAAATGTGTTGTATACTTCCATGGAAGTCTTAAACAGAAAGAATCATTTTCTCCTTATTTGCATAGCCTGCTGAGAATGGACCTCAGTGTACATATGTTGACAGCAATAAAATTATCATTATCCAGCCAGTGCGTACTATGCAGGTGGAGAGGTACATGTGAATCAGCTGTGCTAACGTTGGAATGCCCCTAGGGTTTAATTCTGAAACTTTCATTTCCTCACTCTATTTTCAGCCACTATTAACTTTAAAAGCTTTTTGCATGAGGGAGGATTATGCATGGCACTAACACTTTGTTACTCAGCTGGGTTCACTGATTGGCTGAAACTCAAAAATCTTTACTAGTTGGGCTAAAACATTAAAAAATGTCTTTTGATAAATGATCTGAAAGGAAATCAAGCAGATGGCTTTTAGGCCAACCTCACAGTGCCGCTTTGCAGAGAAATAATAGTTTCAGTAATGGATTGTAGAGCTTTGTTTAAATCACCCTACTACTTAGTGGAAAAGGGTAAAACGTTTATTTTTTTTCCCCCTAGAACTTCCTTCCCCCCAACATTGAAATGAACCTGAGCACTTCTTCAAGTGCTGGGAAATCATTCTTTCTTCTTTGTTGTCGTTACTGCTGCTTCCAGTTCTCACTGTTGTCTCTGGCTGCATGTGCTGGGTGGCAGCCTCCTACATCCCACAGTCTGTTTCCTGATGGATTCATTTACTATGAGTATCTCAGGGACAGTTCTTATGTGCCCCAACCTACTGATTTTAAGAAGACATCAAGCATCTTATATTGGATTTATATGGTGAATCACAGGTGCTGGGGGGTGTAGTTAAAAATGACAAGAAAGTTAGAATAACTGTGTTTAATAGGTTTATTTGGCCTCCAGTCAGTGGGGTGACAGACTAGATGCAGACTGGCTTTTGCAGCTTCTTGGTGTGCTTGCTGAAAGGGAGGAGAACAAAGAGGCGCTTTTCTGCAGAGCCCCAAGTGAGCTAGGTGAAACAGCAGTGGTGCCCGCAGCATCCTTGCTATTCCAGGTAGGTCTGTAGAGGTGGGATTAGTGAAGGAAATGGCCAACAGTTTTGCCTCATCAGGGCAGAGAAGCAGTAGAGGATAGTTGCTACAGATTGAAAAGAGTAACTGCAGAAGCAGAGGAACCTCATGGGGCCCTGTGCTCAGGGGCAACAAAATTTGTATGGGGGGCACAAACATCAGCACCACATGGCAGCTCTAAAGGCTCCATATGTAAGGTCTACACAGTAGAGGAGTCTTTATCTAAGCTGCTAGGTCACATCTTGGAGGCGATGACAGCCTAAATGGGAATTCATGGTTATTGCATGAGACACCTTGTCCAGGCTTTTGGAAGAATAGGAGTTGTTCTTAGGAGTACAGCTGAAGAGTCAGGTAAGGTGTTCTTAACATGTGTATAATCACCCTCAAAATGTGTTTAATCAACCTTTTGCACTAAGGAGCAAAGCCTTCCAACTTGTGCCCAGCTGAGTATTCAAGAAGCCAAATACAAGAGGTTTAATGTATATATATATACCAATTTTCTTGATGACAACACCTTTCTCCTTGAAACATGCACTTAATCCTTTGCTCTTCATTAGATACCAGTGAATCCTTTGGGATCAGTGTTATTCGCAATTGTCCAGATGGTTTCGTTACTGTTTTGGCAAAGCAGAACATTCTGGCACATTAAATATGGGTAAATAATTTTGATTCAACTCAAAAAAGGAGAAGGAAAGGTGCATTTACTCCAGCACAAGATCAATTCATTATAGGCTACAAGATAGATATTAGGTGTATTTGTTCCATCACAATAAATGCTTGTAAAAATACCTTTGTGGTTTTCTTTTTATAAATAGATGCAGCATCATGTCATGGACTTTATGCGGAAGGAAACTCTGAAGTGACTTCCCCTGTGTGAGACAGATAGGTCTGTAATGATGTAAAGCATCTGAAGTCAGAGAAGGACTAGCAATAGGGCCTCCAAAATACTGGCAATTTGGGAGCATATTTTTGAGCACCTTTGTGCAATACTCACAGGCAAGTCACTGATAGAGCGTTTTTGTTTTGTGCATTGCAGTAATATTTAAGAAACTCCAAAGGAGGCCTTTAAAAATGCATACCTTTCATTAACATACCTTTCAGACACCTGCTGCCCTGGCAATCCCTCTTTGGAGCTGATGGATGGGGAGTGGGGAACGAACTCAGCACAGCAGCTGCTGAGGGCACAGGCTGCCTGCTGAGAAGCCACTCCAGCCTTTGCTGGAGGCAGAGATGGATGGATCTGGGTTAAATTAAACTATGAAGAGAAAGAAAACAGTATGCAAAGGAATGTTGTGCTACAAATACGAGGTCAGTCAAACTTGCCTTACTTGTCCAAATTATGCTTGCAGAAAAAGTCAAGACGGCATGATTTTGTCCAAGTTTTGTTATAGTACAAGGTGGAATCAAATGTAAGTTGCCCCTTGTCTGTGCTCCATCTGGAACAGAGAGAAAAACATGCAGGTTTTCAAACAGTAGATGTCACCTCCTATGATAGCCTAATATGCTAAAACTTGTTCTAAACACAGTGTTATTCATTATGGTCCCCAGTAAAGGGAATTTTCTCTAAAGAGATGTCAGCTTAAAATAACAAGGTCTTGATCTTTAATTCAAATCCCTCTAGGCAGACATCTCTGTCAGCCTGAACCCCTTTGATTTCAATAGCATTTTGTGGTTCTGGATATGCAAATTCAGCTAGGGGTTTAGATTTCTACTACATACCAGTAGTAGGTGGTATCTAAACTTTTCACATGTTTGCATTTAAAAACAACAACAACAAAAAAACCTCGTATGCTACTTTTTTTTTTCCTTTGTGTGGTTCCGTCTTTGTGTGGTTCTTGGCCTCAGTCTTTCTTGGATGAATACACAGACCCTGACTGTATATGTTTTAACTCATGTAACAGCAATAAAGACAGCATGGTGGTAATTTATACTTCAAAGGTATTTTTGAACCAGAGTCCAGCCAGTGTGTTTTGTTTGAAGAGTATAGCTCTGCTCTGCCCATGAGGGCCCTTCATTTCTTGTCTAGAGTGGGTGATAATTAGGCCACACTGGAACACCCCATATCACATAACACACCCATAAATACCCCTTAAAGTGATTCTTTACCTATGCTCTCTACTCTGTGGAGTTTATTTAGTGCTTTATCACACGTGCCACAGCAAAGGCCGGCTCATGGAAGAGACTGCATGTGCAAAGAAATGGCCTTATGTTCTCATTGCTACATCTCAGTTGCACCTGTTTCCATTTTACCTCCTTGGCCAATCTGTCAGTGATGTCAAGTGTGTCTGAACTCTGATCTCTACATGTACACACGTACATCCGCCTTTTAGTTTTTTTTTGCTCTGTGGGGATTATAGATAGAAATATCTGTTTCTGATGTCTAAAACAGTGAAGGGGGGTATTTGGAGGCATGCTTTCCTGAATGGTCTGCTGGTTCCTACTTGGTCTGCTGAAACATGCTGCAATCACTGCTGTTCATGGTGTATTTACTGGTGCTATGAGATGCTTTGTCACTCCTAAAACTCTGGTTGATTCAGTGCTGAGGACATTCTGTATGCTCTAGGATCGGTTCTGCAGCTCAGTCTCCTATCTTACCATTAAAAATGGTTAAAAGTCCTTTGGAATGATAAATCTAAGAAGGAATAAACTTCAGAAAATAAATGGATCATGGACGTTGCCACTGACATTTACTTTTAAGTATTCAAAGGAGACAGAATGTAAATATAACAAATATCTTTGTTACTCTTCTTCCCCTAAAGCAAATCTCTTTTGTAAATTTTCCTATGTGACCGCTATGCCAATATTTCTGTGGTGTAGATTTCCCAGTTCTCTGGTTTTGAACTTCTTTTTCCTCTTTTTTTTTTAAAATTTTTGTTTGATCTTTGAGACACAACAGAATTCAGTGAAGTTATGAGATATTTTCCTTTATTATCTGAAAACAGATCGATCAGTTCATTCATGTGGTGAGCGAGGAGAGAAATGTGCGCACTTTCGTGTGTTACAAGTAAGTATCTAAAAACATCGTAGCAGTTAAGTTGCCTCATGAAAAAGAACCTTGAAAAAAGTCCCTCAAATTGTTCATGTTTGGAAAAACTGTGTGTTCCTTTTTGTCAAATGTAATATTGGCTGTGTCCTATTCCTGGCAAAGCACCTCTGAGAGGCCAGGAGCCTGGCTAGATGTTACCATACAATTAGCAGTCCTGTATCATCATGTACTTGATGCATGAAGAGAATGGTAGGAAATGTAATTCTTCCACACGAATTCTGAATCTCTTCCATTTGGCATCCATTGCTGTCATTTGTGCAGGCACCTACAAATGCACGTGCATGTGCATAAGGTAGAGCGGTACCTTCAACAGGTTCTGCTGTAGAAAGGACTGAGGATTGTGGTCTTTTTTGCAGAGTTGCAAGGAAATCCATGACCACATGGAGCATGAAGGCCAGAATTGTCCATCGCATAGAGTGCTTCTTCACTGCAGTTTTTCACCTTTCACATGAGGGCCTGAGTACCTGCATTGGTTGGGGAAGAGACAGATTTCCTTCTTCTTCTCCTTTAAAAGGGTGGGATGTTATTTATTATGATATTAGCCCTTTCTGAAAAATGCCTTATGAGAAATATGGGAAGCAGTAGAGAACTGAATGTTCTGAGTATGGGATTACAAATATTCTTGGCCAGTACACTTCAGCACACAAGTGACATTTGCTTTTAGTGGCTTCTGGGGAACAATCAGAACCCATCAGCCCTAAGAAGGGACTCTGATTTTGATTGCTCAAGAATGAGTTTTCCGATCTTGCCCCTGATCAAAGTGAGAGATTCTTTAAAGTGTTTATTTAATGTCTGTGCAAGAGAAACATACACACACTAAACAGAAAGGAAGGAAATGGGAGAGAGAAAAAACTGTTTCTTAACAGGAGTTTTCAACACAGCAAACCATGTGGTGGTGCTAAAGTTACAAAAGATGAATACTTCCAGAATAACTCCTGCAAAATGTGCAGAATGTGGCCAGATGAGATATGACAACAAGTACAAATTATAGCAGTGGCAAACCAGTAAACATGGAAATCTGAGTAAATCAGTCATTTCAAATCTATTTGCCAAACTGTGTTTATCCTCTGCAAAACCTCACGATCTCCATAGGAAGCACTTCGGAGCAATCTCTGCAGGGCTTTTGCTGGGTGGAGTCGAGGATCTGGATATTCCACAGCAGCCTTCCTGCAGTTACTGCAGATGATCTTTCAGCCTAATTGAAACCAGCAGTAATGATACCTCCATTTTTCTTTTCTTTTTTTACCTGCATATCCTCTTCCTACTTCCAGACTGTTACATGAGAAGTAGTACAATGCTAGGAACAGATGGATTAGGTACTTCCAGTTTATCAGTAAGAAACATGACTGCAGAGAGCAACATTTTGGGTGTTTATTCTCTTTCCTAAACTACACAGCTACCGTAGCATTTTACAAGAAAAGTATATTTTGTAAATATGTCAGGTTGATTTTTTTTTCTTATGGCTTCACCAGTACAATCTCATCTATTTCAATGCAAGCTGACATGAGCCAGTTAGCCCTTTCAAATATATTATATATTTATATTCTCTGGCTATGGCAGAATAATTATGTTCAAAATTCATGCTTGAAGTAATTTACAGGCTTACAATGAGGCACAACGTATGTGCCATCCCTTAATTTGTACCACTCTGGGGACAATTTCCTTGTCTCAGCATTTTACACTAGGTTTTGTAGTTAGCAGTTTGAAGATCTGAGGATAAATGTGTTTCTACCATAAGATTTCTGTGCAGTCTTAAAAAGAAAAAATCACTTTATCTCAGTTCTTCCTTCTATAAAGTGGACACTACAATACCTGTCATGGAGGTACTTCAGGCTGAACAGATTGAGATGTGACTGGAATATGTTATAGAAATATCTAAGTGTTAATGCAGTATTCATTTTCAGTAGCCTTGCCAGAGGTCTTCCTTTTTTTCCTTTCCTTCTTCCTTCTGATTCCTTTCTTCTTTATGAGAAGTAACAGTTGGTAATGGCTCATCCGCTCCTTTAGGATTAAGAACATAGCAAAGTTGTTCTGGGTCAGAATCGTGTCCATTTCTAAGGGTGGAGTAAGCACCCATAACACTTTCCTCTGGTGCAATCACAACATTTCAGCTCAGGGACTGAGCTGGTTGTGATTTTCATATATTCAGCAACCTTAACAACTTTGTCTTGCACTGATGTGTACTGTCTCTAGCTAAAACCACTGTAGGTGGCCCTTGTTCTTTCTCTGCAATTTTCTGTGCTGTGATTTTATAAACTTCCATCATATCATTTCCCGATCCTCTTTTTTTTTTTTTTTTTTCCAGATGAAAAAAGGATAGTCTATTAAGCTATTCTGTGCTGGGAGTTATTGTTTGGCTTTGGTCAGCTTTGTCACCCTTCTCTCAGTGTTCATCATAAACTTCTTGCAACGGAGGGGCCAGAAATGCAAACAGTATTCAAGGTGTAGGGGAACCATGTATTTATAAAGTGGCATAATTATATTTTTGATTCTATTCTTTCCTAATTATTCATAAATTCTGATTTATTTAGCTGTCTACCTCTACTGAGCATTGAGCTATGTTTTCATTAGCTATCAAATCTAAGAATTTAGAATTGCCATAGTAAGTGGGAAGGTAAATTCAGTAAATGATGGGTAAATTCAGTTCAGAGCCCATCATTTTATGTATGAAGCTACAATTGTTTTTTTTTCCCCGTATGTTTCACTTCACATGTATCTACACTGAGTTTCATGTGTCATTTTATTGCTGGGTCCCTCAAACTTAAATGGTCTTCACAAAAGATTCATCACAGATGAATCGTTCTTACTACCCTGGATAATTTATTTTTTCCATAACTTATCTCTCAGTTTCTTCAGCAAGCTTTGGCAGTTCATTGCCTTTCTTTTTTTTTTTTTTACCCTCTACCCTTACCCTATCTGTCCTTTCATCCCTTTCCCTGGGTACTTATGCTGGCCAGAAGAGGCAGCAAGCCCAGATCCCTGGAGAGCTTTCCTGGTGACTTCCCTGCAGTACACGAGCTGACTGTATACTACTACCCTTAACCAATTATTTATCCAAGCCAAAGCCTTCACCCTTATGCAAAGGCAGCTTAGTTTCCCTCAAAACCTGTGAAGAGAGACTTCACTGAAACTCTTTAGGAGATCTAAGTAGATTATATCAACAGGATCATTTTTACTCATGCTCATTGTCCCCTTCAAAGACTCCAAAAGGATCTTGAGACTTGAATAAGATTGAAATTTGAATATATTTCTTTATAGAAATATAAATATTAATATTTGTGGTAGTAGCTCTGATGAAGCTTCTTTTTCTTCCTTCTTGTGATGGTTTCTTTTTTCCTCTATGAGGACTAGTACAGATATGACTTCCTGTGCCCCATGGACATTGGCTGCCTCTCCCTGTTGTTTCCATCTCACACTTAGCCTTTCGCTGCAGAGATGTGTGTTGTCCTCCACAACCTGCCCAACTAAGGGTCCCACTGGGAGAAAAGATGTTTTGTTTTGGGTTTTATCTGTTTTAAAGGAAGCACGAAAGACTCCCACAGGGATACTGACTGTTCTTATATCCCAGTTACACAGGAACACGTAAATGACAAAGCCTGATCTGATCAGCAGGTTAATACTAGATACTCTTTCAGACTCTGATCAGTCATTGATGTTCCAGAAAGCGATGCGAGAAATATGTCAATGTGCACAATATTTGCAGCTTAGAAATTTCTTCCAAATACATTAATCAAATACAAACATTTTATTTGTATCAAGGCAGAATCTGTCTGAAAAGTTCTCTTCTAGATTTTGTGCCTTACGGAGTTCAAGGACGGTGGGATCTGGCTCATTTATAACCCTTATAGGAGGTTTGCCATTGCTCACTTTTCGTTAAGGCATTTCTCTCTCTGTACTCCCTCCATTCTGCATGAGATTTCTTATCAGTGTTATGCAGTCGTATCTCGCCAGCTGTTACAGAGATTTATGGATGTGTTCTAATTATCAGCCTGCACTGAACAATTCACCAGAGAATGAAACATTGGTTAGTATCAACGAAGAGAAGAGTTACTATGCTGGAAGGTATCTCACTTGTAAAGTAGTTTTTCCTCATTTTCTTCCCCAGTTGTAGTTTTTTTATTCTTTTCATGAGATTGACATCCTGGAGGAAGCAGGAAGTTCTTCAAGGAAGAACTCTTGAAGCTGTGAAATACTCTGTGTAAGCTCAATCCCAAGAGATTTGGAAATCTTCAGGAGAGGTGACACGCGTGGCCTCAGCAAATTCTCTTGTTAAAGCTCTAAGCCTGGTGCAAAATCTCAGGATGTAAAATCACATTGTAATAAGCATTTATACCTGCTTATTTTTTAACAATAATTTTGCTTATAAATACCTTTTGCTTATAAACAGCTTTTGTGAAAAGTCTCATCCTTACTGCCATGTAAATGTGTATAAGGAAGAGCTCCTAACTTGCCAAGGTACGGGTTTTTAGGGGATTGCTTTCCTTATTGTCTCTTACCTAACCAGTTGTGCCATGATTGACATAGAGAAAGTTATGGAGAATTTTTAAATCAAAAATATGCACAAAAAGCTGAATCCAAAAGTCTAATCATGTTTTCGTTTCTGTTTGGTCCTAGTATTAAAAAGCACATTCTGGATGCTTGGTTTCCATGTCTGTCTTCTGATGTGCAGTAGCAATTCCTGTTAATTTCCTGGAGAGATTATTATATAATATATATATATATTTAATTTTCTCCATCCCATTTTCTTTTTTGTTTTATACTATTTTTTCTTAAGTTAACATGTATGCTGGTTTATAGCATTTCTAATGGCAAATAATATTATGCTCCAGTGTTAGGGGAGATTAAGAAGGGGTTCACTGACATTTTACTCCAGATTGACATTATCTGGTTTCTGTATGATTTCTAGAACCCAAGTTTTCTATTGGCAGAGATTAAATACCTCGAGGCCTTGGCATAAGCCATAAGCAGCAGTATGTTCCTTCACATAGAGGCTTCATATACATATGGGGAGTTTGTTGCGAAGACTGTTTGTTGTTTTTCAGAAGTGAGGATTTAATTCCTGGCATTTTTCTTCAGAAAGTAATGTTTTTACGGATGTGATTTAATTTCCCTTACCCCTCCCTTGAGAATACTTTGCTACAAATAAGAGCCTAAATCTCCCTGCCTGTAATCTCTTTAAAGGAACGAGTGTGTGAGTAAGTAAAACAAGTCTTTGTTCTCAAATGGAGCCCATGACTGGCTTGTAAGTGCCAGGAGCTTTGTGAGAACCTGCTATCTGCTCCAATGCCGATTTTTATTGCATTCCCAAGCACGGCTAGCATTTGGCTTCTGTGATGTCACCCTAGCAGCCCTGAGCCTTGGTAAATGCAATGGGCTCCCCCACGCTGCTCACTTTGCAGCAGCCCTGAAGGCATTTCTACTTCTGTAATGGAGCTGGCTCTAAGATTTCTGCATTGTTTTGTGTATTCAGACTGATACTGACTTGCAAGCCTCCATTTTTTTCACTTGTCAACATGTATGAATAATGTGGAATTTAGTATTGCTCGATATAATACTAACATTTGTCTCACATGCTGCTTTGATTGGAGAAACCCCCTGGCAAAGGCCTTTTTGAAATGTATCTTGCAGGCACTGTTGAACAAGATGTGCATTTGGCTTTGCTGGCTTTGTCTTCTGGGACACTGTGACAGAAGAAAGAAACAATTATCTCACAGTGCCAAAATAATAGCTTCTGCTTATTCTTTGCTAAAACATGAGGGCCCAATCCAGCATCCATTGAAATCAATAGAAGGATTCCCATTGTTTCGCTGAGCCTTGGATCAAAGCCACTGTGAAGAGGCACAATATTTCAATAGAATACAGTAGCTTTCGATTTTTTTTTCCTAATATGTGAAGAATAGATGTGCGCTTCCCAGCCCAGCTATGCTGAAATAATGAGAATGCAGAGTTTTAGTGGGAATAGAGAGAAAATATTTGGAAAAATAATTTATTCATCAAAAGTACAGTCTTAACTTTTCATGAGTATGTGGTGAATTTGGAAATAAATTGGTCAAAGAAAAAGGGATGAAAGACGTTTGCTAAAAAGGTTAGAAAGTCAATATTGAACATTTTTAAAGTATGTCATATAGAAATGTGGCTCAATATAATTTGAAAATAGTAATGGAAGCATCAACTTAAACCAAATCCATTGCAGTAAGAGCTTCCCTTTCCTTAAAATATTTGTTTCCCATTTTTTTCCACTTAGCTGTGAAACCAAAGAAATGATTTAATTGCCCAGCTGTGATTGTAAGGAAACTATTCTAACATAAAATTGCCACTTCCTCTTTTGTGGCTGAGCCAGAAAAGTGAACCATGTACACTCCTATTAACTGCTAGGCTAATCATATTGTGCTGCCTGTTATTGAGCCTCGCACACGTGGATGTCTCAGTTTAATCAAAAGAACTTCTGAGAGTGCTTTCTGGCTCCTGCTGCTTTCATCCTCTGTGCCAGGATTCTCGGGCTCGCTGGGAGGAATTCCTGTGCCGCCTCTCCTGGCTCTCCAGAAAGGCAGGTTGCTTATTACACCTTGATGCAAATTAAGCCGACTGCCTCTGTGGTGACAAAGACGATTGAGGGGGAGCTTTGCTATAGCAATGAGAGCTCTGTGAGGGTCCAGTGTAGGGCCACGAAGATGATTAAGGGACTGCAGCACCTATCGTATGAGGAAAGACTAAGTGAGCTGGATCTGTTTAGCCTGCAGAAGAGAAGATTGAGAGGAGATCTGATCAATATGTACACGTACCTTAGGGGTGCATGCCGGGAGGATGGGGCCAAACTCTTCTTGGTGGTGGCCAGTGACAGGACAAGGGGTAATGGGTGCAAGTGGAAACACAGGAACACCTCCATGTGAGGAAGAACTTCTTTCCTGTGAGGGTGACAGAGCCTTGGAACAGGCTGCCCAGAGAGGTTGTGGAGTCTCCTTCTCTGGGGATCTTCCAGAAGTCCTTTCCAAACTCAATCATTCTGTGATTCTGTGATTCTGCGAGGCTGGGGGAGCTGGCTGCATTAATGCAGTATGGCAGGCCGGGGGGTCAGGGTTTGCAAGCAGGATTCGTTCTTCGGAGAGCTGAGGGGCTATTGATGTCCAGACCAGCTTTAACCCCCACCCCCGCCAATAGCTCCGTGTGGTCATAGTATGCTCCCTGCATTAGTGGATCAGCTGAATCCAGCCAGGGGCCCAAGTAGCCCAGGGTCCTTCCTCTAACATGACTCTAGCAGATCCTTAGGGAAAAAGCTATGAGGAAGGGAATAAATAGCAAGCTCTATCTGCACAAATTTCTGCCCTTAGCAAGCTAGAGGTTTCCAGAAATGAAAACTCTCAGACTTCAGATTTAATACTCTCAGTGGAACTCTACCATGGATTTGTCCAGTCGATTTTTAGATCCATTTATACCTTCAGCTTTTCTCAGCATCCTGTAGCAATGAGTACTGTAACTTAATTATATGTTGTGTGAAGACAATACTTCCTTTTGTGCCTTTTAAATCTGCTCTCTCATAATTTTATTAGATGCTCTCTAGTTCTTCAATTATGAGAAATAGTAATCAGTCTTTCCAGGTTGGCTTTCCCTATGCCAAACATGATTGTCAAACATGACCTTAAGCACATGCGCTCTCCAACATCCTTATTCCAGGCAGAGATGCTCTTATTTTGTTTCTCCTTGGTAGGAGCCATTCCATCCTAAGAAGCACCCACAATCTTTTCTCTTTCTCTCTTTTGGGGTAAAAAGGGGATAACAGAACTGCGCTATAAATAACATATAGGCATGTTGTGAAGCAGTGTGGCATAATGCTATTTTTTTGTTTTAGTTTTCTTTTTTTTTTCTTCTCATTTTCTCTTGTGAACATTCCCAATATTATATTTGCCTTTTTGATTTTTGCTGGCAACCTAGCTGATGTTTTCAGAGAACACTGTGGAATAGAAGTAAGTAGAATTACCTAATATCATGTCATTTTACATGTGTCCTTGGAGTTGTTTTCTCTGTGTACATAACTGCATACATTCTGTGACAATATTATCAGCCTTGTACAGCATTGTATGCAAATTTTCCTGAGCTCTTAATTTTCTGTTGTTAGGAGCAGTAAAGCACATGGGCTAGTCACAGCATAAAGTGAATGAACAAAGACATTTGTGATCATCGCTTGTGGATGTGACAGTGACTGGAAGCGAATGCCTGCCCAAAGGTTCACCAGAATTAGCAGCATGGTTAGAGAATAGTGATGTTTCAGTATGGACTTTTTTGACAATTTGTTTTAAGTTTTGTTCATTTTTTTTTAAAGAAACTTGAGGAAACAGCAAAAGTGTTTCCAATTCTCAATATAAAATAACTATTTTTTTTTTAGAAATGACCTTTAAATGTGTGTTAAAAGTGTTTATGCCAGCTTAAAATCAAAATGAGAGGTTTTCCTTGACCTGGTATATTTAATATGTTTCTTTTAGGGAGAGACATTAAAATGAAAATAGCTATCCAGGTTTAAGTGTGATGCTGTGAAAGCAGAATGCTGCAGAAACGGATTTTTCAGAGTGTAGTCTTCAGCTTCGCTCCTGACCTCATAAAATAGTTGGACCTGGGGACAGAAATCAGGAGTTAAGTAACATTATACAAAGTATTGAGTAAAGGGAAGGCCAAGATTTATTTCTTATTCTGCACTGGCTATGGGATAATTCTAGCTTCGGCTGGTTTGAGAGGCCCATGCTAAAGCTAAGAAGGCAACACTAAGAAGAGCAAACCAGGCACCTGGATTTGATTGGCACTTCAAATAATTAATCTCCATGACTCATTTTCTTTCTCTGTAAAGTGGAATAACATTATTTCACCTCACTAATGTCTTGTGAAAGTTCAGCCCACGGGAAAGCTGAGTGTTAGAGCCATGGAGCAGCTTGCGCATCACAGTGCTCAGCCTTGCAGCACCTCTTCAGAGCCGTAGCTGCAAGGCAGGATGAAACCTGGTGGGTTTTTTTGTTTTTGTTTAGCTCAATATATTTTGGGTTCAGGTATGTAAAGTGGAACCACTGCAATTAAACAGACTAGGCAAAACTGACTGCAGGTAGCCTTTAGTTGTCTACTTTGAATTTGTGTGAGAAAGGAGAGAGATATTCAAATGCCTTGGGGCAGACAGGGGAGCTGAGTCTGGATTTTGCCTATCCTGGGTGAGACCTTTGAGCCTTCAGACACTGGATAAAGAGGGAAGGGACATCTTCAGCCTCTCTTCTGTGAAGAGATTGGCCACATAAATGCAGGCTCATTCTCACAGTCTTCAGCGAAATGAGGCATTTGCTCATCCTAGTGGCATCTGTCACCAAACAAGATGCAACGCAGCTCAGTATTACCAGGACATGCATCCCTCTGAGGGTGCCTCGAGGCCTTAAGGATAGTAACTAACAAACAGATGTGGTGTAGTTAGCTCTTGTAAACTTGAGAAACCTCCAGAGTGAGGTGGAATCAGAGTGGGGATTTTGAAGACAGCAAGGCTTGGCACTTTGGGAAACACAAGTCCTTTCACCAACCTGGATCTAAGGTGCATGTGGTGATGCCCTGTAGAACAGCTCCAGGGAGATTAATCCTGCAGAAAATTTAATGTATCGCTATGAATTTCAGATTATATTTCATATGCACATAGTGCAAGAATTGAGATTACATGGTTAAATGTAGCTATAGGACTGCCTAGCTTTGAAGTGTTAAAAATATTAATGTAGTTTTTGGATATAATGAAAATATTTTCTGTGAGAGAAGCCATTTTAGAGAAGCAGTATCAGCAAGGATTGCTGATTTTGTGCATAAACAAAATTTATGATAATGATTTTCTATTAGTTCAATATTTGTCAGTATTTTCAGAGTAGGATCTGCTTGTTGAACAGCAATCATCATTCCATTCATTAAATTGTTGTCAAATGTGAGAGTAAAATTTTAACACTAAAAATAAGCGTAACATTGTATAATGTATTTGAGCGAGGTTTAAGAGTCTGATAAGGGATATTTGGATTTGAAAGATAAGATTACATAGGGTACAGGAATGGATGATTTTCTTTGCTTTAGACTGTAATACTATTTCCCAATACGTCCCAGTCACATGCTTGTCATGCAGGATGCTCCCAGGCTCACAATGTGTCTGTGAGGAAACACTGACCTGGTTTAGAAGAAGGGGGCATTTTGAAAAGCACTATCATGGCAAAGGACACGTGATCATCTCCCACTGTTCACAAAGGAAGGGTTCCTCTCTCTTTAAAATCCACTAGCCTAATAGGAAAAAACTGCTGAGGAGATTATTTTCCTGGGAAACACAGCGCTGAAAAAGGAATGCGATGTTTTAAAGTACCTCTCTTACACCCTAGTTGAATCGTGCCACTTCTGAGTGTCTTGGAATAGCCTGTTCACACACACTGTGTCATTAAATTATGAGTATTAATGGGACTTACAAGAGTGCCTCCACGGGGAAATACAGTGTATCTCTCTGTTCATTTGCTGCACGTCTGTACAAACTGTATACTTTATTGCTAACAGTGTCTTTTCATTTGAGATGTGCAAAGCTGTATTTACAGTACAACAGTTTTAATTACAGATACCACAGTTATAAAAAAGAAAGGAAAGACAGAGATACTCCATAATTGCCTTCCCTTTTGTCTGATCAGTGGAACTTCCATCAGGTTCTCCAGAATTGCTCCCCAAAGGAAGGGGACATATATAAATATGTAAGAAGAGAGCTAATACCAAAAGTGCATCAAAAGCACTATATATTTCCATGACTGAATCCTTCCCTGGAGTCATGATAAGCATCCAACAGAAAAATAGGCTGTTAATTAGTTAAGAAGGTAAATTATATTAATGCATGGCAATATTTAATAGAGTTAGAAAGTGCTGGTATTCCTATGGTAAGAGAGAATGCTTAAGGATTAGGACTGCAAGACAGACCCCAAGAAGCCAGAGTGGTGGATGAAAGCCATGACTCTACAACTAAAGATCGAGAGGTAAATCAACTTCTCAGAGCATTCCACTCATTTTGATAGAGGCAAATCTTATCCCACTGGTAAAATGACAGTCTTAGGACTAGGTTTTAAGCAGTGTGAAACCAGTACCGAACACCTCGGGTTCTCTGATACAGATTCTGTTATTGTTGGAAACTGGCAATTCACTGAGGCTAAATCTTTTGCTGGCAACAAATTTACCAGTTTTAACAGGGATGATATTTGGAGAAAGACATGATAATCTTTGCTGATTAGCTAGTCCATTGTCAATCAATAATCAGCTGTGGTTCATGTGTGTGCTCTGCTGTAGGTCAGGCAAAAATTTTTGTCTCCCAGTATCTCAAAAGTTGTTTAACCTGCGAGGTTGTTCTGGGTTTCCCTCCATCTCTCCATGTCCTACATTGCTTCTCCATTAGGAGAGCACCAGGATCCACACTGTCACTGTCTACTGCTTTGCCATGTGCAATTATCTGATCTGCTAAGGTGGGCAAGAGGCTTCTTATCTTTTTAGTGCAGAAAGAGGGGGAAAAAAAATCTTCTGACAACTTTGTAAGGTCTGATGTTGAGTTTGCCTTAATGCAGAGCAGAAGCAGATTTGGAGAGCGTAAAAGCACTTCCAGGTCAGAGAAACTGTTTCCCACACAGCTCTGTTATGAATTGTTTTCCAGGCACCCTGGAAATATGGTCTCATTCTCAAAATGTTCTTTCTTTTGGAAGTGTTGTTTGCATGACTTTTCCTTGTGTTTTATGGTTGATTAGTTTAGATTGATGCAATTAGTGTAATTAAGCATAATTATGAATTTGGTGCAAATTCTTGTAATCAAATATTTACAATGCATAATTAGGTAATTACAATATGTAATTAGCAATACAAAATGAAATGTCATTACAAACTGCTAATTAAATTTCATATAAAAAAGATGGCCTGGGCATATGCAGTAGATAATCTCAAAAGTTCATTATCCTGTCTTTTGGAATATCTTTAGGAACTAGTTTCCAAATGATCAAACCTCTGATTTTTCTGTGTATGGAACTAGAAGGCTGCAAAAATTTGATTTTTAGAAAGTAAGTCCATTTCCTCTTTGCAATGTAGCCGGCTGAGAAAAATGCACTCACCCTCCACCTGCATTTTGCAGGCTCTTTTCTGCATGCATACCTCAAAAGAAAAACAGCCAAAAAAGTGCTCCAATAAAGCATACCAAAAATTAGCAGAAGCAGCAGCAGGAGGAGGAACAGCACTGCAAAGTAACAAAGCGACTAATGTTTTGGAATTGTAATGATTTATGTTACTTTTTATGGAATCCATTTTTCTGTGTGGTATTTAAGCTCTGTGCAGAGCATTTAAGATGCAGCAGTTTAATACCTTTAAATGTTGATACATCTTTGAAGGCCAAAGATGAGGTGAATGGGTTTTGCTTGGGAATTCTTTGAGAAAATCTTTTGGGAAATCAATCATCTGTTTCAGAATCAGAACTAAGTATTAGCCGAACACCTCCACAGTGTGCTCTGTGGCGGGTGTGGAGGCCACCCTCAGCCTGGGTCCCTGGAACCTGAAAGTGAAGCCCTGTCTGTGCCTGGAGGTTTCCTGCTGCAGCATGGCCTGCATGCCTGAGCATATTTAGCTCACCACACGTAAGTCGAGAACCTTTCTAGCTTGCAGGCTGCCTGACGGATGTCTCTGTTGATGAGGCCAATAGCGATAGAGCCAGTCGTGTTTGCTACACACGCCACAAGATACTGATGTAGATGGTTAGTGGATGCAATGACAGAGCCAAGGATCACTCCCACACTAGCTGAGCCAACCATCTGTGTGTCCCAACCTATCAGCCCCACTCCTAGGATTTTAGACTGTCCCTGAAAGCATCTCCCTCCGCATGAAGGACCAAAGGATCCTTTAAAAATACCTGGAGTTCACATGAAGGTACCTTTAACCCATTATGTGCTAGTGGCATAGCAGATTTCCCAAGTGTCTAATCACATAATTCTTTGTGTTTGGGGCCATCTTGTAGATCCATTTCTATTGATCTGTGCAGTAGTAAAGCCCAGAATGCTGAAACTACTTGTTCTTCTGGAGAAGTTGTGGATCAAAGTTTGCTCAAGTTATCTTCCAATTTATGTGAAATAAGTTAAAAACACTTTTTTTTTTTTTTTTTTTTAACTCTGGTATCATTGGTTAGAGGGCCAAAAGAGGAGATCAATGCAGTAAAATAACATAATAGCATCTTTCCCAACACTAGTTGGTAACATTTAGTTAAGGAGTAAAATACTTTTACTCTTTAACTCAGGGTCTCAGAGGTTGTCTTGGCTATGAGCTGTTCTACAAAGTCTTGACAGTCTTCTGACATGGGCCAGCTTCCAATGCCAAGCACTCAATGTAAATCAGGAATATAGGCACTGGCATCAGTGAAGCTTCCTACCACCCTTGTAAAAGAGGTTGTGAAGTCAGATGAGGCTTGGAGCCAAGAGCCGCGTTAGAAGAAGGGTCGTGTTGGATCCTGTTGCATTTTGGCGGCATTCCACAGCAATCAGCGCCTCTGCACCACCTAGCACCTTCTAGAGCTCCAAACGCGAATGCTTTCCACTGAGTCTAACCTGCCCGCAGATCTGGTTTGGCTTGCTAAGGTAAATAAGACTAAACTTTTCAACAATTGCATCAAAAACCATCCTGAAGAAATAGGTAGGTCAAAGACAGCTTTTCACATCCGTTTTCAAACAGTTCAGTTTTCTGTATGCTTGAAACAGTGATTTGCACAAAATCTAGGCTTGTTTTCCTCTAGGGTTGAAAACCAGGCATGAAAAAGGCCTGAAAAAGTGGAGCATAAAAACTGCTAAAAGCAGTTGAAAACTCATTATTTGGGGCACTCAACTTCATGAAGATCTTCAGAAAAGTAAGATAATTCACTAACTACCTGATTCACAAATCTCTCGCTGATACACAAAGAGTTTGTGTCATCAGTATCTATCAATGCCTGTGAAGACTAACCATGAAAATATCCTCTGCACAGATGGGAGAATAAATTGTGTAGCTCCGCAGTGAAATAAATGTGGATGTAACCAAATAAAGATAGATCCTGCAAATAGATCCTGTATAAACCAGTCTGTGGTGTCTGGCTGTGAAGCAAGTCAAAGCACAGCAAGGCAAATAGTTTAGATCTAAAAAGGGTCAGGTGCCTGGGGAGGGTTTGGAATAAAAATAAATACACATAATTGAAATAAAGGGAAAAAGCACGTCTTTTGACAGCAGAAGTACATGCTAAAATTGGAGCAAGAGAGGAACCACCTAAATCAGGAATTGCTTTTTCAAGATACATTATAGTCCTTCAAAATGTCTGTAAAGGAAATAAGATTATCAGGATAGCTTTATTATTAGAAGAAAAAGAATATTAAAAGACTTCAGTTCAGTCTGAATAAAAAAGATAAATTCCAAGTAAACTGACATGGAGTTTACGCATGGTTGAGTTTGCAGCAATAAAGTCAGTGAGGGAATAAGCTATGTGATTTACAGGCAGTAAGCTTCTGTAAAATTTACAAACTGCTGTTATAAAATGTCACCTTTTATGATGCATTCCACTCAGCCTGCATATATAAAGGGCATTGCAGTGGAAAGAGTAGCAAAAGCAAAGTAGTCTTCTGTCCTACATAGCTGCCTTTTATGCCTTTTAAAACAGTAACATATACCTATGATATGATGATCCTGCTGCTAGATTTCTTCTAATTAATTTTTTTCTGTTTGTGTAAGTACCCTGTTGGCCTTGGCATTATTGATAGAAGATTTAGAATGGTTTAAATGAGGCAAGTTTTTGTAAGATGCTCATGGAGGAATGGAGAAGGACTTTCTCAGCTCTCCTTCTCCTGCATAAAGATAGGGCTTAAAATAAATTTGGGTCATTTTCTGTTTTTCTCCACTTTCTTTTAATTGTTTGGTCTGCAGCCAGGTAAGGGTTAGGCATGGCAGCTCGAATTAACCTTTTTCATGAAGCTTTTTCTGAGTTTTTGCTGAAAGTAAACATCTTCTGACCTTGGAAGCTCAACATTCATTTCAATTAATTTTCAGTTAATTTTTTAAAAACCTCCAAGAATCGCTCCAAGGTGTCCAGTGTGTTTTAATTTAATGTTGGCTTTGCTGAGAAGATGCTTAAGTGTTTCTCATGGCACCAGGATTATTCTCAAGTATGCTCATCAAGACCAACCCCCAGCTACCTCAAGATTGACCATGGAGACCAAATGGACATTTTTGTCCTTGGCTTGTGCTGAGAGCTGCCTTGGCAAAGGGTAGTCAGCGTCACCAGGAGCTATTCAGACTGGACTTCTTGAATGGGTAAGTTGCACAGACACAGCTCCTTTCAAGTCATGGCCCAGGTTGCACCCTCTGTCAATATATGCAAACTGAAGCCTCATTGCATCCCTCTCGTTTTCTGTATTGCCTGAAGGGGCTAATTCCTGTCCCGTACTTCATCTTCAGTTGAAAGCTCAAACATTATTTCAGTGTTCTTCGGAGTCCAGCATGATTGATGAAGTTACTTCTGAGTTAAATAGAAAGTCCTACTATTTTTTGTCTGGCACTAGCGAAAAAACATCTTGAGTTAAAATTTTAACTAGGCTGTATTCTGGAAGTTCAGCAAAATAAATCAATAGCTGTGGTGATAAAACTGGGGCTTAATGGTAGCTGTTATAGTAAAACAACAGTCACCATACAGCCATTTTGCCATCCAGTGTCCATAGCTTCTACAGTTTATTATGACAGATCTATCTTTGCCTTCACTTAGTAATCCACTTCTCTTCAGCACAATATTCATTATTATAACTTTTAAATACTGCTGCCTATCTTGCAAAATATTTGAATTCAAACTGTTTACAAATGAACAACAAATAAATACAGTTTAAGAACCATCTGTTCTTATGATGAAAACTGGATGAGCCTCATTGACTTCAACAAACAAATGTGTCTGTCAGCATAATGGATGGTGTGTCCCATGATTATGAGTCTGCAAATTGCAGTGAGCACTGAGATGTGTCCCTTGTTATTCCTCTCTGGTTTGCAGGGATTGGTGCTCATTCATTGGTACTCATGGTGAACAGATCTGTGTGAGGACCTTGGCTGAAGAAAGGCTCTGCAAGGAGATTCCTGCCAGCACCTCCTGTGGCAGAAGCGATGCAATGAGAAACCCCAGGATTTGGTGTGCTTTCCGTTTTCAACGCACTCAGAGGCATTGTAAGTAAAATACAAGTGCATTGATTTCTGCAGGTAACAAAAGAAACAGAATATTGGTACCATCGGTACCAAATGTGTGTGGTGTGAGGCCAGTGCAGGTCAGTGAGGAAAGGCATCTGGGGAGCCCATGGGGCCTAGCAAGTGTGTGGGGTGGCCGTTCAACATCAAGGTCTGCCCAATCTGGGTAACACCCGTGGATGGGGTTTGCCAAAGGAGAGAGGGAGCAGCTAGTGTTTCTGCACATCAGAGTATGGGGACATGAGTAGAGGGCTGAAGCTAAGGCCTCTGCCAAGACAATCTGGGGGCCTTAAGTCTTTATGTAACTGATCTTGGTAATTTATTAACTGCTGCCTTTTCTGGGTTTACAAAATTTTACATTCCTCATAAAGTTCTATGTAAGTATTTCAGAGCTGGAAAGAAGGAGATTACAAGAGTAGGACACAATTTGGAGTGTCTTGCAGGCAATAATTTTATGCTATGTCTATACAGCAAAACATGGACCAAGTGTTGTACTAAGACAGCTCCATCGCTTCTGATGCTAAAGACCAAAGAGGAAGACCGTTTTCAACCCTGACTATTGTGGAGATACCGTGACTTGTGGTGGGCTGAGTGACAAGAGAATTAGAAGTTTATATGGCCAATACCTGCAAGAGGAATAGTGAATAAATGCAATGAAATAACCATTTGATATTTAAAAATTGCAGGAAAAAATGGAGAGGTACTGTAGCTTTGTAAATTGTGTGAGAATTTCTGCGTTGAGTGGTCCTTTCACTGAAATCAGTACCAAAATACTTGCAACTTGCAAGACAGTTAAGCTACTCTAAGGCTGGGCTCCAGTCTGGCAGGCAGAGTGTGTGCTTTTTCTCATATAGTACTTCCGGGGTCACACGACTGCATTGCTTTGCAAAAATATAGCAGGCGGGAGCTCGGACTCTGAATGCCAGCATTCCTATACTTTCCTGTATAGGAAGGGTCATGGTGGGTGAGGAAGATGGCAAATTTCCCAAGCAGCCCTCCTGCAGGAGGAAGCCGCACCTACCTTTTCTCAGCTGATGGTTTATTGAAATATGAGTATAAAATAGGAGTAGTGTGTCTGTTGATGGGCAGTGTGTTTCATTCTGAAGGATATTTTTCCTGATGCTAGTTAGAAGTTGAATTTGTCACTGTCTTTTCCCTCTGGATTTGAGTGTGATAGCCAGACACACATTAAGCCCTATCTTGTAAAAGCACTTAGAGCAATTTTTGCAAAAGCCAGGTGAGTTTATAAAGCGCAAGATTAATATCACCATTGCACAGATTAAGTGACTTAAGTCAAGATTGCAGTGAGACTATGTGGCAGGACTAAAAATAGAGTACAGGCCTCTGAGTTTTCCATAAAGCCATCCTTCCATTATGAATGTGCATGCCTGCTCCAGGTGAAATCACGCCCCAAACTTCCTCAGATTTTAATGAATCAGGAGAGGTCATGAGCACCTCTTCCCTTGGGCCTGTCCCCTGTTCTAATAGATACTTTGGATTTCCTCCTTGCAGCGTATGTCAATGAATTTTATCAGTAAATACAAGGTCTGGGCACTTCAAAAGAGCAAATACCTTTCTGAAGGTGCGAATAGATCATGTACCTAATTAGAAAGGCAAAGAAAAATCTTAACAGATGTTGGGCTGTTCCCTCTGTGCATAGAATTAATTCCTCAAAAAGTTTTGGAAATAGGACTAACTTCTCCATGAGGAGTAGAGGTCCTGACACATGTCTTTTTTTGTCATTTTTCCTCCTCTCTGCTAGTTCACAGATTAAGAAATACTAATTTATACCAGAAAATAGGAACTGAAAATAAACATATATTATCAGTGTTGCTGCAAAGCCATGTTTGTAGTCTGAATGGGCACAAACAGCTTTGCATGTGCTAGAAGTTTGTGCCTGACACGATTTCTCCATTTCCCATGCTTGTATTACTATTTGCAAGTCCCTTTTCTGCAAAAGAAAAAGTTAGAGAATTAGGTTGCCTGTCCAAATCTAATGAGTCAGCAGTGAGCAATATAATAGTAGATACTAACATACTGTTTTTCCCCTAGGATCTCAGCGTCCTTACTGCACAGAAGAGCTGGTGCCCAAAGAATAAGCAGATGTTCAGTAGTTCTATTTTCCTCAATGTATGCAGACCCATGAATTATTTACACACACTATTCAGATCTTATTTGGAAGACAGAATTATTAATTTCCTCATGGGCTCTTCTTTGATGTTCGTTGCTACAGTATTTAAATGTTCCACAAATATTAATGCACTTATTTTTGTACCATGCTCTGGGAGATGTACTAACTTCATTTTAGTGATCAAGAACTATGACACAGAGATAGAGGTCAAAATATCCCCCGACTGCATACTCAGATGGAGGCACCAGGGATTTAATTTTTAGAGCACTCTGGACTATATAACCCACAAATCATAGCCCAGGTTGACCTCACTTGCAGCTGCACAAACTCCGTGCTTCTGCAAGCAAGACCCCTGGGTCTTGTTAGGCACTTAGCAGTGCCCACAGAAATTCTGCTTGGCAGAGGTGGAGGGGGAATCCAGGTTTTCAGGAGCAGGAAGATTTACCAGAGGGCAATGCAGTCCTCCAGTGCTATAGGCAGGGAGTGTGCGGGGTGCTTCAGGGCCTCTCTGCTTTGAGTGATTCTTGACCTTTCTGAAGCCCAGCTGCCCAAACTGGAGTCAGCATGTCCAATGTGTCCAGCATCTCACCCTCTGTTGCATCTGGAGCTTGGGTCCCGAGCTACCTCTAACTTATATCATCCTGGTGGACTGTTTCTTTTTTCTGCCACTGATCAGAATTTCTGGCACGGTTCAAAGGTAACCCAGCTCATTTCTCCATAGGATAGCATTGCTTATCATAGCCTAGAGTCAGTTCACAGTCTGTTGCGCTTCAGACTCAGGTTCCATCTCAATTAATCTATACAACTGGTTGCGATTTTCCTGAAGACTCACAGATGCGTGGAAGAGACAAGGTTGCACCTTCTGGGTATTAAAAGAGCTGTTAATTAATAACTGGATGTCTTGGCTGATTAAATAGTAGATGTGACTTGTGGTTTTGAATAAAATTCTTGAAGTAGAACATGATTTCAGGATTATTTTGAATACATCTGAGTGACTGGGCCATGATAGCAATCCTGCTGTGAGCAAGGGAAGATTCTTTAGTCTGTGGTTCTCGGGGTTCATTGAGCCAGGGGGATGGAGGTATAAAGCATGTGCATCCACATGCAACCCTGATTGAAATATGCAGGGCTGTTAAGGGCGATTTGTATCACTACTTGAAACATTGTCTCTTGTGAAGGAGAACAGGAATTAACTGTCTTGTGGTGACCCTTGCTATTCTGGTGCATTGAGGCTGCAGGACCAGGTAGCATCTCATTTTTTATCTCTGCATCAGAGCCCAGCTCCATGTAAGGCTGGCAAAATTTGAGAATATTCAAGAGGAATTAGCATTAATATACTGGCTCAATGGGAATGCCTGTATTGGGGATGTCATGGGTCATGACACGTGTATGTGACTGTGGAGGCCACACAAATACTTTCACGCATGGTTTGTCACTCTCTGCAGCAAACTCTGTCTCTTTCGAAGCGGTATGTTGGAAAGACAAGAGTGCCTGTCACTAAGTGCTTTCTGCTTTCCGTCCTGTATTCAGTGCTCAGTGAACACCTTCCTATGGATAGGTAACTTCAAAAACCTTTCCCAAATAAACAGCATTAGCACTGCCAAACTCATGAACGAAGCTGCAAGCCAGGATGAATATTACACAACTGTGTTGGGCAGGAAATCCAGAGACAAGATTCTCCTGTGGTTGATGCTCCTCTGGAAGAAAGTTCCCCATCAAATTGGCTGGTCAAGACTTGGTATAGTAACACGTAATATGTAAGATCCACTTTTGCAGGTTTCACACAATTTCCTAAGAAGTTTAAAGAAGAATATGAATGTGGTTTTATGGAATAAAAGTGGGGTAAATTATGTTTGTATTAGAGATGCATTTTTCCAGATGCTGTTTACAGAAATTTTTCTTGACAATAGCTACTTATATATACTGCCTCATGTGCAATCATGTATTTTTTTTTTTCATTTTAGACCCGTTTCCCATTTATGTGCCTTAACAGAAAGGAGAGTTTGCTTATAATAAAACTTAAGTACTGTGACTTCAGAAAAACGCTTTTATTGATTCAAACTGGTATAGTCATAGAGATTGATGATGATGATGATTTAAACTCACATTTATAATCTCTGGGAATGTTTCCTCCTCAGTGTTGCTCCATGAGGGTCTCCAGAGCCTTGTGCTGGCTCTGGTGTTTGGGGTGAGGCTCTCCACTCCAAGTGCGATGGGAGTGGAGGTCCTGCCAAGGCTTCTCACTGCCCTCAGGGTCTGATAGCACACCTTCTAGTGCCCGTGGTGCTGGCAGCCAAGTGTTTCCAGGTGAGGGAGCAGTGGATCATGTTGGAAACCCACAGTTTGGATGAGGGGTAAAGAGGTGGTGACGTGCCTCATCTCGATCCCTCTGTTGATGTGAGATGTGGTTCTGCTCCCAGGTGCAACAACCTCAGCCACTGTCCTGCAATGCTGCTGATTCATCTTCTTGTCACTCCAAACAGTTTGCCATGAATAAGCAGTGAGTAGTCTGTGCTTTGGTATATTATTGCTTTCTCCATTCCCAGGGGCTACTGGAGGCTCTAGAAGCAAGACCTCCCCATATAGTGCAGGGCCTACAAGCTTGGTTGCAGCCCTGGAGGAAGAGCACCATGGTTTTCCCAGCTGACTGTGACTGCATTGCAGTGATGCTGCCTGCACGGATACCAGTCTGGCGCAGATTTAGGACTGTGAAATCTGACAGAATCACAGTGCAAGGTGGTATGGCCTCAGGGCAATTTCTGCAGCTGAGCAAGCCTCACACAGACTCCAAGGTCACCTTTGGGAAGCTTTGAAGACCTTACACAGGGGCTATATTAAATATGCCTTGCAGAAGCAAAGGCAAAAGGTTGAATTATTCTGAGATATACAGAAATTATATTCATGTGTCTAAGGAGTGCTCTAGTGTTCTCGAATGAACCAGAGGAATAGGTCAATTTTAACATGGTTGATCAATCATCAGTGAACACCACCTCTCACATCTCCCCAGAGAGATCACTTTCACAACTTCAAAAGAAGAGTAGGGGAGAAAACCTTGACAGAAATATTCTGAGCGGGGTGGCATGGCTGCTTGCTAAGGGGATTAGAAAAGGCCACAGAATTCTGTAGCTATCCCTTTTCTGCAGGAATGAGATGTCTGAGGGATTGAGGTGCCTAAGGAGATTGACCAACAGCTCTGAAGATATTCTGAAAAGCTCTATCTCAGATATAATCTATTCAAGTGGTAAGCATATTTTTTATTTTTTTTTTCTCTCCAGAATGGGTTTTTGGTAAGCTTTCATCATAACTAGTAGAAGGAATGGATGTTTCTGTTCGTGAAAAAGTGGTTGGAGAACTGCCTTCTGGTAGAGCCCCTGCAAAGTCTGGATGGGCTCCCACAAAACATGTAATTTTTAAAGTAATCAACAAGTATGTGGATTGAACTAGTGAATACAGACAGCTTTTGAAAAGGTACATCATTACTGATATTTTAAAGGGTCGGTGGATGCAGACTTTGGGATGACAACCAACCAGTATTTCTAATGAAAAGCAATTATAGCCAGAGCAGAAATGAAAAACTTCAAAATTCAAATTTTGAGACTGCAAGACTGTCACTCATATTTCTGTGACTACAAAAAGGTTCGGCACCTGATTTCTCTCTCTTATTTTTCAGGCTTAGGGCTTTATGTTTCTCTTCAGGGAGCAGAGGTATTTTGTGTTTCAAGCAGACACTTTGGTAGGGTGCTTGAGAAGCCAGGTAAAATCCATGTGCACTACAAATCATTTTCTTTTCTGGCTCCAGGTGCGTTGGGTTGGGATTTCATTCCTAGGTCTCTCTGCACAAGTAGGCCAGGATGAGATGTCTGGGAGTAAGATACTGGAGTGCTCACTGGCCTAAGATCCCTGTTCCTTCTAGCACTGACCCAAGCCCTTTGTTCAGAGTGGTTTGGCTATTTTTTCCAGTGCCAAGGGCCCTCAGGTCTGACAGGTGGAGGTGGTTATCATACATAGAATAAACAGATACTTCCCTGCAGTTTCATAGCAACATGAGGGATTAATTATGGAAGATTTTCAGTTTTAGTGACTGATTTTCAGTTATTATGAAGAAAGGTTGATCAGATTAACAAAGAGGGGGAGTGCTAGTGAGGAACAGCTCTGCACAACACTTTGGGATGCTTTTTAGAAGGGCTGTTTTATCACCAAGAATATACTGGGAGGTTCGACCCTGAGGGAGCAAGATCTGTCTCCTAGAGGAGCCTTGGTTGCGAAGTGCATTTGGGGGCTTGTTAAAATAGTCTACCTCCCCAGAGCTAGGAGTGCAGCAGCCGCTATCCGGAGATGTGCCCAAGTGGCAGCTCGGAGAACTGGGAGCAGCACCGTGTCCCTGCTCGTGCTGCTGCAGCTGCCTGGAAAGTGGGACAGTGGCTCTGCTCCACACCGACTGGCCAAAGAGCCCCAAACATCTTCCAAGGAAGAACCAATATTGAAGGATGTGAGTTTGAAAGCACAAGGGACATAGTGCCTTTACTAGAAACAGGTGAAGGAGTGTCCAAGTGACAACTTTCTGTCAAACCAGGCTTTTTGAAATGTTGTGCTTGTGTTCTCTGAGTACATGGTGTGGCGTTAGCAGCTCTGGGTTTTTGCAGCCTTGAAACTGCTGAAATGAGATGAGATGAACATATTCTTCAATTATAAATATTTGCTAGGCTCAGTTAACAGCCTTTAGTTTTTGTGCTTGACTTCAAACCGCTCCACTGCACTGTTTCCTGTTAACTTTGTATAATAGAAGAGTTGAGTCAAATTGCATTGTTTCTGGTTTTTGGTTGGAAAATTTTAAATTCTTAAATAGGAGATTAGGAAATAGTATTTCTAAATAATTAATTACAAAAACTCTTGTTTTCAGACTAAAAATTTTCCTTGTGGGGATAAAGGGATGTTTGCATGAAGAACAACCCTTCTGCACAATCAGTGCAGACAAAATTTTGTTCCAGCCAATACGAAACATCCTGGGAAATCAACATGGCTGAACTGAATAGCTATTAAGAATATAAATGAGTGCTCTGAAAACATCTTGGCTTATCTGAATTTCATACTCTATTTGGCAGCAACACTCAAATAATTCATTTTTTATGAATAATTTACTGTGTGTGAAACCTGCATTTTGTTTATATTTAGCTTTGTATTCCTCAAGTCTTTTTTTCTGGTATATGGGAGATGTGCAGCATATTAGCAGCTGTCTTTTTATAAGCAAAGATGTAATGCAGTGGTGGTTACTCCTGTGATTTCTGCCACCAAACTCAGGGCACAGGCACTGGGACCCTAATCTCCTTTTCAATCTTTTCTACAGTGACCCATTAAAAAAGGTGAAAAGCAAGAAGTGGATTACATGAATGGGGCAGGAAGGTATATTTCTGGTCTTCTGATAGTGGCAATTTTCTTGGCAGCCCCATGGAGTGGCCTTCAGCAGAGCTTCTGAACAGGCACCATGAAAGAGCTCAGGTTGAACCCCACTCCACTGACATGTGCAGCATGATTTATGATGAAGAACAGTCAAAAAAATGCAGGAAAGGGAACCAATATGCTGCCCTTTCTCAGAAGATCCTATTTCATAAAGGGAAATTTAAATGTCTTCATGAGTTTTTCTTCCTACTCCAGCTTACTATTCTTTCCACATATTGCTTTAGTCCCTAAGTAGCATCTTAGAGCATTAAGCAACAGAACCCCTAGACCTTCTGCTAGTATAATAAGATTTGTTCCCTGCTCATCCGAGTGTGTCTGTGCACGCTTGGAGAATTTGGGCTAAGGACAGGGACATAGGGAGAAAATGGCAGGTTGAAGTACCTGTTTTCTACCTAAACTGCTACGGGGAACACATAATTATGATTTGCACCTTAAAACACCAAAATCTGTCTTTCAGAAATACTTTCACTCCATAACAGATAATTACTGCTATACAGTTGGGAGAAAACAACAAATTCAAGATCATGTAGTGTAGTTCACTTTAGGGAAACATCTATATTGAAAGGGTAAAAGAACGACAAATGTAGCTGTTCCTCTCAGGGCATTGCAATTCATTTCAGCAACTGGATTCGAATGCATGTTTGTCAAGTACAGGTAATGTTCAACTGTACTGTAAATCATAGGATACCATAGCCTGTGCATACTCATGTTTCATGAAAAAGGATGTGCCAATGCTACCTCTGCTTGATATCATCAGCTGTGTTTAGTCTGATATTTAATGTCTGTCTCTTGATGGATCCTGCATAATTTAATATAGGTTTCCTTATTACATGCAGGTTGGCTTGAAGTAAAGTTGTGAGAACTGGTCAGGCAAGGAGCTTTCTCAGGATATGAAAGTAGAGATGAAATTAACTTATTTTTAGATTTTATCAGATTTAAGTAGTCTTTTGTTTCTGCCTGTATTTATAGAACTGCAAAGACAGTGACTGGCTCTGATCCTAGAAGTTGGAGCTTTATCCATCTCCTGCAATAGCTGCCATTTTGCAGCACCTGAAGTGTTTAATGGAGAAGGTACTTCATGCAAACTTCAAATATTCCAGACCAGGAGGCTATTTCTAGCCTTTAATCACACTGATAACTACTGAAAAATGTTTATCCTCTCTGGTTCTTCCAGGATCTCAGAAGTAGGGGTGGGTTCCCCTAGGTTCTTGACTTTGGGGTCAGATGGGCTTTTAGGAGAAGTGTATTTATGGCTGGGCTTACTCCTGCTCCCTGCCCCAGCAGCTCTTGACACTCACCACCTCTACCCTGGAGGCTATTGCTCCATGTGGAGGCTTCAGTGCCTGATGGACAGAAACGCAGTGTTGCTATTTCTGGAGCTGCTTTTTGGCCTCTATTCAAAATACCCTGTGTGCTGCAATGCCTCCTCTGAACTGACACACTCAGGTAGCAGAGCCATTGTTCATTGCAAGCATTGCAAGGTGTTCGCCACAGCTTTACTGGGCTCTTGGCGTTTTCCAGAATAGGGGCTGAATAAGTTGATACGTTTTTTTGAAAATAGCCTAGGAAGCTGGAAAAGCTGGAAAAGAAAAAAAAAAAAGGAAAAAACAAACAAACAAACAAAAAAACCCAACAACCTGCCTGGCCTGGAACTTTGCTCACAAAGTTAAATATTCAATTTGTTTTTGCTTGCAAGTTGTTAGCATAAACTTGTCCAGAGTGTTCTCTTAAGGCCTCTGCTCTTTGACGATGGAGAGATACTTAATTTTTTTTTCAATGTGGGCACTTATCGAAGGGGACATGAACTCCCTCTTTAGGAACTGTGGCATTTTACTGCAAAGGAGTAAAAGCATTAGATTCAGTTGGGGCTTTTCATATAACATAACTAGGAATAAGGGTGGGATGCAGATAGGGGCCAGATCATGGTGACTTTTCTTCCTAAGTGGTATCTTACACTATGTGAGTCCCGCAGTATTTTGCTTCCCGAGATACTACTCAGTTGTTTGGTTTCTTGAGTACATCTGTACTAGTGTTGGGAACAAAGCTCCACAGGAGCTGATCCTAGAAGAATTTGGTTTTGGTAGTTACGCTCGATAGACTGATGTGTTACAAATGCTCACAGCTCACAGAACAGTTAGAGGCAAACAGTTTGGGATCAAAATGTGGAGGTCTTTATTAACTTCTGATTCTATCCCTTTAAATCATTTAAAAATATCAGTGGTATTGTTAATTGACTCATAATTGGGTGGCATGATGAACAGATGCCACTTACCTTGGCATCCCAAGCAATGCCTTTTACCAGGCATTATAAACAGATTCAATCCATAACTTGGCAATGTGCGAGAAAAACACCCTTTGTATTCCCTGGGAAAAAGTAGAGATGCCACTTGCCCTCTGCTTAGTATCATAAGCTGGCTTTTTAAATCCTGCCTTGTATCAGCAATGGGGATCAGAGATCGCTGTTTAATTCAGAACCACTCGCACCTTTAGATGTAAATCATGTCTCAGTGTTTACATGCTATTAGGAGTAGAAGCAGGCATCACAGTGAGGGTGGCAATACTGGCTGTGCATCCAGAAGTTCAATCTCAGACTTGTTTGTGGGACAGTTGGAGCTTTCTGCAAATACAATTTCAGGGAATGGTCAAATTGGGTTAGGCAGTTCCTCATTAATTCCCTCCTTTGTAAATAAAATTTATGATATTTTTCAGACAGAGCTTGCACATTTTGAGCACAGTCTCTCGGTGTTTGGGAGATTTGCATGGTCTAGGAAATGCTATTTCAAGCAATTGATGAAAGCCAATGCAGCCAAGGAAGAGAGAAAGAACAAAACAGGGCATCTAGGAGTTTTTCCTAGCTGTGAGAAGGGTGGAATTCATTAGAAATTTTCCTGAAAGATTCTCACTTTTATAAACTGCCATGTAAGCACCTGGGCACCTGAGCTGGAGGGGCAACAGGTTAATTAATCCAGAAGGCCATTGCAGGCAGCGTTTTCCTAGCCAGTCACTTTGTGCATCTAAGTTTTACTTCTCTATAGCTCTCCCTTTTCTGGCAGCTACTAAATAAGCTTGGGTTTTGTCCTCACTTTGAGGGGCGTATCTTTTCCTCATGTACTATCTCAGATTGATATCTCAGATATCTGTTGGCTCCTGCATCCTGTCCCCTGCAGCAGCTCTAGTGCCTCTCCTTTACTGAGGCCTTTCTGCCTTCTCCCTTGCTGCTTTTCATGCTTGAACAGCCTTCCTGTGAACTCCCTCATTAGCCTTCCCCAGGTCCCCTTTAAAAACTCCTGTAGGCTACGATTCCCACAAAAAAAAAAAAAACTTGATTACAGCCCCCCGAGCTGTAAAAAGCTTTGCTTCTCCTCATGACTGGCAACAACTCCATGTTTCAGTCACAGTGTGATGCTGTTTTACACGGCCTGCGTTTGCCGTCTCCATAAGTCTCCATATTGCAGTTTTACATGGTGCTTTTGCTGCCGCCTGAGACCTGTGGGCCTCCCACAAAGCTCGTGGAGATGTTGCCTTGTTTCTCGCTGAGGCCAGTGGGAGACTGGCTGTGAGGATCCATCGTGGCAGCATGAGGACCTAGGATAGACCAGCAGCCTGGAAAGATGGTGCACATGCTGCTTGCCTGTGCCAGGGTCACAAGGCGCAACTCAGTTTCTCTGCGGCCAAGTTGAAATTCAGTTTTGGTGGTTTCCAGCTTTCTGTTTTGGCACAGCTGTTATAATTAGGATCCAGGCTTTCAAATCCGTGGGTGAAGCCCCCCTTTGCAAGCACTGCTGGTGCGACAGGAGCATGGCACCCTGCACACAGCCTGGGCTAGTCAGAAGACTTTCCTGGGATATAAGCACCTATTTGAGCAAGTTCTCAAGCACATTGACTTGTCAGATGGGATTTCCACGACGAGCTGGCATGAAATTCAAATTATGGGCAACTATTGCTTTCCACACTGCTGACAATTTATTGGGAATGGCACTGAATCTCTGCTGCAGGCCGCTTCTATAGCTTCACATGACCTGACAGGCATGTGCGTCATGACACAAAACATTGCCTAGTGCATCTGAAGAGAGAAAGGGGGACCTCAGGGATAGAAATACTTTGTAAAGGTTTTACAGGGAAAGAGACATCTTAACAAACGCTCAGGGTGGAGAAATTCGGTTCTTGTTCCACTCCAAATTCTCAGGTAACTGGTGATGTGCATTTGACTTAGCAAGTACCTGGGTCATTTTCTGGCTGTCCATTATAGAAGATGCTTGGGACAGGGGAGCATTCAGGCCACTTGGCTGCCCTTTGTTTGGATGGAAACTGTACTGTAATACACGGTGAGCAAATCACAAAAAGAGAGCTTGTGTCCTTGTGTATGTGTTCATACAACTTGCAAATTGAAAATGGTGCCTCCAGCCCTTTCTTCTGCAATAGAAATGTAAATTGCACTTAAACTGTACTCCATTATTTAATTTGGAAATAATATAAATCTCAACCTTCTCCGCAGGTATCAGAGCTGTGTGTGCTGTACCAGAAAAAGAGGACCATACCCAAAATTTAGTCTGGCACATCTGGGTTTTTGTACTCAAAGTATCTAACTGCATTTCAGGGTTCATTATAACTTGCCTTTCTGTTCCTTTCTCCACTTCTTGCCCCCTGTATTAGGTCATAAACAGACACATAAAGCTTAATTTGTGGGTAAAACTTTTCACTACACTGTTTTACTGTGGATTTCTGATTAGATCATGTATTAAGAAACTTTACTGACACAGTCCCTTTGCCTGATTGAGCTTGGGTCCTTCCAGACTGTTGGATACTGCAAATACTGTATTTCTGTTAGCAAGGTAGCGAAGAGTTAGGACTCAAATACGTGCAATGTATGTTGTCCTGTGAAGCTGGCAGTAGCACCAACTGCATTCATAGGGTTGGAGGTGGTGGCATTGCATTGTGCACAGACCTGTTGGAGCATCCAGTCGGAAACAATCTGGGAAATCTTTCTCCACCCCTGTGTAGATAAAGCCGTTGGGGTGTCCCTTTCTGTTTTCACTGTTCCATCATATTGGTTGTCAATAGCTGACCAAAGAACTTTTTTCTTTTTTTTTTCATTTTTCATTTTTCTTTTTTTCCTTTTTTTTTTTTTTTGGTCACGTCTTGCCAGCATTTTGGTGGTAGATGATCATGGTCTGCAGATTTAGTGGCAACAAGGAAAAGCACAACAGTAGGTGGCATTGTGTGCGAAAGAGTGAAGGGTCTGCAGTAGGCTGAGCGGGTTGTACAGTTTAGCAAGTGGGATTTTTTGACTGTGGAGAAAGTTAAGTGCTAGGCTGCAGGACCAGAGCTGCTGGCTCCTCAGCAGTTTAGTGCAAAAGCAGAGTCACTGTAAAGATATAAGAGACTGCAGAGGCATCATTCAGACCCAGTGGAATTAAAGTTTTATGTGGATTTACATTTGTTTACTAATTTCTGATCTTCAAGACATGCTTTTTTTCCAGAATGGGAGAATTCCATCGGACAACCTTAGCTCTTCTCTTTGTAATTGAATCCCCCCATTTATCGGATGGGAATAAAAGTATTATTTGTAGGAGTTAGAATTATTTAGGTGGCTGTAAGTACTGTCTGTATCTAGAGTTCACATGATGACATGGATAAAAGATACAGTGTCATTTCTCAGTGTTTTCCACCCTCTTCTATTTATACTCTACTGCCAGTGAAATGAGCACTTTAGTCCTACTGAGTTTCTACAATGCCAATGTTACAAAGCTTTGCCTGCTCTGTAAGGAGGAGGCCGGAGTAGATTTCCTAGTGGTTCATGTAGATTATCCTCAGCTCCTTCCTGATACATTCCCTAGGTGTGTGAATTTTCCTTCTGCTGTGAGCAGGCAGCCAGGATGAGACACTGCATCAGCACACTGCGTTTTATTGAGATGGATCTTACCTGGGCTGCTGGACACCCTGTGAGCTGGGATAAGGGTTTGAACAACCCAGGCAGCTGTCTCACTGTGGCCTTCAGTCACCTTCACCTGGCTGCCTGTTTCCTCCAAAGCCTGCATGGAAAGGTGAGCCAGGGCACAAACATCTCTCCCCTGCTCCTCAGAACAGGTTTGTGTCCAGCTATCAAAGTTCACCTTGTGTTGAAATCGGTGCTACCTTTTCCTTCCAGAAGGGGGTATGCGCTATGTCTTGGGGTAGATACTGAGTGATTAAAACTCTTTAGGAGTTTAATTAGAAGCATGGTTCAAGCATTCAAGTGTATAGGGGGAAAAAATGCCTTTTTTGTGGTGGAGCGTGAGTGGGATAGTAAGTAGCAAAGGTAGGCTTTCTCAGAGGAAAGTCCATGGGGCTGCAAGGATAGGACTCTTGGAGTCACCCTTCCCTTGGAGGTTTGTACTCAGCATGCGTATAGGATATAAGAAAAGACAGAGCAATAAGCCACAGGAGGAAATGCCTTTTTTCCAATCTGTCTTACAAAAGTGAACAGAAGTCTTTGGGGAGTCAAGGACACAAAGATCCCAATTCTTGCAAACAAAATCCATCCTTTAGTTCATTTGATAGAGCAAGACAACACGTTGCAGTGTTGCTATGCTCTATTATTTTTCCCCTAAATTTATCCTCACAATGTTTTTACACCACTTACATATTGTACCCCCTCCTTCCTTACTTGAGACCTCTGATCCTTTCTGCCTCTCCCCTCCACTCCCCTCCTTACCATGTCCCCTGATCTTCCATTGTCCTCTCTCACCGATGCTCCTCCTGACAGTATCCCTCACAGAGAGCATCCATATGTGCCACTTATTTTCTCTTTGTGAATACTTTTAAGCATCTTCTGTACCTCTCAGGTCTCATTTCCCCAGGGTAAAAATAATATAATAAAACGCCTTTTGACAGAGGCAGAGTGCAGCAACATCTGTTTTCCTTTTCTATGCTCCTGCCAGCTCTCCAATCTGAGCTGACGCTGACTGAACGTGGGTCAGATACGGTGGCTACCGCGTGTCCCCTGCGGCTACCCAGAGGATGTGAGATCTGGCAGGCTAGACAGCCTTCCCACTGCTTGGCCTACACATGCGCTGTGTAATTCCTTTGGTTTCTGAGCATTATCTTTATCTCTCTGTAGAGCTTAACTCTTCCCTGGAAGCTGCTGGAAATGGTGCTGTCCCCGGGTGTATAACAGATGTCATTAACTCAAGTAATTGTTATTTGACCCCCTCATCTAGGAAGTGCAAGAGTTCAAGGAAGGCACCCCAAGGAGACAACGCTGTCATGGTAACTGGTGCAAAGAAGCAGATCTACTCATCTGATCGTGTGGTGCACTGTGTGAGTAGTAAGCAGTGCAGTACAGCACAGCGCAGAGAAATCTCTAGTCTGCAGAGAAATCATGTGCTACCCTGGTAGGTAGCGAGCGCAGCTGGTGATGCTGTGGATACTGAGAGTGTAAACCTAAGCAGAAGGAGAAAACACACTTAAAAAAACAAATGAAAGACTATGCTAAAGAACAGTAATAGGTAATTAACCTGTTATGGTAGAAATTTGGACTAATTAACAAACATGGTAATTACATTTCAAGAAGTTGGGCACAGGCAGATAGGAACCTCTGGACAAGCACTGGCCCAGGGGCATAAGAGTGCTATATCCAGATCCTTCTTTAAGTTTCCCTATTACTAAATATATTTAAATCTTAAGGTAATAGGGCATGATCCTTCCATTTTAAACAACTCTAAGGTATTTTTTTTCTATTTATTACTTTTCAGTTCTTCTTTTGATTTTTTTGCCTGTGGGAAAACCCCAGTTGGTCTCTGCAATGCCCAGTATTTCCTGAGTATCCAGCCTCCAAATAGTGTAACTAGTGCTACATTAACATCAATTCCTATTCTTAGTCTCCGATAGTTATTCGATACTTACATCACCCATGTCTGTACTCACATCTATCTGTCCTTTTACACTTAATATTATTGTTAGGTTACTGAAAGATGTGGTTAAATGATGATGGAATACTCAGGGGAGGGGGTATTATGGGAAATGTCTCCAGCCCCACATGTTTTTTTGGTATGTTTGCTATGCTTATTGAAAAGCACTGAAGTTAAATGCAGCATATAACAAATGTACCCTGAGCAGGAGGGATCCTTAGGAGGATCATTCTATTAGATGATTAGACAATAGCAGTTTACTAAATTAAAACAAAGCTATTTCCACTGTTTTCGGTTCTTTTTCTTTTACTGTCTTTTCTCTTTACCCACAACTGAAGTTTTTATTGTTTCATTCTATTCTTTGGCATACACATCACTCTTTCTTTATCTCCTTTTTTTCTCATGCCTTGTAGTCCTTCATTATCTTCTTTTGAACCTTCTTCTGCTTTTTCTTTATTTCTGGTTCTTCCTTGCATACTATTTTGCTACCTTGGTCTCCTGTGGCTCATTTCCAGCTTACCTACTCCTTTCCATTGCATGTCTCTTCCCTCCTGATTCTCCACTGCCTCTGTTTTGTCCAGGAAAATAACAGGCACTAGCCATCACCTCTTCCCCTTCTGACCAAGGGTCTCAGCGGGAATTATTAGATTTATCTGTTTCTATATGCTCCTGTAAGTCTTAGCCATTGGCCACCAGGGCTAACAAGCTGGGCAGCCCCTTGGTTGGGCCTGCCTCGGCTGTCTTGCACTTGGGCAAGGGCATCTTTTCCACTAGAAAAACTGGAGCCCTTGATAAATCACATTCCTGCATCCTCAGTGGCAGAAAGGGGCTAAGGCAAGATCTGAGCTTTTGTGGCTGGAACACGTGAAATGTACTGTGAAGTCACACACATCTGAGCTTTGTGGCTGGAACACGTGAAATGTACTGTGAAGTCACACACAAAGTATCACAGGGACGGCTGAGCCTTGCCGTCTTTTCAGACTGAATGGACAGTTCTGCCTAACCACACAAATAACAGGCAAAAGCAAAATAATTATCAGTGCAATCTTCTAATCTGTTTCTAAGTTTCTGAATCTCGCTTGGCTGTGCCTTAGCTAGCTTATCCATGGCAACACAGACTTTCTTCCTAGGGTCCCTACTTTACCCTCATATATATATGTGTTCCTCTACACAGGACTGATTAGTCTGTAGAACTCTGCAGGCCTCAAGCCCACAGTGAGTCTTCAGTCATAGGAGCAATGAACTGTCCTCTGCACGGTTGGATTGCAAGAGAGATAGTCAATATGCTGTGCTTTTGAGTTACCTTGATCTTTGTGAGGGCATTATGAAATGCTTGGCTTCTGCATACATGTCTTCTTTTCCTGGCACTGAGAGCCACAGATGTGTTCGTGCACAGGCACATGTAGCTGTATCTTGTTACAGGAGAGAGCAATCTGTGGAGAATAAACCTGCAGATGAGGGATGCAAAACTGTGTACTCTCTCTTCACCATTTTGCACATAAAAAACATCAGCAGAAACATAAAGTGTTTTAACATTGTAAATTAAAAATATGCTGGTCTTTATTTTAAATGGAACCACTGGTGTGTGTTTGTTTTCAGAAGGGAAATACAAAAATTAATACAACTTGCTTCTATCCTGTCCAGGTGTAGAGCTGCAGTTTTCCTGGATTACTGTGAGAAATTGAGACAAAAGCAAGTTGGGAGATGCAGATGAGTTTGTTGTTACTCTAGTCAGATGCTATATACCTTCCTTTCAAAAAATGATGCTGCTTGCCCATGTGCTGTCACTGTGTTCTGGTGGAGTGGGGAGTTTCCTTGCATGACCTCAGATGGTGCAGGGCTGTGCTCTC
The DNA here is from genome assembly GCF_000705375.1 of Tinamus guttatus. The sequence continues at coordinate 48,321 of NW_010580633.1, forward strand.
TTTTAGCTTTTTGGCCACTAGGTCTTGAGGATGGGCTTGGGAACCATATTCTTTACATACTATGCAGGAATTGGGATTCATCATAAGGGGGATTTTTTTTTCTAATGGTTTCCTTTAATTGGTAAATTCTAGCCAAACAATCTAGCACCGAAACTGTTTTTATTCCAGAGATGACAAACACTGTGTACTTAAAATCAAGCTTATAGGCATAGCAGTGATAATCTGATTTTAAAACTCATCAGTCATCATTTTCTGTAAATCAAGAATGACAGACAGCTGAGAAAATAGCTTGTCTATAGCTCTGTCTTCCAGCTGGCAGAAAGAAAACATTTACCTTCAAAAAAAACATCACTTCATGAAATTACTTGCCCCATAGATGTGCAATAAAGTTTGACAATGATGTATGTAAGAACATTAAATTTTCAATGGCCATGTTATGAACAAAGGTAATCTAACAAAAAATAATACACTTTGAGGAGCAGACAGTAGGGTCCTGTCTCTAATCTCTTTGATGAGGCTTAACAGTGGTAGAACTCTCTTTACATTAGTAAAATCATTCATTTATATGGACCTATGAGAGTGTGTATTCTTATGGACGTATGGCAGTTTCTTCCACAACAGCGTGGGGAAGAAAGATCTGAAAGAGGACTGTTTCAGTGGAAAGCCAGAGATACAAATTCATTAATGTATAAGAGAAGCAATTATATGTGTGACATAGGCTGAGAAAACTATTATCTTGCCCAGAAAAAAATCCCTTTGGTGCACTATGATTTCCCCTATGCCATCTCCCATTTATGTTTGGAAAGCTAAATTCGTGCTGTTTCTCATATAGAGGAAAATTTTCATGCTGGTAGTCAAGTCTCTGTGGATTTTTGATGGTTATTATCTACTCCTCTGACATGGTTAGAGATTCAGCTCTATTTTTAGAGGGAAGAAAGAGACTACTATTTGCTTGAGGATTATGGTTTAAAGTGATCAATGTCCTCATATGTTTTCTTATGACCGAATGCTTTGTATATTCAATTATTATCTCCACTTCATGTAGGAAAACTGACTAAATTTGTATTGCTCATTTCTCTCTCTCTTTTAATTGTGTCTGTTTATTGGATTTCATTTGTAGAGGACCCCTTACAGGAGGGTTTTAGTATCCTAGTTAGAAGGTGTTGCCCTTTTATCATTCGAATACAGCCAAAATCCAATTTGAGCTGTCCTGTGTGCCAGTCTATTTATGGTATCACTGCAGCTTGTTTCTGAAACAGCCGACTCTCTGCAAGGCTTTCCGGATACTTATCTAACCAGCCCTGTTGCTTAGCTGAGGCTCACGTCCAGTCTGACGCCTTAAATTCTAACCTTGCACCAAGATAATACTTGTAATCAGAAAAGTCAGACAAGTTGTAAGAGCTTGTTCGCAGTTAGCAGGGAACTGGAGTGAAATCAGGAAAAGCTAAGTTGCTGTTTCCAAAGTAGTTTTCCTCTCCAGGTGCAAGGAGTTCTTGGTAGGAGCTTGGAGTGGTCACATGGGTGCCCTCTCCATCTGCCTGGGGGCCAGTGAAGACCTCCATGTGTTGGCGTATCTGAGCTAATCCAGCATGGCAGGGAGCATGGGTCAATGGTTTCTGCTCTTCTTGCAGGCCACCACTAATGTTCTGCAGAAAAGGTGTTCATTGATGGAGCTTGGAAACAATTGACTTAATTGGACCTGGTGGTTGCTTTCTAGTTGCAACTCACATTTCTAAGACAGTATTCCTGATTCGCTTTCAATGCTTCCTCTTGTAGAAAGGATCAGAAAAAAAAAAACATAGAAAACTGCCTATTACATTAATGCAAGAGGCGATTTGCATGTAGGAGGGCAGATTTCTGATTGGTAGGAATGAGCCTCTATTGAGCTGGCATCATTTCTACAAACTCTGACTGGTATGCCAATGATATGTGGGGAAAAGTACTTTTCTTAAATAACCAAATGCCTAATCAAAATATCTGAACTAAATATAAAAGTGTTGAAATAGTAATGTTTAAGCTTGCATTTCTAGTGGGAAAATTTCCTTATTACCTGTGAAGATTTAGAGAAGAGCTGTACTTAGAGATCAAAAGAAGCCACATTCTGGGACAAAATAATGATGATTTAAGCAGTTATAGTTTTAAATATAAAAGATTTCATTGATTTTAAAGGTTAGCTTTAGCTTTCTATATAAATATTTATAGGCTTTGAATAAAAGACAATTCAAAGTGCATGCTCTTCTTAAAACTCAGCTAGGTTTTATGTCTAAATATTCGAAAGTGAGGATCTAAAATAACCATTCTTACATAAACTACCTCTAATGATTAAAACACATTTCTGAACCTCACTGCCTTAATCTTCACAGTAATTTAGTGATATGGAGGGAGAACAGACCCATACCTCATTAAAGAAACTTAATTTTAAAGACCTTATGCGTTCAGAATTTATACATTCCCCAGATGTCTGGGGGACATTTTGTTTCAGCTAGAACTGTTATACATGTAAACCAACCAAAAAAAAATCCCCGCAGAAGACCCAGGCACAAATGAGGTTTGTAGGTACTTCACACGTCATCACAGATGCAGCATTTTGAAGAAAACGCACCTATTGCAGCAGGCTTGGTAGAAGATTTCATCAGAGAAGCAGGGCAAGAGAGGCATAGACAGCTTTTCAAAAACATAGTTTCAGGTCAAAGCTTTAAGACTTTAAGACTGAGTCTGGAAAGGACACTCTTAGTCCACATGCCTCTTGGTCCACATCTGCATGAGAAGTAGAAATTGAAACAAAGGTGTGAAGACACTGAGCAAAATTCATAACATGCCTGGATGCTCTCGCTTGGGAGTTTAAGTGGCTGTAGATCTCTCAGAGAACTGAATTATAGTGAATTGAAGACTCTATTGCACAAACTCAGGTGATTCATGTTGGGAAGATTTAGCAGATTTAGCAGTCTGCTCTAGCTGGGGACTCTTCCTCCGGCAGGGTTGTAATTTGGCCTGCCTTCAGCCTCGCTGCAGTGATCAATCTTGCTCATTAATTGAATGCGCAATCAATTTTGCTTTGGATTAATTCTTGGTCCGTGACCCATGGTGCTGAGAGTTGCATCTCCCATGCCTCCTGTGCTCTTGCATTGGTCATGGAAAGTGAGCAGCAGGGCAGAGAGGTGGGAAAGGCAGAAGGCTCTGTCACTGCAGCTCAGTCATCTTGGGCCAATGCGTTAGGGCCCTGAAGCTATTTTAACATCTTCTTGCAGACTTATTGCACTTAGAATTATGAGCATTGTCACCTGCCTATGGGAGACTTGCCTGGACTCTCCTGAGCATGCTTGTGTGTAAACAAGCCCTTAAAAGGGGGCTTCTGCCCTACCAAGGCAAGTGTGAGAGGGAGGTGGATGAGCATTTCTGCAGTGTGGGGCTCCCTGGTGTATAATTGTATGGGCATTAAAAGACCCTTTTGTTGCTTGCCCATCTCTCCTTGCATTATCTGGTTTTCTTACTGAAACCATAACCTTGAGACTGTTACTGCAGGGAGGGATAGTGGGTGGAAAAATTCTGTACTGCTTTAGGGGAAAAAAAATGTTATCATGAGGCTGATAGAGCCTTAGTGACAAGGAGCTGAATCCCATGGGGATGGGCTGTAATTTCAAAGGTATATAAGGAAAGAAAAGTAAAAGGGGATAAGGGCATGAATAGACTCAGATTTGGTTATCTCAGGTTGGCTACCTGGAAAAGAGGGTGCTGTGGCCATGGTCTCATCTTTTGAGGTGTCACATTCCCCCTGCAGTAGCCATGTTGGCAGGGCTGAAGGGCAGAAGGCAGAAGAAGGAGAAAGAAAGGTCAGGAGCAGGAGAAAGGGAGCAGCAGAATAATGGATTGAAAAGCTAAAAGCAACCTTCAAGGTCACGCTGCCCTGAATTCACTCTTATTTGAATTATTAGTGAAACCAAACCAAACCAAGCCTTCCCTCTTTAATGTAATGTTTTCCTGTGATGGAGAATCCAATTTACCTTTGGTAAATTGATCCAGTGATTAAGTACAAAGACTGTTAAAAACTGCACTGAATTTCTAGTCTCATTTTGTCCAACTTGAGGTTCTAGCCATTTGATCATGGATATATTTGACTGCTAGTTTGCAGACTGAATTCTGGTCAAATTCAATTTCGCCATATCGGAATTTCGAGGACCTAACCAGGTAACTCCTCAGTCCTGATAAGATAAATAGCTTGGGCCCCTTGAATTTGTTGTTCTCAAATGAGCTTTCCAATACCTTAATGAATCTCAGGATTTTTTTTTGAATCTTTTCAGAGTTTTGGAAAGTTTTCAGAGAGTAGGTTTATTTTTCTTTTATTTTTCTTTTATTTTTCTTTTTCTTCCTTTTTTTTCTTCCTTTCCTTTTTCCTGACAGACACAGCATTTCCACCACTGTTGTGTGTGTCATATTGCAGAGAGAATCTAAGTTCCCAATTTCTGTCAATATTCTCTAATTATGAACTTAATGAATTACAGTTGTCCATAGGGCCAGAGTTCTGCTCTGAGAGCTCCTATTGACCTGATTATCTGCAGAACTGCCCCACTGAAGATATTGGTTGTTTACTGAAGAGATCCATAGGTAGATTTAGCCTGCTGCTGGTTTAAAATGTAAATACATTTTCTAGATGGCTTTGCTAAAACATGTTCAATGCTGTTGTGGTTAGAGAGAGGGGCTCTCTAGCCCACCTGCCATTCTCCAGTGACTTGCTTATGTTCTACTGTGTCATATGTGAAGACCAGTATCTGTTTTTTTGGCAAATGCCACTCTGTCTTTGGACATGAAAGAGGATTTAAATAGACTTGTAAATGCCAAGGGGACCCGGGGGAAGATCAGACGGCAACTGGCACCTCTTTCCCATCATGACTTTATTATCAAGACTAGCTGCACTTGTTAAATTTCCTCTTCTTTTCAGGAAAAAAATGAAAAGAGTTGACAAGAGTCCATCCCTGAGGGCTGCCCACCCAGAGCTAATCTCTGCAGCTCATCCCAAGGCTGCACCAAGTGGCTTCGGGAGCACCAGTTAGTGGAAGCAAAATATCCAGCGTATGGTTTTATTTGTAACAGCAGTGAGGAGCTCGAAGGAGCCACGCTTGGCGATTGTACATGCATTTGAGAGGGGATATTTAGTCTCCCAGGCCTCTGCTGATGCTGCAGGTTTGCATCAGGATAAGGAGTTTTCCTCATAACCTGCATATACTAGAGGAGTGGCAGGTCATAACCTAGTGGTTTTTCCTGGGGGAAATGATGTGATGAGTATGACTGGAGGCACATTATATGTCCTGCCCAGTGAACTACACAGATAGCAAAACAGGCATAGTTAATTCCTGGGTAGTAGCCACACATCCCTATGCTATTTGAATGTGGAGAAGATGTCCATATGGTAAACAGTGTTGGGATGCTGGTGGGAGCAGGCTTAAGTGTCATGGGATTTAGGTGGGAGATATGAGGACAGGGGAAAGCATACATTTAAGAAAGGCTTTTGGTGCAATTCTCTGAATGCTGACTCATACCTTCTTTTAAATGGGAGAGGAAAGGTTTTTATGCTCTCAGCGTATTTGTATTGTACGCATATGGGTAACAGCATAGGGCTGGGAGAGGTGTGAATTGCCTTGGGCCTAAGAAGGCCTGCCATCTTCTGGGGAGTTACCTGGGGAGTTTCTTTAAAAGCCCAGTGCTTTCCAACTAGCATACAAATGAGAGTCAGTGGAAGAGCACCAACACTGTACATTTGCTCAAGTTGTATAACTTAAACTCAAGGGTAAAGAAGAAGCACTAGAAGTTTGGGCAGTAAGTGAGAGGAATTACACATTTTCATTTGTGATAGGAAATTGGATATCATTAGTGTTATTGTGAGCTGGAGAAAGGCTTCAGTAGCTGTAGTGCCCACATCACTGACTGTAGCCTCTTAAGGAAAATTAAGTTGGATAGCAGGCATATGTGTGTGTTTGGGTGCTTGTGGTCAACTGGGAGGCGCTCTCTGTGCCGCAGAGACTGATCGAACCCCGGGGACCCATTTACTGCTCAAGGCTGAGAGCTCTTGCATGTTGATGGTCACTGGCCTGCACGCAGCCTGGGTGGTGGGAGCCAGTGCTTGGGTTGGATTTGGGAGCGTATATCCCTATCTCCACTCACAGCATACCTTCAGAGCTTCTAAAAATGAGAGAGCGCTTTGTAATGACAAAAGAAATGAAGCCACAATAGCAAAAGCCTGTATTAGATATTATGCATAAGGCAACTTGATTGCTGCACATAAAAGCAAAAAGCATTGAAATGTAAGTGATCAAACCTGGCTGCATTTGCTCATCCTAACTAAAAGGCAGATATATCCAGCAGATAGATATATCTCTCTCCCTTTCTCTCTCTCTGCTTTAAATAGGGACAATTCTCAAAAGGCAAAAAAAAAAAAAAAAAAAGAGATAATGAGAAAAATTGAAACATAAGAGTACAGATGATAATAGAAGACTCTTCATGAAAGGTTCATTAAATTTCAAGTCCCTGCAATTCAGCAATCAGGGAAAACCAGGCTACAGCCTACTGCAGATCAGAAGCAAGAGCAGCAATTATATGTGAAACCAAATACATTTATACGTATTCATACACACCCAAGAAAACTTGATATAGCAAACAGGGAATGTGAGCTTTTTGAATTTAACAGAAAATTCAGGAAATTGTTAAAAGAGTCTAAAGACGGAGGTGAACAATATATAGCTGCTTGCTTTAAAGAAATTCCTTAAATGTATTAAGAACAATTGAAACCTTAGAAGTGGTACAGGGAAGATCATAGGCAAGGGTGATAAAATTATCATTCGTAATAATAGAAAACCAGAATATTTCTCATAATTGTTCTGTTAGTTTAAGGATCTAGGCAAGGCAGGTTCTGCATGGAGCAATACCATCAGTTAGTCTGACAAAAATATTATCTCTCTCCCTAAGTTTTGCCTGAGATCTGACTATTCAATAATTGTTTACTCTGTTCTCAGAAAGAAGCAGAATGATGACTTCATATCTCAGTATTGTAACAAACATTTTCTTTACTGCTATTAATTAGGGAGGATGTTAAACAGCAACCATTGAAGTTAAATGATTTTAAATCTCAGGGCTATAGTGCTGATATCCAGCAGCATTGAAAGGACTGAGTGAGGAACTCTTGCACTGTTTTTTTTTTTTTTTTAGCAAATCTTGCAACAGGAGGGCTAAGTGATGCCAGAGCTAATATTGTGCCACAATTTAAAAGGGTAAATTGAATGACCCACTATAATATGGACCAATTACCTCCTCGACTCTCTGGAGAAAAGTCATGTAAAAATAGAAGAGCACTGAATTAAAAAATTAAAAACAGATAATAATAATAATGCTGTAAGTTTATGAACCACTGGTTTGCTCATTTTACCAGTGTCAGCATAGTAGATTTTGGTTTCTGCAAAGCAATCAAAACCTACTATCTTGCTGAAAATATTAGTGGTATGTAAATATTGTGGTGAGCCTTTACTAAGTGGTTTGGATACTGATTAAATTGCTAAATCGCAAAGAATAAATGTGAAAGGAAAGGTGTCATCTAAAATGGTGTATGGCTGAGGAGTTCCTGCAAGGATGGACTCTAGTGCTTGTTTAACATCTCCTAATGCAGAGCTATTTAAGAATTTTAGGAACGATCTGGAACAATAATCATCTGTAAAATCTGCAGTGGAGGTGAAACTGGCAGAGCAGTCAGTGGGGCAAGAGCAGCAAGGATGCACTGAGGGCGGGATGGATTTCTGTGAACATGTTTTGATGTTGATGAATGCAAGATTGTGCAGGGGGAGATGATTCTATGAAGGCCCCTGTGCGATTCGTGAGTGGGACTGTACCTTAGGGTGCAGGTGCTGTGCTGGTACTGTGCTGTTATAGCTGGGTGGGTGAACATGGTGCCCAAGTGTGCAGGCGAGGGGCTGGCAGGAGCAGGTGGTGGAGCAGCAATGCCATGACCAGGTGCTCTGGTCGCTTGGTGGTCTGGTCTCCAGGTGTGGAGCAGCAGTGATGGGACTGCAACCGCACTACACAGGGTCCTGGTGTCCAAAGCTGAGAGCACATTAAAACTGGAGGGGAGTCAGAAAAGAATGGCAGGACTACGTGCAAGCCTGAAAGCATGGCCCAGCCTGGACTGCTTCAGTCTCCTGCTAAAGGTAGGGCGTGAAAGACTGAAAGACTTGAAATGGGAAAGACAGTCAGGATGGACATAAGCGCATGTGGGTGTGTTTTTGACAGAGCAGTGACCATTCACATAGGCATCTTATCTAGGCTGATGTTGGGGTCATGATGCCATTTAGGTTTCAATCCCTGCTGGGCTTCCTCTCCAGGGGACGTGGTAGAGGTGGAGCAGAACTGAAGGTTTGCTTGGGATGGTTACTGGACGAGCTCCTTTGGTCAGGGCTGGCCTCCAGATATGAGGAACGTTTTGGTGCTGCCAGTCAGTAGACACTTCAACGTGAGGAGGTGAGTGAGCACCGAGGTCTGGGCTGCACGGCCATCTTCTGCTGGGACCCTCTGTCCATCTGTCACGTTTGCGCCGAGGGAAGCACAGGAGTTGTTTGTTTCTTGCTCCAGAGTTTTAATGATCCTGCGCAGGTTTGGCTTTGTCTTGTGAACACAAGCTCTCAGCCTGGAAATCTCCAGCCACCTTTATAATCTCGATCCCTGCACTAAAAATCTCTAGACGTCAAAAACTGCAGTGTGCCCGTCTAGCTTTTATGAAATCAAGCCCTTAGGCAAAACTCATAAAAAAAAACAGTTGGAAAAGAATGATTTTATTTTGAAGTACTTTGTGTTTTGCTCTGTATTAAAATATAGTTTGCTCTAATCTATTCCTATATTTGCAAGCAGAATCTAAAAGGAGATAATATGATCTCAAGAGCACAGTGACCCGATACATTTAGTATTACTGTAGCCTTGCAGAAGCCAAATGAAACAAGAGTGTTTTCAATTCCACGTAAATAAATATATATTTTAATAACAGCTAATGTCAGTTCACAAAGAGAAGCACACTAGGAGAGTTCTTTAAAAGAAGATTACGCACTCAGTACAAAATCCCTTCCTCGGATATGACTGAAAAGAAAAATGAAGTTGCAAAATACCATCTCCAGTCTCAGAAAGTCTCACTTCTATATTGTTCTTTCCCCCCTAGGAAAGTAGAAAGACATTATTAAGGCATATCAATCAACTTTGGTGGCACTGTTAATGCCTGATATTATCATTTTGTTCATATTGATGATTTCTCCACATTTTGTTTACATAGTACATCTTACCAATGTCTGTTTTCCCTGTGCAAAAGTTATAATAAAAAAGTGCATGTTTTGAATAATGCATATGCACAAAGTGCTTAGCGATACTTTGACATAATCTGCTATTGGCAGATGCAGAAAGAAATGTAAGGAAATAGGTCTTCTATTACCCTGTATTAGTCATAGTTAATAACCCTCATTGTCTGTATCTTGAAATTGTGCGAGTATCTCTCAGGAGAAGCATGTGATGCAGCTGTGGTTGAAGAATAAAGTCTATGTGCAACTAAGCAGAAGTCAAGATCCTGTACTGTGACACAGACATGCTGTCCAATTCTGGTGTTGAGCATAGTTCATCGCTATTGGATCTTGGGTTTTGCCTCTGCACAGACAGAGTAAAACCCAAAACTGCCGGTGAGGTCCAGGTATTTCCTTCTTCTGTCATAGTTATTGCCTAATTAGTACTAAATTGTGCATAACGAATACTGTCTTATAGGACCACAAAGGACCTACTGTGTAATCAAGAGCAGTCCCTCTCAGCCATGTATACTGTGTTTTAGGCACTTCATTTTGAAGAAAACACTGAACATCTGTTGCACATGCTAGTCTTTCCTCACCACCTATAAAACTAACTTACAATATGTGGTGAAAGCTCAAAACGCTCCACATACAGTGTGCCAGGGGACAGCTGAGGCCATTTCCTTTATCCCAAGTCTTGCAAAAGCAAGTTTTAGCTGCAAAAAACCCTCCCAGATTGTCCAGGAAGTGGAACATAAAAAGCAACAGAAAAAGACTAGAAAACAAAGAAACTAAAAGCATCTGTCAGGAAACAATGATGGTTATTTCACACTGTTCTGGAGAAAAATGTGTTCCTGATTCCGGACCAGGTGGTGAGGTTAACTCTGAGCAAGTGAAGAAAATGCACTGACTGGATGCCTGAGTGATTTTAATAGCATGCTACCAACTACCTCTTGTCTCTACCTGGGGGCCATCTCTTGTACTTTAGGCTACAAGTAAAACAATAGTGAGGGTTACCCACCTGGGAGCTGTGACCCACCACAAGTACTGGGGACTTAGGGCTTCAGCATCAGATATGTGAGTTTACAGCTGTCCTCCTTCTGGGCTCCTCCTTGCTTCTTGGTAAAGCAAATGCAGCTTCGGATGTCCTACGTGGCCACAGCAAGTGAGTTCAAGGGTTTTCTGGTCATGTTTGCTGTCTGTAAGACAGGATAACTCACCTTTTTTTTCTTGAGGAGGTCATTGTGAATATTAGGGACTTGTGAAATTCACCTATTGCAGTGATGACAGCAATTTTAATATCCTTTTCCAGTCTGTGACACTAGAAATTTCCCATTGCCATTAATTAGCAGGCAACAGAGCCGAAGAGGGAAGAAATGGTGCCGATGATAAGGTTACTGGAAAAAAAAAGGTTTTAAAGAAAAAAAACACTTCAAAGATGTTTCTCTAGATTTTTTTTTCCTTTTTTCTTTTTTTTTCATTAAAATCCTAAATATTCAGGCTTGGCCTGAAACAAGTTTTCTTATAGGTTTTCAGCTCAACCACCAATTAGAAAAAAAAAGCATAATTTCTCTACCAACCACTGACAAAACGCAAAAAAGATTGAGAAAGCGAGTTTTCTTTCAAAAGCAAAACCCTTGTGTAGGCTCAGCGTTCAGCACAAACCTCCTGCGGTTCTCTTGCGTGGCTGGAGTGCAGCTTTGAATCCTGACGTAAGAGTCTTTGGTGCACTAATGCATCATTAATGCTCTGGCTTTTGGCTCTGGGAAGTGGTGGAGCCATTCTGTGGGGTGGCTCTTCCTGAGATCCCGTGAGAAGAAGAGTCTTTGCAGCTTCAGGCACCTCTGACCTGGGCGAGCACTAGTGCTCGCAGGGTGGCCACCATAAATAACCAAGTTTCCTATGCAAGAGCATAGGAAACATTTAAAAACAGTACATTTAAAAGCATTCCTCTTTATGCTGAGTAAGGTTCAGCTGACACGCATGAATGACCTCCTTTAGCAGTTTGACAGCAGTTCCAAACTTTATGGTTTGCTTTTCACTTCCCCTCTCTCTGCTGTGAAGCAAGGACAAATTTATGTGCAAAGAAAAATTTTATGGTTGTGGGTTGAAATAATTAAATTCGGTAACTCCGGTCTGCCCAGCAGAGAGAAATACTTTTCATCCAACTCAAAACTTGGGCAAAACTCACCTGGTTTCTGGTTCCTACTCAGCTGTAGCAGGGTTTTCTCTGAGACCAGCTAGAGCCTGCAGCTCTTCAGCAGAGATTGCAAACGGAATAATTTCACTGCCTCCAGAGAAGCACAGATTTGTGGTGTCAGGATCTCATTGATTTGTTTAAAGTTCATTAACAAAAGTCACGCAGCACCTTTTCTCAGTGTACACTGCTTGGGGCTCATGTCCAGGAGCGAGCAGTGCCAGTCCCCGTTATATATTTGCTGCGCACCAGATTTTTTATTTCTTGCAGTCATTTGACCCCTGGCAAGCTGATTATAAAAGACTTCCCAGATCTGTAAACCATAATTCCCCAGCCTGCCTATAGGAGTAGACATATATGATTAATTGGACGGCACCAGCTAATTAATACAAGATTTGAGACCTTAGAGCACCTGTTCCACTAAAGATAGGCCAGTCATTTCAGATTCTTGAAGAAAAGCAAAAAACGTAATACCTAATAATATTTCCAAAAGAAGCCTAATTTTTCCTGTAGGTCTCTAATAGAGCAGATGATTAAGAAGAAAGAGATTTTTCATTAGCTTTGACTTTCAGTCAGCACTAATCAGTGCTTTCCTCTCTGGGTAGAACGTCGAGGGACCCGGGTTGGCCTCGGGTATTTCTGTACAGGAGAGCGGGCAGCGCGTGACAGCGTCTGACCCCATGGCCAGCAGCACCCAGGAGGTTAACCCCATGCTCTGAACATGTTGCCTGTGTGATACCCTTTGTATTAAGCCAATAAAGGTTGTCTTACATGTCTGGAAGGCACCAACAGTGGATGTGAGAGGCCGGGCGTTCTTCATCATCAGGACTTCATTACTCTTGCCAAATCAATGCTAGAGAAAGGAAAAAATGAGGAATGCAACCACATATGCGAGAAATGTGTGAAGGGAACATGCTTTACATTGGAGGTATTCCCTTGCTCATTATTTCATGAAATTCAGGCCCTCCCATTGGGATAAGTCTCCTCTCTACTGCAGGAAAAGTCAGCGATTTCATTTTGCAGCCAGATTTTCTTGTTACATGAAAAATGAGTGATGGCAGGAGTGTACAGAATGCTCATTTCCTCACTAAGGCAGTTTTGGAGATCATATCCCTGTTTTTCAGGGCTGCTCACAGTTTGGGCACAGAGCAGCTTGCTGCCCGTGCAGACTGCACCAAGAATGATGCTGATGAGATGTGGGAAGAGCAGTGAGCAGCAGCAGAGCTCTGGTCCCTCCTTGCTGGTTGCTCCTGGCAAAAGCTGCTCTTCCATCAGGACCCAGCTGTGGCTGCAGCCTCTGCAGAAGGACGTTTTACTACTTTCCCCTGTTGTGTTCGTGTTTTGCTGCTGCTGGACACCCAGTTGTGGTTTTGCTACCCTTGCTGGAAAAAGCACTTCACTGGCACTTTCCCCTTTTGGGTGTCCAAACACGCTAATAGGTTGGGTAATTTAATTTGTACTGTATCTCCCCTTTGGAATGTATGATTGCATTTAATATAGCACTGATGTAAATGTTTGTGGTTTATGCTGAGCCAGCTGTCTGCACACATTCCCTCCTGGAGTTTCACACGCGTGTGGCAATCTTTCCAATAATAGCTCTAGGAACGTGGTTGTGTTTTAAGGGTTTTTTGTTGTTGTTATTGTTTTGTTTTTATGATTTTGTTTTGCTTTGTTTTGCTGCTGTTGTTTTAATTTTCATGAATTTCTCAGGTTTTACAAAGCAAGTGCCATTTTATGCCATTATCATTCAGAAGTAAAAAAGAGAACATACTAGGCCAATGTATGGCAAAAATCGTGGTATTTTACTAGCTGATGGTGGTATATCTAGAAACTTGGAAATGCTGTTTCTTAGATTATTACTTTTTCAGCATATAAACTTGCTTTCATATTAGGGAAGATTTCCCAGCATCAGCGCAAAGCTCCATCTGATACCAGGAATCAATTCAGAGTAAATCATCAGCGGGAGCTGCTGCTGCTGCTCTTTTAAACTCTCTGCATTTAAGAGTCATAATGCGGGCATCCACTTTTGTCCAAGGACACAGGAAAAACACGTACTTTCTTGGTCTCCATGAGTCAGCTTTGAGGCTCTTCTTCCTCCCTAGGAAGAAGTTTAGCTGTGGTGCTTATGTGTCTTCTTGGAGCTACTTGGACCCTCTATGTGGACCTTACCTAGCGCAGAGGAAACATGAGTCCCCAAACTACCAAGTCTTTCTATTGAGAAAATTAGTCTTTTTGCCCCATAAACACAAAAACCTGGAGAAGTGTGAGAGAATTTGAAAGCCTGCTGTGAATCTTCACCCACCTATGGACTGGTGTCCTGAAGTGAATGTGAATCTATTGGAGGGTGGGAAATAAAATCTATTTTCCTGCATTTTTGTAGAGGTAAAATGATGATTTGAGAAGGAGGAGGAAGAGCAGCAAAATGACATATCTGCAGCTGTAGGTGACAGAAGAGATATTAAGATGAATGTCTGCCTTTCTACTGGAAGTGAATCTTTTCTGCTGCTCTCCCATAGGGATTTGCTCATGCATGTAGTGCTGCCTCCAGCTTTTCACCTGGAATTACATGTATCCTAACTCCTCTCAGCATCAACAGCTGGAATAGCTAAATAAGTGCAAGCAGGGGCTCCTTTAGGTAGCCTGCAGAAACTGTAACCCCGATCATGCCCGGTGATCTACCTGTTCATGGTCCTTTATTTTACCTACACTTTGTTGTTGCTACCAGAGCAGAGAGGGGCACATGCTGAATACGGTGTTTCCCAACGGGGTGAATTCAGCGAAACCCACGTGTGCATGGGGCAAGTCTCACATCTTTGCTCTCCCCAGAGCCTTGGGAAGCGCCCAGCCGCTTGGCACTTGGAGCGGGTAGGATGTGACTTTTCCCTTCCCAGTGTGCGGAGCAGCTGCATGGGGGAGGCGTCAGACATGCTGTTCCCACAGCAACTCCCTGCCCGCGCCAGGAGGAGGCTCCGGGCCCAGCGTGAGGGGGCTCCGGGCCCAGCGTGAGGGCAGCCTTGGCTCCGGGCGGTGCTTCCTGGGCCGGGCGATAGGGACATGCCAGAGGTCACCCTGCCCGCCACAGCAGGTGCGGCCTCGGCTGCCCGGCCCATCCCGGCCATCCTTCCCACCCCCGTTGGATTTGACGTGGCTTTGAGGTGGAGTGGAGCAGCCAGCGCAACACGGCTTCCAGAACGACTTCCAGACTGTCTGGTTTCCATTTCTTTCTTCACAGCCGGGACTCTACAACGGTCCCTGAAGTGGCAGGACCTAAAAGTCCTGCAGAAACCTTATGCCATTTGTCCAAAGGGCTCAGAGTTTGAGAGGAGCTTGACCAAATGCACAGAGGAACTTTTGCAAAGTAAAGGTGACCACTTCTCTATGCTGAAAGCAGCAAGTCCTCTGCTGCTAGTCCTGCATATGGGCATCATATCATCACTCATGTTCACTCAAATCTAGTATTTTCCTATGAGACAAACAAAAGTCGTAGGTGGCCCCCCACATCTCTTTTGTGGGGTCAGAGAGGTAGTGTCTTTCCCTGTGGAAAAGTGTGGAGGAAAAGCATAACGGCTCCTTCAGCCTCGGTCACGGCATGGAAAGGGTTAGATGAACTCTCCATAAAAACCCTGTAAAGCTGCAGGTGCAGGAAGGGAGGAAGAAAAACACACTGCTGCCTTTGGAGCTGCTCCAAGACGAAAGCCTGGAGTCCGTTCCTGGAACAGGCTAGAAAGCAAAACAACCAGGTTATAAATAATGCTGAAAGATGTAACAGAAACAGCAGCCGAACAACAGGGGTGGAGAGCGCTGCTGCATCTGCATTCAAAGCACCGGGTGCTGCAGACATCCAAGACAGCTGCTTTCTACTTTAAGAGGAAAGGGAAGCTCCTGAATTATTAATATGGGCGGGTTGAGACTGGAGACATTTCCCTGCCACTGTGGCTTAACCCCTGCACAGGGAGCAGCTAGGGAGCGGTGTGGAGGATCACAGGCGCGCGCCAGGGCCCCCGGTCCCGGCTGCTCTGCTCCAGGAGCGAGGACAGTGGGCATGGCCACCACGAGCATCCCGACACCTCTGCTGCACAGCTCCTGCGTGTCTTGGGGACTGCCACCGAGCTCTGCGTGGACTTCAGGCTGTTCCCGTCACAAGTAAAACATCTGCCCAGGAAGCAGAGCTCCTGGCCTGCACTTGTGAGCGCGGAGTGGAAAAATGAGAGAGAAATAAAAAAAGCAGCATGCTCTTATGTGTGCAGAGGAAGAGAGACAAGAAATGTATGTATAGAAGGCAGGAAGAGGACATTGAAATGTTTCTTTTGATAAAAAAGTCATTTCTGACGCAAGTGAAAACTCAGTATTCATTTCACAGAGCCTTTTGGGTTTGCCAGGAATGTTATGGAAGAAGAAAACGCACACACACAAAATCAATACATCCTTAGTTTTTAGAGAGAGCATTCATGGTTAAAATATGTTTGTATTTCAGAATTACTTGCAACTCTATAATTGGTATCCCTTATGGGCAAGTGCTGAGGCAAGAGGAAAGTGAGGAAGGGTTGGTTCAGAGACGGGTGAAGGGAAGAGAAAGAGCAAGCACACAAGCAAAGAGAGAGAAAGGGGGAGCACATATGCTGGAGAGTTGTGGAGGAAAATAGGTATGTGGGTGACAAAAATGGTACAGTTTTGTGGATAATGAAGGAGATCAAGGATGAGAAGGAGCATTAATGATGGCAGAGTTGTGGCTTCTTTTCTAGCTAGTGAAGCAGTTGGTACCAGGCAGGGAGAGGGACACTGCCTGTGGCCCAGGCAATGTTGCCCCCCAGGCAAGGTCTTTGGTGGTAGGAAGGACTTGGATCAAAAGGGACCATTTTCATGAGATGGAGATAAAGCCCAGAGATAATGAGGTGGTTGGAAACTTGCTTCCAGCACTAGTAAAAGCAGTGCTGTGCCCTTGGGGATGCGGCATGTTTTTCTTTACTTTTTTTTCCTCTGTGCAGAAATTCAGCCAACTGCAGCAGAGGAACTCGCTGGCGTTGTGTCTAAGTGAAATATTTTTATCACGTGCTTTTTTTTTTTTTCAAAATAGCAAGTCACTCTGGTGCTATTCTGTGATGCAAGGCCTTGCTGCCAAAAGGACATGTAAGCAGATAAGTGTTTGGAGCGGCTTGGTGGGGGCCGACACGGGTGGTTTTTCCTAGGTGTAGAGCAAACACCACCTCCTCCTTGGCCTGCAACACACTGCAGTGCGGAAGACCAGCACACAGCTTACACATTATGCCAGCCCCCCTTTGAAGGTCATTTATTGTGGCAATGATCCTTGGGCTGGTTCTCTGAGCAGGGATGAATAGTATTCTTTGTGCAAGTCATTGCTCACAGGAGCTCCTGTTCAGAAAAATTAACATCGCTTTTTTTTTTTTTATGAACTTCCTTGGTGCAATCCTTTTCACTCCTCTCATAAGAATTATTTGTATAGCCTTATTTTAAGACTCCTTCTCTCTCTCCCCTTCCCCAGACACGGTTTCTTCAGCATTCACCAATGTTAAAAAAGGAAAAAAGTCTTTGATGAAAATCCTCTAGGAGTTGTCTCTGACTGCCTCTTTGCACTTGCCTCTTTGCTGGCTGAAGAGCATAGGACCTAGAAGACTTTCCACCAATAATGTCTTGTTTCTGGGTACTGCCTGAAGAAAATCATTCTACTTCTGACATATGGCAGAAGGTCCTGTTAACTGCTTTATCATGTCTTGTTTTCATGGACACTGTCCATCCCTCTGTCATTAGTAATTCTCATCATGCTGTCAGCGCTGACTCCTTCTCCAGGCTCACTCTTCCAAAGCCTCTTTATTTTTGTGGTCTTCTGGGAAGCGCAGAGAAACTGTGAGGGTAGGAAATGTCCAATGGGAATCGGACTTTGCCTAGCTAAGTACTAAGTGAAATATGCCAGATCCTCATCTTACCTCATAGCCCCTTCCCAAAACAGTTTCCAAGACTAAACAGCTCTTAAAAACTCAGGTCTTCAAAGAAAGTCTGCTCATGAGGTTCTGGCTACCCAAGCGCTCCAGGTCTCCTGCAGGGACCAGCCTTGTGTTCCTTGTCTTATCTGCACACTGCCATTACTCAAAGCTTTGCAAACATGAGTGAGGTGTGGAAATGAGCGCCACTCTATCAGCCAAGGAAATGTGCATTAGACCTGACTAAGCTAATGACTTTTTTTAACTTGTGACACATTTATGGCTGTCTGCTGCTTTAACACCACATGATCCCATGGCTTTTTGCAAATTGCAGTTGGCAATGCAAGTTCTTTCCATAGTTTCCTCCTTCATGTCTAAAATGCATCTGGGATGAAACTTAGCCGTGGCAAAACTGCCCAGTGATGCTATGCAAGATGTGAGGGAGGAGTTGCCAAAAGCAAAATGATTTAACTGAAGCAGGACAGAGACCTTTGGGACCTTTATGCACACTGGGATCTGGCCAAAGTGAAGACAGAGCAAAGGCACTAGCAAGTTGATGACTGACTGAGCAGACTGCTGTAGCACAGAGGATGAAGCTGAGCATAAGTTATGATGGTGCTAAATAAATGGAAAGAATATTCTGTTGGCAGAGAGTTACCATGTGGTAAACAACACCTTTCTGTGAAAAAATAGACTCCAGGGAGTCCAAAAAGCCTTTTTTTTTTTTTTTGGTGACTAATGAGTTGGTTCAGTTGTGACTTCACTGGAATCCCATGAGACGATACCACAGTCCAGGGAAGGGGCAATAACATAGCCTGGAAGTGTCGGAGTGGCCAGGGTAGGAACTGAGGGAAGAGGGGAACCAGCAGTGCAGGGCAGAGCTGGAACCAGGTGGCAGGAGAAGCTGTACTTAGGAGGAAACACCCACCTCAAACGCTGGCTCTTGCTTAAGTCAACATGCAGAAATGCAGATATGGCCACATATCATGGAAAAAAAATCTACTTCAACTCGTTTTTTGGCTAGTCCAGGCAAGTTATCTCTGCTGTAAGCAAACCCCCTCTTTCTGGTGCCCCTGTTCACTTGGTATTTGGTATTGTCTCCTGCCATATAGATGTGCACTGGGACCCCAAGTCGGGGGCGTCTCTCTTGCCTCAGTGCAGACAATGACACAGGAATGGAAATGGAAAATCTTCCCCTTTTCCTTGGGTCCAGATGGTCCCTTCAGAATGGGAGAGCCATCTGAAAGCTGCCCCAGTTTGGCCCTCTCCTCTTACAGCTTCCACCAGCCTGTGTTGGCTCTCTCCTCCTTGCCCAGCCTTTCCCAGGACACCCGAGAAAGCTGCGTGTCATAAAACACTTTGGTAAGATAATATGAAGCTGCATTTGGCAATGGGGGGCAAAGGGATGCTCTGAACTGTAATATTTTAATTATATTATTATTTAAATTATTAAAAATAGATTAGACTTTTTTTTAATAATAAAATAAACAATAAACCTGGGAATCTGCAGGAGGCAGGGAGAGGGAGCTGTGAGTTGCACGCTGATTTATTGCTCTCAACTGGCTTGAACGCCAACTGTTTTAAAGCAGAATTTTCTAAGTTTGGGAAAGGCCAGTTACTCTCACAATAATCACTTAAAAAATAACCAAAACGGGAGACAGAAACTGGAAAGCAGCAGGAAAACATACGTACACTCCAGTAGATAAAGAGCAACAGGCAGATTGCACAGCAACCTTCTAATTACCAGTTTCTGAGGCAGTATTTCTAAGGGTCAGGGACTCTTTATTCATGATTTCAGTTGAAAATGGAGCATTCCTAAGCACAGGCAGCACAAACCATCAAAGCTGGAAAAGACCAAGATGGGTAAACCTGAGCCAGTGATGAGGAAAGAGCACAAGGCCTACATGGAGGGCTTTGCAGATGCTTGCTCAGGTATTACAGGCAAGGAAAGGAGGACCTGGGGGAGCAGAAAGCCAGTTAGTGTTTTGTAGCTCCCAAGCAGGGCACAGCAAAGGCCCCAAGTGAAGCCCATGGGTGACAGTGCAACCTACATGGCCCGATGGAGCTGCTTTCCTTTCCCACAGAGATCACATATGCATGATTTACGCAGCTTGATTTTACCTTTCTCTTGCTTCTTTGTTCCTTAACACAGGCAACAATGAAATAAAAACTTCCACTGTGACTTTTCTTTAAACTTGTCTCTCCGTGGAATTTTCTGTGCTAATTCCTACTGCTTGTCCCCTGGGAGCTACATTTTAGAATTTCAGCTCTGGCTATTAGGATGCCAGAAAGCAGAAGAGTCTTTACTGTCTCATACTGCCCAGAATTCTCCCAAAATACAGCCTATTCCCACCTATGCACCCTTGCTGGCCAAGGTGATTTCTCCAAGAGCATTGCTCTTCTGCTGTGGGAGTACAGGCTGGTGCAGCAAAGACTCGGGGAACATGTGGCAAAGTCTGTGAGAGAGAAAAAAAATACAATATTTTAGTTATGACAAAGTTAAATGAGGTATTCATCTGCCATGTTAGGCCTGGAACCACATTCCTAACCTCATCCCACATCACTTCTCTGGGAAAAAGAAGAGGTTTTCAACGGCTTTGGGAAGGAGGGAAGAGGGTAGGAGGGATGGGGAAAGGGAAGAAGCCTCTGCAGTTCCTTAATGCCTCAGATCCCTTCCTGAGCACTTTTCATCTCCAATTAAAGGTCACCTACTGGTTCAAGAACAACTGTTAATGAAGAATTTAATTATCCCGATGACAGCTGTAAAATCTTGCTCCTATGCTTCAATCTTTTAAAGCAACAAGGGCCAGATTTTAAAATATGCACCTGAAAGTAAGTTCTTATTCTGCAAACTTGCTCTGAAGGAAGCATGTACATACAGTTCAAGTTTGCCTACACAGTGGGAGGTTACATATGCCCATATTAAGGATGCAGTAGTGTGAGGAGGTCTGTATGTGCTTGTCTGACTATTTGAACCAGACTGTTTTTCTTCTTTTGTTCGTAGCTTGGGCAGGGGAAAGAGGGGATGGTTAAATTATTCCTTGAGGATAAATCATTTCGTATTATTAACTCTTCTTAATGACAAAACTGCACAAATTAAATGTAAGATTATCTCCTGTGTCCTCAGTGGAAGGAGTGTATATAAATACCTCAAGGGAGGGAGTGCAGAGGACGGGGATGGTCTCTTTTCAGTGGTGGCCACTGATAGGACTAGAAGAAATGGCCGGAAACTGAAACATCAAAAATTCCATAGGAACTTAAGGAAAAATTTCTTAACAGTGAGGGTGACAGAGCACTGGAACAGGCTGCCCAGAGAGGTTGTAGAGTCTCCTTCTCTGGAGATCTTCAAAACCCGCTATTCTATCATTAGGAGGGGATATACAAGAAAGAAAAGTGGTTAAATGAATTTGAGGCTTAGTAAATGGGATACAAAGCTTCATCTTGAAATGCTAAGTGCAAACGTAGACCTGCCTTCTAACAAGGGACCCTCTTTGGAGACTTTGTGCAACCCCTACAGTGATGTAAAGAAAATATTTCATAATTCATCCCCTCCACAGAGTCAGGCTTTAGTTTTTAGTGATGCTTTTGACCAGCTGCTCCCATTACCCATGGGCTTCAGTCCATCCGGGCCTGTTTCTCCCTTCGCTAGCAAACACTTGCTGTGTGGGAGCATTGCACCTCCAGCCCTTCATCAGTTCCCCACAATGCATAGGTCTCAGGGTGCCATGCTGCTGTCGAAGAGATGGAAAAAAAGCTTGTGGGCAGTAAAAAGGCTGTCAGCAGGGCTGTCTCTTTGTGGCAGTCAGACAGCTTCAACAGGAGCAAAGACCTTACGTGCCTCTAATCAGGAATTTTTCTGGGGCTGGGTGAACACTGAGAGCCAGATGCAGGGTGCCATGTACAGGTAGGGAGGAAAGCAACCAGGAAACTGCAGTGTTTGCAGCTGGCAGATGGTTTTCTGAGCTAACTGGCAATGGGCTGCAAGCTAAGGCCAAGGCTGACACAGCAACTCTTGTGTGCCACAGCTAAGCAGAGACTGGGCTCTGCCGTCCCCCGTGGCCCGTTGATGTGTTTCCGGCACTGGAAAAAATGTCTCATCTTATTTCTTATTCCTTAAGAAATGTGAATTAATAGAATAAGTTGGCTTCCAACAACGCCAAGCCAGTGCTATTGAGTTATCCAAGTGGCTTCAGACATACCTTCCTCTTACCTCTGTGTGAGAATACAGAAGGGTTTTCTCAGTGGTGTCTTTCGTCAGGCAAGTTTCATTAGTAGGTCACAATGACCCCGGCTGCGGAGGCTGCACTGCACAAATGGAGCTCTCCAGATAAGCACTAATATTTATTGCATACTTTGGCAGCATATCTCTAGCTGTACACTTGTTCTCAAGGCACTTTGTTTTGATATTGGTTTTATTAAAATAGATTTCAGAAATGGAAATGCAAAATAGCTAAAGATTACACGCATAAACATGTTCAGTGCTGAGAAAATCCACACCAGACACCAGCAGGCATTTTATACATTACAAGCATGAATAAAATGTATGTCACATTTTCTTACACTATTTTCTTCAAAGAAAAAAAATGCTGCTTTAAAAACAACTGTAAAAGGACCAATATTCCACAAATACCAACAGACATGGGTCCTACCTACTGTACCCCTTTCCAATTTGGAAGATGCTTAAAATTAAAATGCAGAGAGAAATGAAAGCCAAAGAGATCTGAGGACTTCAAGAGGGAAGTTTGGTCCTGGCAGCACAAGGTTTGGATCCCAGTTTTGCAGCTGCTGCCAGGAGCCAGACTACCACAGGAAGTCTGTGCATGAGCAGTAGGTGTGAGCAGGATGACTTGTGTCTTAAGCCCTCTCCTCTTTCTTTACAGGCAAACAGTGGTACCAGCATTTCTGTGCTCTCCTGGAGGGATAAGGTGAGATGTTTGGTTATTCAGGCTGTATTTACTGCTCAAAA
>NW_010580633.1:70757-148998 GCF_000705375.1 Tinamus guttatus
CTCTGACCTGTGGTTACAGGACCTGACCCTGTCCTGTCTTTGCTCACAGAGCACATTTAGCTAGGACCTGTCTCTGCAAATGTCATGAGAAGCAGATGAACTGGACCAAGCTTGTGTGTCCCACATACACAGGAGAGCATATGGAAGATCCAAACAAACAGCATTTCTTGTGACAGGCTAAGTTAGAATGAGCTGTACTTGACCCAGCGAGTGCTAATACTATGCTTAACATGGCTACTTGTTGAGTAAGGCACTTCTAGTGCACAAGGACTGAGGACTGCATCCTGGAAGCATAGAGCATACTTTCTAAGTCTGTGAGATGTATAATCAGAAGAAAATTCAGAATGACTGCTTTTCAAAGGCTGACCCAGTTTTCACCTTATTTCCTTGGAAATTGGTCAGGACTCAGGCAAAAATGTGTGGCATGCTACAAGAATGCTGCCCCATTTGTCAGTAAGTCTGGCCTACCATTTGCCAAGGAACGCCCCTGATATTTTGGAGCAGGAATAAGTTCAAGAAAGTCTTCCTCCAATGTGACTAAAATATTTGTCATTTCTGCCTATCATCATTCAAACACTTCCATCTGGTTGGGTTTTAATGGCTGGATACTCCACTGCATGGCACAGTGTTTGTGAAGAAGTGATTCCTCTGAGCAGTCAGAAGAGCTTCCCAGAGTGAGACTGTTTTACTTCGATTCTTCCTTCTCCTGGCTCTTGGAAGGAGGGTTACTTGCGCCGAGAAATGAAAATCCCTCCTACTAATCTACGCTATCTTTGATCTTCCCTGTTTATGCAGTAGAGAGCTGATATTTCCTTACCTAGCTTAGACTGACTGAGTAATCATCTCCTGTAGTTATTCATATGAGGTTCAGATGCTAAAACGTGAAGCTGATGACAGGAGGAAAATATGGATGGAAGCATCAAAAATTGCTGCTAAATTTTTAAGAGTTGTAGGCAGGAAAAAATTAAAGCTCTAAGCTCATCACATTTAACGATGAGGACTCCAAGGATTTATAATCCCATGGGGCACGAACTTGAAAATGTCTGTGAGCCAGGAATGAAGTCCAGGCTCCTAACCTGGCACTTTCTCTCAAGTTCCCTAGCATCCATGTACTTGCACACAAGCAGCAGAACTCCAAAATGTTTGATGTAAGCTGGTATGGCTAACCCACAAAGTTTGGCATTCAAATTACATGCTGATTCATGGAGATGTTATTCAAAACCCCTGTAAAAGTAGGAAACCTTGAGTAAGAGATTTTTATTGTTGTTGCTGTTATTCAAACATATGCAGAAAACAGCTCTTTTTTTTCAGATTTTTCCGGACCCTTTCTGGACCATTTGTGACAACGTGCACACAAAGGATTTTTTTTTTTTTTGATGGGAAAAGGAGAGAGAAATCTTAGGATTTTGCAAAAGCTTTGGGTCAGATTTTCCAAGGCCAAATTTTGAACATAAGTCTCCTGTGTAGTCCAGAGAGTCCACAGCACTAATAGTGCTGTAGAGGAAACATGCCTTAGGAATTGTTTTAAAGTGGCACCATGGCCCATGTTGCCATGCCCAAAGCTTCGCAAAGCCTTTCCAACCCAACTTGAGAAAACATCCTCCTCTTTACAAAGGGCTTCTCTTGCTCTTTCTCATCTTGAAAACAAACAAGCAAACTCCCTCCAAACCCAACCAGACTTCTTGATCCAAACACAAATGTGGTCTAGTTCTGTGACCCTGGCAGTCTAGATCTACACAGCTCCTACCCAACATGATGCTTCTGTGCAGAGTATGGCAAGTCCTTGCAGGGAGGAACTTTTAACACCAACCAGCCTACCTGGAGAGGCCACCTAGTTATGTGCTGTGGCAAACAGAAGCAGAAACACAAGGTAGTCTCATTCCTAGTAAGAATGTGCTGAAGAAAGATTGGCTTTCTGCCTCCTGTAACCCTGGGAGATCTGATTAATTAATAATAATAAAAAAGCAAATTACTTTGTCCTTGCATCTGCTTCACAGATGCTTCACATTTTACCTGCTTCACAGATAAAAAAAAAAAATCTAAGTATTTTTTCTTTCACCTCTATACAGTTAGTACTTAATTCTAAGTAAGCCTCTAAATGCTTACTAGGATGAAGTATAACAGGAGATATGAGTTTGTACAGCTCACTTGTTTCTTGAAACAATTCCACTAGGACATTTCAGTGCATACTGAAGTTTTGGTCTTTGTCCTTCAAGAACATCAGTTCTCGATTATGTGTCATTTCTGATGGCTGTTCATTGAACAAAGACACCCACAATGTGGAAATAAAAACATTTCCCCATAAAAAGTAGTTTTACATACTATGTTCAAATCATATTCAAATTCACAGTGGAAACATTATCACACTGCCTCAGACACAAATTCAGGCAAGCATTTCAGTTCAAGTGATTCAGAGGAGCTAGTGAATAAATAGTACCATCACTGTGTTTTGATGCAGAAATGTAATGGCCATTTCTTGTGTGGAAATTATGAGCAGATGAGGAGGTCTCTGTTCTGTAAATCTGGGCTTGCATTTCGCAGCAACCAAACTTACTCAGCAGAATGAAAAAATCCCTTCGGAAAGTCTTTGTGAAAATGGCATAGAGGAAAGGGTTGGCACATGAATTGATGGGGAAAAACAAAACCAAAAGAATCTTGGATTTGGACACTGTGATGAGAGGAACCTTTAGTGAGGCTGATATTGCAAAAAAAGATATTGGTGCCATGCAGAGGAAGTCTGTGAAGATCAGTATGGCCATGCGTTTGGCAATCTTGGTGTCGCTGTTTGAAGAGATGACATTAGGGTTTCTCACAGTGAAATATATGCAGATGTAGCAGGCACTTATGATCACAAATGCAAGTACATTCAGCACTAAAAGAAAAATAACATAAGTCTGAGAAAATGATGTTTCTATATCCATGGGCAAACAGATGCTGACCTTCATATAGCTGCTGACTCCAAAGACAGGGAGAAGTGCCACTGTGAAGGCAAACATCCAGCCAAAAATCATTATAACCACGGCATGACGAAGTCGAACCTTGCGGTCCAGCTGCATGGCATAGGTGATGGTGTGCCACCTTTCCAGAGTTATCGCAGTCAGGGTGTAGACTGAGAGCTCACTTGCAAACACTGTAAAAAATCCTGCGGCATTACATCCTGCCCCAGTTTGCCAATCTATGGCATAGTTGTAATACTGGCTTTTGGTCTGGATATCTACAGATGCAATCAACATGAGGTAGATACCGATGCAGAGGTCTGCAAATGCCAGATTGCACATCAGAAACCGAGGTACAGTGAGTTTGTATTGGCTGCTTATTAAAATAACAAGGACAACGATGTTCCCAGTGATAGCCAGGATGCTGATAAACCATATCAGGACTCTGAGAATGTTGTATCCCATGATATCTTCACATGGATTGAAAGCATCGGGTTTAGGTGAACAAGCTACATTAACTACTTCATTGCATAAACCGTAGTCAAATTCTTTCTCTGCTGGACCAAACCCTATGCCATTGTAGGAAATAAAATCTTCAGTCGCAGATCGTCTGTGCCTCTTATCACCATGCTGTTCATCAAGGTCTTGCTTCGCCTGAGATATACTACATATTGGATGTAATTCAGTGCTGAAATTGTAAAAAGAGTAGAGTTGGAAACTAAGAGACACAGCGAGAGGCACACAGCAAATGAGAAATCATGTAGTTTCCGACAACAGTTCTGTCCTTACGGTTAGCTGATTACAGAGACTTCCATGGAGCTTGAAATTAATGGACTGACTGGTCCCTATTTACAAGGTATTGCATGAAAATGTAAATAAACCAAATATAGGGGAAAGGAAAGCCTGATGTTTGCTGTGCTAACAACCATGCTGCGATTATCCACCTGCATAGATGCAGTCTCTAAGAAGCCTCCCTTATTTCAACTGAACTTAGCTCATCATATGTTATTGATATTCAGATTCTGCACTGGGGAAACGTGATGATGAATCACTATTTAAGACCAGACAGTGAAGTATGATTCAATGCAATTGTGCTCATAAGGAATCTGAAAAATCATAAACCTCATGTTATCTATTAATGTTACTCCTGAACTCCTTTTTCCCTAAAGTTCTCGCTAGTCAATTTGTCATATTTGATCTTGTAATTCCATCAGGGCAGAGAGCAACTCCAGCTTGTGACATTTATTTTCAGTGCCTCTTATCATGTTGGCCACTGTCCATTAACATGACATAGCAGAAATAGCATAAATGAGTCAATTCAAGGCTTCCAGATAATCTCTGGAAGATATCACAACAGATACGAACATAAGACCTGGTAGGATGTTTTGGCTAAAAACTTTCAAGGAAAATGACTTAGAAGCTAATCTGTCCCAGCCAAACATTTCTGTAGAAATAGTAGCTGTGTGAGTTTCTGTTATTAGGTCACAGAGTCAGAGTCACAGAATGGCTGAGGTTGGAAGGGATCTCTAGAGATCATCTAGTCCAATCCCCCTGCTCCAGCAGGGACACCCAGAGCACGTGGCACAGGGTAGCATCCAGGCAGGTCTTTTTAAAACAACTTGTTTTTTTTTTTTTAGAAAAAAAATAAACTAAGGAAGAGAGTTTCCTTCAAAAAATAAAGTCTTTTATGAATTAAAAATAAATTCTTTTTGAGAAAAAAACCTATGGAATGTAAAAAACTTCTTTTTTGACAGTTTGTATTCACCTTTATGTCCTGGAAGATTAACTCCCCTGCCCGTCTACTCCATGTCTAGACCAGCTGAAGAAAGGAGTGCTGTGGCTGTGCTGAAGGGATGATCAGCTCCATCCAGGTAGAAAATACCAAGGAGTTTTAGCAAATAGAGCAGCAGACACTGTGCTGCAAAGCCAACACAGTGGTTGTTCAGCTCTGCCTGTTTTCGCCAGTGGCTCAAATGATAGCAATTTAGCTGTATATATTCCAGGATAGGCTCTCGGCATGTCCTCTACTCTGACTTGCAGTGCACATGAGAGAACAGCTTGCTGGGCAAGTTAGACTTCGTATTTGTAACCTATTTTTATCCTTTCACTTGGTATACTCACTACATCTTCCACCCACCATGCCTCAAACCCATGAGTTTAAAGCATCTGACTGAGGGAAAGGAAAACTAATGAAGCCTCAGCAGCAGCAGTGGGTCAGGATCATTTCCTTACCTCCTGTGCAGTCCCGAGCATCCTCTATTATTATCAGTATTTTTTAACTTGCTTATCGGCAGAAAGCCCATTTTCCGTGTGGGCAGATATGCACCGTGGAGGTGACGGTTGCAGAACAGGGCACTGCATGGGCTGCCAGGGCGCTGCGAGCGGACGCCCGTGTGGATGGGCAGTGACAGAGGAGCGAGGCCCACAGCTCAGTGCAGCAGCCCTCATGGGTCTTGACAGCTATCACAATTGGGGTTATTACTAAATGAACCCAAGGAAATGTTATTAAACTAACATTTTTTTTTCCAGCCAGGAGTGAAAAATAAACCCAAATTATGGAGCCAGTGTCTAGACGCTACATCCATCCCACAGATAAGGCAGCCGTTTAGGGTCAGTAAAATATTTCTGTTTATTGTTGTTTGCTAATTCTTGTTCTTATTTAACACGCATAGGTCACAAATAAAATCAGAGTCCCATGAGGCTGGATGCTCTGTTCCAAGGACTGGTGCCAGGGAGTCTTCCTTCTGGTTACTTGCACCGTGAGCAGTTAAGAAAGGGCAGAGTTTCCAAAATATTAAAGGAAAGAAAAGCCTTCATTGAACATGGATCTCTTGTGACTAACATTTATGGCTTTTTTGCCCTGGAATACTTGGCCTTTTTTCTGGACAGTGCACTGGGTATAGTAGTATATTTTGTAGCCAAAGGTTGGGTCCTTGTGTCCTCTCGAAACCATATGCATTTTAACAGAGTTCATTTATTCATGCTATTTGTAACCCTTTTGTTGGCTCCGCTAAAGTGAACTGCCTGAAAAATAAAACTAGAGAAAGGACAACTTAAATAACATGGAAATTGGCAGGGCGCTCTGACAAAAGCAGACAAAAATAACAACTTTTGTACAAGTAGTCATTTTATGCACTCTGTCTGGATCTGGTGAAGGCAGGATCTTTTGTTCTGAGAAATACACTCCGCAGAATAAATAGTGCAGGTCTAGATTCCATATTAGGTCCTACCTCAAATCAATTATGCTTACTGAAAAGTGACAGCAAGTGAGTTGTGAGCAACTGATATTATGTTCTCATGAAATGAGGCCCAAATATGTCTCCTGCTGCTGCCGTGCTTTTTAAAAGTAGGTTTTCAAGTGACAGGTCTTCCACCGAACAATGATAAAGGACAGAAGGATGTGAGAGGAACCTCCACATGCACCGGACTTGTCCTTTTAAAGTTTTCATAATAATCAGTTTACTTTCCATTGGCTCAGCATTCTAGTGCAATGAATCTGCAGATCAATATTTATCATATAATTCTTCTTGGAGTGGAAAAAGTGGCAGCAAAACTGGCTATGATTTTTTTCTGTCTTGCTTCCCAGTCTTGCAGCTGGTCTGTGTTTGAGGTGACATCCTCCAGAATGCAGAAAACACTGCTGCTATAATATATTTAATCTTCCATTATCACAACAGAGCCAGTTCATGGGTGCATACGTCTTTTAACCAGGTAATAGGAGAGGTGATATATTAGAATTGAGCACTAAAAAACTCTCAAAAAGGGAAAATTTCATGTAAATGGGTCGGTCAGAAAGAGGCGTCAGATATCCACCCTAATTCCTTCCCAAACGCCCCAGCAGTCCTTAGAAAAGCCCTCCTGGGGGTTATCAGTTATCTTTTTTGTTCTCCCTGGATTATATGGAAATATTTTGAGATCTGAACAGGAGAATGAATGGATCCTGAGAAGATGTGTCGTAAGTCAAGTGACATCACTCCTCATGACAGTAAGTAACATTTGCTGCACTAAAGCTAACACAACTCTTGCCAAGGAACCCATCAAAACTCTACGATCAAGTACTGCCGACTATTAATAACTCTTAAAATCCTGGGCAGTCTTGAATGCACACACAGCTTGTGCCAGCTGTCAACAAAACTGCTTTGAAATGAAAGCAGGTGTAGCTACTATATATATATATGGTAGCTATGTATACTATAATACTAATCTCTGCCAAAATGTATGTTAATACCTTTCGTTTTCAAGAGCAGGGCACTTCATCATTCCCCTGAACTAAAATGCATCCGCTTTATGTCCTTAAACTGGAGAGAGATCACCAGCCTCTCACTATTTCAGTACTGGACACGTGACTGTATGAATGAAATGACTGATTTTAATTTTGATTTGGATTGGTTATCAGGAACAGTTATTCTCAATCATTTCGGTTACTTTCCATTTATGCCTAGTATTTTTTAAAAGATAAGACTGGTAGCCATAGCAAACATAGATACATTCATCAGAAAGATGATACACTCTACATAAGCACATTTATTCAAGTAATCATATATCAGAGCATACACTGAGATAAAAGCAGTCTTAGTTTTTATACTTTTAACCCAATTGTGAAGCACTTCTTTGGCAAGACAACGATTATTTTACTAATGATTCATGTCATATTCTAATTGCATGACCGTGTAAGTAAAGTTAAAATGTACCAAACCAGGACTGAATTGTTTTAACAGTGAAATAAAGCTACTTTGAATGTGCTGCACACAGAAAACATTTTATTTAAATGCATTTATTGAACAAAGAAATTCATAATAATGTCCAGAGATATGAGTAGATTGTTTATTGCTACCTCATCCTTCTAGATTTCAGAATGTCTCTCCTCTTTTACACCTACTTTCTAATAAACAAAAACCTTCTTGTTTTGTCAGTTACAATTACCTGGAGTTTAACTGGATTAGTAGAATAAACTAAAATGTAAAAATAAACAACATTTGCACCTGTGCAGCAGCTACTCTTTTAAAAGTCTTTTTAGATTTTTGGCACAGAAATTAATATAAGCTTGTCTATATTTTAATTTAGTTCCAAATATATTGTGAAAAAAGGTAATAGTTAAAAATGTCTAAAAATAAAAACAGCTTTACTGACTCCATTAAAACTAACTCTTAAATCTTTTTTTCTGCTGTTTGAAAGTTCTTTCACTTGTTTAAAACAAATTTTTGAGATAATTTATATTAATAATATTATCATTAACATATGGATATTAATATAAGATACAACATACTAACATGCTCATATCTTAAAATGCAAAAAGATCTTCTCTCTCAGAAGAGAAGCAGCAGCACAAAGTGTCCCCTTCTAAGAACAGAAGTCTCTCTTCTGAAGCAGGGATGAGAACAGGCTTTTGGGGTTCCCTAGAGTTCACCTCGCAAAAACAGAATATTCAGCGAGGCCTAGAAATGTCTGCATTTTTGAGGTCAAAGCAAATTTATCCTGAGAAGGCTTTTTTTTGTATAGCGAAAATAAGAAAACTTGGAGAGGTCAGCTAGGCAATTTTTATGTAGTTTTGCATCTTATGCCTCTTTGATTTTATGTAGTTTTGTACTTGTAACATCACCTTGTTTTTTTTTTTTTTAATCACCAGAAGTATTTCCTAGAAAGCTCTATGTAAAGGATTAGTTGCCTTATACTCCTTTTTTTTTATAATTATTATTATTTCATTTTATTACTGACAATTTAGATTTAGGCAACTTGTGAAGACAAGCTGTTGAGTTCCAGAAATCTATAAATTATTCTGACAAGAGAATTCCTTCCCCTTCTTGGACAGACAGTAGGAGAAGAGCTGGCATCAATACAAGAGTTTGCACAAAGAAGAACAGCTCCAGCTTGTGCAGAGCCTCTTCTTGCTGCTCTACGAGTGATACTGGAGCAGGTGGCGCGCAGAGTCATGACCAGACTTGTTCCAGGAGCAGTATTGGCCACCTCAGCATGGTGGTCCTTCCCTGCTCGCTGCCAGCCACACGTGGCTTGCACAAGCTCTGTTCAGGACTTCCCAAATTACTCCTGCCCAGGCTGTTGGGTGGCTAATGTCAGCGTTCTTGCTCTGAACACTGGCTTCTCGTGGCTTCTGGTGGCTTCTTACCTGCCGAGGGCCTTCGAGTGGGCTGAACAGAGAGGGAACTGTGTGCCGTGGGTTTACATCCTCAAGGGCAAGGGTGGCAGTGAAGTTACTTATGACCCAAATGATGGGATGAGTTACTGAGATCTTGCCAAAAGGTCAGTCACATTTCCTCCTGCAACTTTTTTCAATGAGAGGAGTGACTCCTACTTTGTTTTTGAAAAATCTAGGAGAGTTTCCTATCTTGAGGGGGTAGATTTTGGGATTTGGGTCCCGATTTGACACCAGCAGTCCAGTTGACTACTGCCAAGTCTGGTCAAACATGCAAATCATATGATGGTAACAAAATCCCTTTGCTCATTCAGCTTTTCAGGACTTGGCACACTTCCACTGAATCAATGGCAACTATCAAGTTGCCATCAGTTGTGGAAGGACTGGGAGCATTTCTGCTGTTCAAGCCACCAAGCACTGCGCCTGCATAAGCTAGTAGAAGCACGTGAAAATATCACCTTCTGATAAACTCTCCTAGCAAAAAACTTAGTGTTTTGGCTCAACCGTGGCCAATGAGCGATTGATTCTGCCAGATACCCCCCTTTATCACCTTTGTATTCTTCATAGAGTGTTGCAAGCACAGGTAAGTGATGTGTATTAGCTATCATCAGCACAAGTGACATGAGGCATCTTTCACTGCCTGGTGACAATATAATGCTTAAAATAAAATAAATTGCTATTATAAGTATTAAAGTGTAGTAGTAGTTTTTGCTTTCTCTGTGTGTTTTTACCTTTCTTTGAAGTTTTAGGCAACTTTTGAAGACAGTGTCTTGAATTATAACCATGATAAGTGCTTTCTTTTATTTTTCTTTTTTTTTCCTGTCACAGCGTTTAAAGTCTTTAAAGACATTTCGCAAAGGAAGAACTTGCAACAAAAATGAGGAATTCCATAGGTACCAATCCTGCCAGTTTTCCAGAGGCACAAATTCAGGAGGTTCATTTACTAATTAATATTTATCTTTTAATTCCTCCAGAGGAGCTGAAAATAATTGATAACAATCTTTGACCTCACTGCATCTTGCTGATAATAAATTACAACTACTATGGGAATTTACTTTGGGAGTCTAACATGACCCCACACCTGATTCTTGTTAAAGAGTATCTAAGTTAGCCAATTGAGGAATCACGCCTGTAAATGAAGTTTATGCAGATAATGCAGATAACTATGTTTAGTCATATTGATTTCTAGCAACAGAGTGACTTCCTGAGAAAAGAGGGTAAGACAACTCAATGATCCTGTAACCTTCCTGAATTGAGGGTCAAATATTGGCAAGTTTCTGAGGAAACTTTGCATTCCTTCCAACTACCTCCTGAAAAGTTACCAAGCTGTTTCTCCTGAAAGTTTTCAGTGTGCCCCTGGGTTGATCCAGGACTGCTGGTGTCAGTAAAAGACAGCCTTAGGACAACTATGGGCTAGAGTTTTGGCTGGGGAAGATATTGACGTTAGTAGAGCTACCACCAACCTGAAATACACAGTGTACTGTGTAACATGCATCAAAATTATGTAGCTGACATCTATTTACTTCTATCCATTAACTCACATGTGCTTAAGAGGCATTTCTTATCAGATTTGGAACAAGCTTATTTAATTCACTATCAAAGCTGAGAAGCAGCAAAAACAAATGAAATAATTACTTACTTTTGTCTTTTCCAGTTTGTAAATGCACAGCAATGGCTAGGATAGGTGAAGTTTGCCTCAATCAAAGAACTGAATTTGCTTAAGTCAGGAAGTTTTTTTAAATTGTATGTAGATCTTGCTCTTAGCTTCTTAATGAGTTCTAATCCATGACTTGGCAAAAATCTGATTTTTGTCCTTGAAATATCCCTTAAGAAAACATACGAAAACCTTGGTAAAAAGCAAATTAACTTCTTCTCAACACTGGATGTACGTTTTAGCCTGCCCTGCTCTTTTTCAGAGTAGCAATTGGAAAGAGGTCATCTAGAAAACCACACTGAAAATAGGATTGAGGGATAGATTAGGAGTTGCTCAAGGAGACTTGAACTAATATATTCATTGCAAACAATAATCAAGTGATGCTAGTCTGGTTTAAAAAACAAAGCCCATAACCTTCTGGAGTACGAATTAAGTGTGACAAAAACCATTAGCTCCGTGTGATTCTGGGTTTAGTGAAGAGTGAAATTAATGCACCAATTACCCAAGCACCCTTTTGCCATATACAAAGGCTGATGGAATCACAATATAAGTCTGTTATGGTCCTCCTGGACATCTCATTACAGGAAGGCTACTGTGGAAAAGGTGAAAATACAAAAGGCAATACATACAAGGATCACAGAGGGTAACAGATATGAAGACAGGTGGGGAATATAATAATATGAATATTATTAAGAAGCAAAGAGATTAAAGGCAGACAGGGTGATAAGGTTCAAATTGCAAGGTGTGAAAAATATTATTTTTTCTCCAGAACTTGAAAAAACAAAGAGAGCACAGACTGAAGCTAAGGAATGGGTGAGATTACAGGAGGTGAGATGTATTTATGAGGAAGGCAATTACTGTGTGGAGCAGACTATCAAAGGCCCTGATGGAAACAGCAACGATGAATGTGCGAAAGAGGCAGCAAGGGAAAATTGTTGCATGGTGCAAACACTAAATCGTGACTTGTGCCTCACAGCAGGGAGAAGGGAAGGAGGATCAACCATTCCTCATCAGCCAGGAAAGGGCTGCTTAGGAACCCATCCCCATGTGACAGCTGGGGCAAGTTGTCCCCACATTTCCTTGCCTGGAGCACAAACTGTGCTCTGCAGCCTGTGCCAGCAAGAAAGCACACTTCCTTCTGCTGCAGCAAAACGGACTAAGTAACATCATCCAGGCCTCCCTTAGCCACTGCACTTATGTCACGAGACTGATACAGGATCCAACACTTGCTAAATCTGCTCTATTTTTCATTTTGTCTAACAAAAGGAAAATATTTTCCCTAAAAAATCAGCCTGACATCATTTAATATTATCTCCATCCACCTTGGAGTTATTTTTCAGTTCATGTGTAACAGTCCTATGTCAGGACATTATTTGATTTTCATTGCACAATGCACACAAATTATTTTTAGTACCACATTAGTGCAGAATCATGGTGCCACATGTAGGAGAGACCAGATTTTAGCAGCATAAATATAGTTCAGACAGCTGCTATGCACAGGACACAGATTTGCACCTCCACTCTCCATTCTGAGGAACAAAATTAATACCAGGGAATGTTTCCAAACTCACAACATTAGCTGAGGTCAGTCAAGTCTAGCAAATTCATATTAGCTGCCAATTATTGGCAGGTGGGTAATCATAGAATCATAGAGTCGTTATGGTTGGAAAAGACTTTCAAGATCATCAAGTCCAACTGTGATGATGGTCTTCGTGTCCATGATGTGCCCACTGATGGTGCTTTGGAGTTACTCCTCATGCCTAGAGGGCTGCAGCACACAGGCCCTGCCGGAATATGGGGTAACAGAGAACCCCCTTGGCAGGCTGAGGGGAACTATCCTGATGTGCCCAAGCAGAAAATGCTGGCAAGCCCTGGCGAGTGCCCTAAACTCTGCCCGCCTTAAGGATCTGGCTCCAATCTCTGGTCCCTCTCTGGTCCTGAGGTTGTTCTGGGGCTGAATCTTCTCTGGAAAAAAACTAAAAGCAGCAGCTTAAGGGAACCTTAAGCTTTAAATTTCTTTACTTAGACACATAGAGCGGCAATTAGGTTACAAATGGCAACCTCAATTGTTTCATGGATGGATTATAGTCCTTTGTAGGCTGCCTAATGAAAACTGTCACCTTGAATATATATTCATGACTAAACAAGTAAACTGAAGTTTTCTGCCAAAATCCACAGACAGTATCTTTCATGGCATCATTAAGAGCCTATGGAACTTTAGAAGGCTTTATAATTCCAAACAAGGGCATGAAAAATATTTTCTTTGGCTTGTTAGCTGAAAATCTCCAGCAAGCCCAAACAGTTATTATGCTAGCTGGGAAATAACAAGCATGAATAGGAATATCATCTAGCCTTAAAAATAGCTAAAATGTTACTGGGTCTCTTGTCATCTCTAAACCTAAAATAATACTTAAATATATTCCTGAAAAAAATATCCTCTTGTAAATATCTTTTTTTTTTTGAGTGCTATTACACATAAAAAGAAGCAAGTTGGGCAAAGTGCTTTGCATGGGATGTACGTGGTTTAGCACCTTACTCCATGGAGTTGTCACAGAGCAGACCTCAGTTCAGAGGGTCCTTGAGGCCTCACTCACTGCTTGACACCAGCCTTGAGAGCAGCCAGTGTGGGAATAGCAAAATTAATCCAAGTTCTCTTCCTATCAGTTCCCTTCCCCACTGGGAGTTGTATTAGCAAAATATACTGACAGTGGATAATCTCATTTAACTTTGAAAGGTGCATAGAAAAATATTAAGAAAAGGCAGGGATGGTGGGGGTCAA
This sequence comes from Tinamus guttatus, assembly GCF_000705375.1. The sequence continues at coordinate 84,278 of NW_010580633.1, forward strand.
TAGCAGTGGACTGACCATTGATATGAATCTTTTCAGAGGCAGCATCTGAACTGCCCTCTGGAAGTGCTTCAGGAGCTGAGCCGTCTTGCTGGAGACGTGCTGGAGTGCCCCGGGCCTTGGGCATCCTTCTGAAGACAAGCTATGAGGGCAGGATGGATGCTCACCACACCATGCTCTACCTCAGCTGCAGTCAGGGAATTGAGCCCAGAATGGAGCAGCAGAGTTATATTCGTAGAGAGGGCACCCCTGCAGCTTCCTGTGCCTCACTGGACCACCCCAGTTCTTAATGCTAATAGAAGGCAGAAGCTCCTATGGACTTCAATAAGTGACCCAGCCCCTAAACCTGGTGTAAGCTACTATTGCTCTGGGAGCACCAGAAGAGAAATAAAGGAAACAAAATGGCTGCAAATTGAGGTAGGAAAACTGAAGTGGGAAATGAAGTGCATTTTTTTGTGCGGAAGGGAAGCATATAGGTGTAAATGTAATTGCCCTTTTGATTTACTTGCCTATTGTCAATGTTGAAATTGTTTAACACAGAAAGTAGTGTCTTTCCAAATGTGATATTCTAATTCAGCCAAAAGCTGTAAGCCTGAGGAAGGAACTGATCTGCGAAACTGTGTAGCCTGAATAAGGCAGGCCAGGTGATAAGTCTGGTGCATTGTGACACTCATATTTGGGTCTAGGAAGATGTCATGTTATTTCAGTAATTTGAAAACTAAAACAGAAGATGGTATTAATAGGGATGGCATTAATTAAACACTCCAACATTTCTAATAAAATAGTGGAGCCTGCAACATAAATTTGTTTTCAACAACACTATTTTCCCCAGCACAAATATTATTATGAGTCCATCATTTCTGTAAGTGAAGTCATTTTTCTGGTATAGGCTGCAGTGACAGACGAATAGAAGACTCCTCTTTCATGATCTCAGTCAGAATAAAAAGGTAATTTACCATCCATAGAATAGTGGACATACTAGTAATGGAACAGAAAACTTCTTACACAAATAACTCAGTGTTAGAAATTGAACTACCAAATGAATCTGAACTACAGCCAAATCAATTTGATAAGCCTCCAGAATATGATTGTATCAACTACAGTTTGTAAAGAAAACGCATTAACTTCTCGCTCCAGGAAATAATGTTTTTCCAATGGAACATCAAGTGTATTGCTGCTGAAAGGATGCTCCATTGGCAGTCTTTTCTAAAGAAGAAAGGCATTTTGAGGGAATGATGCAAGCGGTGTAAATTGCCGGTAACCTGTGTGGTGGCTCTTTATATCCTAAGCGCACTGAACATGGCAAGCTGGAAGAAGGCTTTGAACTGTGTATTTGAGACCTCTAGAAGAGCTCTTATCTCAACTTAAGATTGGCATTTTTCTCTGCCTTTTTAAAGATTTCAAACCACACTAAACCACTGATTCAAAGCACTCCTTTTTGCCCCTTTTGTATCCTTTCTGGACAGAAAGGCTGTGATGATTTGGTGACTTAAAAAAAAGTCATGTGCTTACTACAGCTCTTACATATTGTGGCCTTGGCTCAGAAGCCAAAGCAGCCATGCACAGTCACAGGGCAGGGATTTTATCTTTAGAATTAACTTTTGGAGCTGCAGGGCAAATCCTCAGCAGTTTAAAATTGTTCAAGGCTGTGCAATTCAAATTTAAGTACAGAGCACCAACTCTGCACAGAACTTAAGCAGAACTTCTCTCTTACTCAGCTTTGGAGAGGAATCTGGATCTAATACCTGGATCCATATGCTCCAAAAACCTTGAGCATAAAGTGAAAACTTGGATCTAGACTGATATTTCAAATATAGCTTCCTTTTTTTTATATTCAGACAGGTAGGTCCGATTTTGACCTCTAACATTTGTGAGATGTTAAAATCCAGACATGCATTCACTTTTGAATGCTGTATTCTGTCTGTTCTTTTCTGGGGAGTTAATAATGAGAAAAAAAGAATCTAAATATTACTTACAAAACGACTGGGCCATTGGCTCCATGAAAGACTTCATTCGGTAATTTTTCTAAGTTGTGGTTATCACTAAGATTTCTGTAAAACAACAGTATCAATGCTAAAACAATCTGATAATAAAAAAGCCTTCAGGAGTTGCTACTTGCTAATAATTGCTTAGCAGACTACTAAATAACAAAAATAGTTACAGCTCATCCAGGTAGGTTCCATTAAATGCATGATTTTTAATTTCTCGAATTCCATTTTTATTTAGCCATCTGCAATAGAGAAAAAACACAGAACAGTTACGTTCTTATATATATTTCCTAACTAAAACATACCTAATTCAAACTGACCAGCAAAAGGATAAGGTGATTTCAAGCCTGTAATTCCTAAATGGATATTTAAATTAGGAAATTTCTATGAAAGGTGAGAAAGTCCCACTGATTGAAACTTTGGAGAGTACAGATCTGAGTAGGTCAGATCAGCATTATCATTAGAAATGATATCTAGAGCAAGTTTTTAAACTGGTGTTAGATAGACCATGATAGACACATGGATTTGGGCATGGTTTTGCCCATAGCTTTCCCTGATGTGTACAGGAAGACCAGTGAGGCTATTCCAGCCTGAACCCCTGGATCATGGTGCAGAAGAGGCTGCCTGCAATGCAGCAGGGCAGCACGCGCAGGGGAGCAGAAATCACCAGCTATGCTGCTGAATTCCTTCGGTACCTGCTGCCTCTCCAAATTACACTCCCTGGCTGCTCCTGTGCTCATAACCCTGTGTGTCTGCCTTTGCGAGATGGAATAGGTAGCAATACTGGGAACCAAAACTCCTGGAGCTTTCTGCCAAGGTTTTACTGTAGTGCATTAACTAATTAATGTTTAATGTCCTTCTCCCTCTTCCCTTCACGGTCCAAAAAATTTACACTTGGGTCAGTTATACTTATCATTTATATAGTGTAATCTTTCATCTCCTTTTAAGTGTCACTTTGCAACTCACACCCGCTCCAGCACAGGGTGACAGGCCTGATTGATGACAAAAATGGAAAGATTTAATTAAACTGTCACCAAACCTGGACATTTTATTTCTAATTCACACTGAAAGTTGAGCATGCAAGTGCCCAACTTATCTAAGGTCTGAGATGGTGAGCTAAGGTCAACATGAAAATCAATTACGGGCTTGGCTGAGAAGATTACCCTTATGACCATGAAAGGCAGATGTGCCCAGCTCCGTATATGTAACGTGTGTCAGATCAGATCAGGAAAGCTGTCACCATCCCCTTCACTTGCAAGCACTATGAGATGTGAATGAGCAGGCAAAGAGGAGAGACATGCCCCTGCTTATAGCATTTGAAACATTTATTCTATTACATTGATCTTACCCATTCATAGCTGCCAGGTTGATATATATGATTTTAATCACTGTTTTAGCACTTACTGCATTCTCTCACGGAACATGATGCTAATGCAAGGAGATACCAATGCTGTAAAGCCAAGCCATTACTGCTGCTGTGCAGTGTGCCCTCTACGCTGCTGTCGCCTGGAAAATTGCACCCAAGCAGTAAAAAGAGCAAAGATACTACCTGAATCCTGAGTGCTTACTATAATTCTTTCCTGGACAGCTTTCTATGGCGACAAATTCTTCTCTCACTCAAATCAGCATCCTTACTAGCACCACATAAAATGGAAGTTTTACTTTAGTAACAAGTGCAAATTGATGGAGAGATCCAGAGATCGGACCTATATGCTTTTGATTACTATTTCATGGCTACAGCGCTATATTTAAAAACAATATTCAATTTACTAAGTGCTAGAGGCCACTGCCTCTGAGCTACTATTTACACCTTAATTTGGGAAAGCTCTGTTCTAGGCTCTAAAATCTACAGTTTCAGCTTGTGCTGGTCCCACGCATGGCAGAAGATTAGTTACTGGTTTAAATGTGCTTGGAGCAAGACACAAGTAAACCTGCTTATACTGGCAGTCCCAGAGTGTTCCCCAGAGTGTGGGGGTGCTAAAGGGTCCTGGGCTTTAAATGCTATTTTGGCATGTCTGTTTTCACAGATTATGCCTTGTTTCACAGATTACTTGCTGCATAGTGCTCCCACAAAACAAAATTCCATATGATCGGCAAATATTTTCATTATAAGAGAAAGGATTAAGTAATACATTCAGAGTATCATTACTTGAGCACAATTGAAATACGAATCTGTGAATATCTGAGGGGTTAGTGTTAAGGGATTTGTGTTAAAACTTTAAAGACTATGACATAGATGGTGGGTGCTGATGACTGATAGGGAAAAAGGAGAGATAATAGCGAAGTGACTTGTTATTAGCGTATTTTGGGCAATCTCCAAGCACTGATGGTCTAACCCTGCTCCCACCAAAATCAATGCAAATCCCATCAGTCAATCAGATCATACTTGTCTGCTTTGGCATCTGAGGCAAACTACATAGCACAGTAGGTAACTTTCCCAGTCTGTCTTCTGGCTAGGTGAAATTAAGGTAGCCTGATAGTAAGCAAATACTACATTTTGGTATATAAAAGACCAAAGAATGCAGGTAGTAGTTCATTAAAAAACATGACTGTTGAAGTCAAATGAAAGGACATCTAACTACACAGCATGAAAGTGCATTGTGAACTGGCCTGTATCAATTCATTAACACTGTGTATAAGCATACCATATTTCCACACTATCTACATATATTTTGCCTCAGTAATTAATGCCTTTGAATGATGCATCTGACTGTAAATATTTATGAGTCAAGCCATCCCTTTGAACAAAATGTGTATCACATGGAATTGCTGTATGTAGAATATGTTTAACCTTGGTATCAGTAATTACTTCATTTATTCTATGCTGTAGTTCTAAAAGAAAGAGCAGGATTAGAATGGAAACAAACCACAAAAGCATTCATTCTTCATGGCAGGAAAATAGAACACACAGATTTCAGGAGTAGGGGAGAAGTCTAAAAACGTTGAATTGATTTTGGAAGTCTACATAATAGTGCCCATCCCAGGAATAAATAAGTTTTTCTTGACCCTATTCTGGAAATGAAATGAGCAAACAAGCAGAAGAATGGATTTGTTATTTCTTACTCACATAATCACACTTTCAGAACTCAGGCCCATGAACGAATTACTTTCAATTGTACGTATATTGATATTGTCTTGAATGTCTCTGAAAAATAAAAGATAACTTTTTGTACCTCTATCAGCCTTTCAATAAGAAAAGGTATTTCAAACATCAAAGGTATTTTTCCTTATATTCAATTTGATGAACTATTTCATGCTAAAGATAGCAAATAAAGTTTCTAGTATTTTCATTAATAGAGCACAAACCTTCCTGGCAAAAAAAAAAAAAAAAAAAGACTGAAGTCAAATATTTCCAAACTGTTGCTCTTCTTACCTTCATCCTAAACAAGCTCAAACTATTAAAATATATAGAAGCCTGGGTCTGAGAATCCTCACATGGATAATATGTATAAGATACTCCAAACCAGAATATACCTCTCAACCAGAAGTCATGAGTCTCTTCAGCCTGATTCAGCAGAGTACCTAAAAGTCTATGAATAATTCCCCTGCCAGTGTCAACGAGGTTGCTTATAAGCTTTGTATGTGCTTAAGAACTTCGGACGTGGGGCCCCTGTCAGTTGGGTTTGTTGAACTGACAAGTATTCATTTCAGCCTTTCAGCAGTTTTGACTAGTGTAAAAAAAGAACTGCAGATTCTGTTGCTTGCTCAAAATAGACCTCAAAGAAGTTAAACAGTATTACTCATAATTTAGACTGGAAATATGGTTGTTTCCATGCTGTTTCTATTGGAAAGCAGGGAACAAAATGAATTATCTGCAAAGTTTGAAATTAAATGCAGTTCCAAAATTATCTCACCCTTACAGTTAAATATGGCCACAACACTGCATTAACTCAGAGTTATACAGAAAGCTCAAGTCAAGATCAGCACTTAGAAACAGGGAGAGCGGCATCACTAGAAGCAAGATTTACCTCTGCCCTAAGTACAAGGCCTTTACAGTTTCATTAACCAACGAAGATCTGTCTTTCGGATTTAAATCTTGGGAGAACTGAAGCCAAAGGGTAATTTTTTATTGAGCTCAGTGGGGTCAAGGTTTAAACCAAAATCTATTTTGGGACTTATGTAGTGTTAAGGCCTAGTTAGCTCTATAGAAAGTAAGGAATTTCACCTGAAAAGGAAAACTCTTGTGCACCAGTCCACAATAATTCAAATCAAGCTAAGAATGATGATAATCCTAAAAGCTCATGGCAATAATGTTCTGTAGCTTTGTATCTGTTGCATTTGCTTTATGGTTTCACACAGCCCTTAAGTGCAGTTCCCAAAATTACATATTAAACAAATTTATTTCTTAGAATACATATGTATACAATATACAGACATCTCCAATTTTTCTGCACACATTTCTTCATTTTCATGACCATTAGTAAGATAACTGCAGAATTAATATTCCCACAAATTGAAATCTTCTAATCAAAGACTCAAAAATCTTTGAAGATTCAAAAATTTAAAAATTCTGTTTTATTTTAACTTAAGGAAGATAAGAAATATCTGCTTATTTCCTAGATTTTCTGTGTGCTATACTATAAAAAGAACGATTGAAACTCTCCGACAAGTTCTTTGTCAGCGAAAAACAACAAAAACTGCTAAATTACATGCAGTTTTTATAAGAAAGTGTCTACTTTCGCACAAAAATTCATACAAATATTTTTTCGCTATTAGCACTGGAGTTTTCCCTAGCAATATTTCATTCCTGGACTGTTTTACTGCCAGAGAAAAGAAAAAAAAAAACATGCTAGGGATATTTTCTTGTGGTTTGGTTTGTGATCTGCAATGTGAACATCTGCCCGCTGAGATTGGGACTGAGAGCAGCCACTCGGCTCCTTCAGGCCATAGAGCTGTCACCAGATGCCAACAAATTTCCACCTCCATCAGCCTGGATTGAATTGTGGTTGGTGAACCAGAAGTAGGAGTCGTTTTCAGTCCCCTGGGCCACGTAGCTCCACACTCCTCATATAGGTAAAGGAAGAGCTTTGAGGAAAGCAGACCCAGAGACAGACCCTTTAGAATTACAAACAAATAGGCTGTCATAATGCTAGTAAATGAAGACAAGGAGACTCACATTTTGAAAGGTTCTGTTAGAAGAGCAGAACATGCAAATGGAGCTGCTAAAAAGTTGGAAACAGACTTAAAACTTACAGCAAAACTTTCTGGAAAGACCGGACCTTATGGAGAGCAGGTAAAAATCTAAGACCCGTATTTGATATTAACCTGAGGAAGAGAGAACAAGTGAACATTATTAGGGGTGAAGCAATGATTAGCAGAGAAAAAAACACAGGGGATTTGAAAAAATGTGGCTGCAAAATGTAGACTTCAGCCACAAATGTAGGGATTGCCCAAGGTAACTCTACATTGGAATATAAAAGGGTTTTCCTCAAAAGCACTAGCTAGATCCTGCCCCCACTGAAGTTAACAGTGAAACCCTGCTTTGGATATTCACATAATCCCTCTGGATGATCTCAGAACAGCTCTTGTCCTAATTTCCTAATGATACTTTCAGAAGTCAACTGCACGACACAGAATAATTATTTTCATAGCAGCAGCTCTTCTAAAGAAAAAAGTACAAATCTATTTACTGTATTTTTAACTTTCTGTTTTTAAGAGTGGATACATTAATTCCATTAGAAATAACATGAGAGAAAATGCTTTATTTGCCAGTAACTTCAAGAGTGAGGAGCTGAGCACACATGAATGCTCTGCTGGAAAGGGGACTGAGCCCCACCATGTAGAGCTGAAACCACCTGCCACTCTGCACGGCACTGCCGATCGCGTGCAGCTCCGTTTTGGTTGATGCCCACCAGGCACAGTGACTTGGAAGCACCAACTCCAGGGCTTCTTCTTGGGGCAGAAAGGAAGCGGGGCCACAGGGACTAACAAAGATACACCAGGTTGAATATATCAATAATGGATAAATATGGTTATCAAGAACATGAGCAAGGACAGGACAAAAGCAGCCAAGGTTGCTGCTGCACAGAAAGAGATGGCCAGTGGTTGCCCCAGGTCATGTGGGTAGCCCAAAGGAGGAGGGTATGTGAGGCTGGGAGCTGCCTTGGCCATCAAATATCTCATTACCATTCCAATGCTACCCACAAAGAGAAAACTTGGGTTCTTTAAAGGTTAATTATCTCTTTGTATCTTTAATATGGAAGCTGGTAGAGAAGATAACCTTTAGTGAGAATATTGGTTCCTTAAGAAGTGCATTAGCTCTATACAGAAGGTATTTTTTATCTTGGCATTGAAACAGAACAATAGTTTTCTGTTGCTGGATGTTATTTTGCACATCGACTCACAATAATTAAATGATGATAAAAGACACCAGAACTGGAAAAGTTACAACATTTATTTTATATTTTTTATGAACCAAGATTATCTCAGGAGAGCTGCTGAAAGATCTTTCAGGTTTCATGAAAGGAACTGAAACTGAACACCTAAACATGACAACCACTTTCTACATTTGGGCACTAAGAGTGACATGTATGTCCATAAAACAGTTATTCACTTTCATAAGTACTGATCCGAGCTCCCTGAAGTGACACCTGGATAGTCTCAGGCATTCATATTGAAACAATCAACTTGTTATCTCTCTAATTTTATAACCAAAAGCATTGCATTATGTGTAGGAAAAAAAAAAGTACTGAATATTCAAGGAGACAATTTGGGGAAGTTGATGAAATGTCATGACTATTTTGCCCTGGGAATTTGAGTGGTCAGATATTGCATTAGCTTCAAAAAATCACAGTTCTCGTGTCACAAAGAAAGGTCTACGGAAATGCCCTTGCAAAACTACTACATACAGTTAAATAGAAGGCAAGATTAATGAAGCAAATGGATTTCACAAATCTGCTATTATTTAAAGTACTTTTGCACTTATTACTCAGGAAAGTATTTAGCCAAAAAAAAATTAGAATCAATAGAAGAACCTGCAGCTCCACCCTTACAGTATTTTAAAGTACACTCTCTAAACTACTAGAGATGTACAAGGTTTTAGCTGAAAGGTTGCCTTTAATTTTAAATGAGTCATGAGTCAAAATCTAAGAGCCACTTGTTAAATACAAATTACAGCATGCATTTAGTTTAATAATTAAACGATGAAAAAAACTACTGCCAACTAGTGTGTGGCTGTTGCAGGGCTCAGGAGAAGATCTGAAAATCTTTCCTCTCTCCACTACTTTGCCAGTTGAATGAAGCAATGATGGGCAGTGGTACTCTGACATATGCTATTCAGACACTATTATTTCCAGGGCTGATTCACTGCAAACATCTCAGAATGCCACCCTGGCTAGCAGGGCTTTCAACATGGATGTGTAAAGAAATGCTTTCCAAGCCTTGGGCTGTGCCACATTTCTGATCTTTCCAGGCATCCCAAAGTCTTCTGGGCTCAGTTGGCATGTGTGTAAACTGAGCAGCATGATATAATGAGGCATAGAAGCAAACATCCTTGAAAACCATTATATACGGAGGTAAATCTACAGGTGGAACAAAGCGCTGATTGCACTGAGGTCCGATAGCCTGATTAGAAATATGAGAGGATGCTCCTTTAATTAACTGCAGAAAAAGAACCAAAAAATATTTAGGTAGGCTGTAGTCTGTACCTATCTTCTTTCTTATTCAACTAGCAACTCTCCAGAGGTCTTTAAGCGGATAATCTTGTTAGAATGTAGATAATCCAATTTATTCAGTCTCTTTCCTGCAGGACAGTTTCACCAATATATTTACCATTTAATATATACATTCCTAGTAGCCTTGCTTTAAACAAATGTCCTCTTTAATCTATGTTATAACTGAATCCCACCTTGCACAAACAGCTTGGTGAGAACCTGCTTTTCAGATGCAAATGGCTGCATCCCAGAGCATTAATAGTCTTTACGGGAAGGCTTATAAGAGCCAGCACTTCAGAGAACACAGCACTGTGAGCACCAGAGGAAAAAAAAATCTTTCAAAAACTAATTTCTGACAGATTCCATCTGCTTATTTTCAGATACAGCAGCATAATCTTATGCCAAACTGATAGGAACTACTTCAACAAAACAGGGAACGCAGCTTAGCTTGTCAATTTATTGGGGGTATTTGCTAAATGGCAAACATAAGGTAAGCAGAGATAAACATGATGCCATTCAGGAAGCCTTATTTCTGTGTCCTCTAATGGTACTTATAATCATAGTTATAGTGTGTACCTGGAACATGGTTGTAGTGAGCACTTTCCTCTCTAGCTCCTGAAACTAAGCCACTGCGTGCACAGGAATATTGGAAACAGTAAAATAATGGGGAAATAGGTGAGAGGGAGCCTGAGTGCAGTCTAGTAGCACAACAATTGTGTGTCCTGGCCTTGCAGCCTAAGCTGAGTCTATAGCCCAAGAAGGCCACTTCTGGGGCAAGGTCTTTGATCAGGAGGCTATCCTGCAGAGGAAAGGAGAGCATCAGAGTCAACACTGTCCAGAGGGTCAGCAGTTCTGTGGAATTCCCCATTACACATGCTTTGCTCTAGCTCTGCAGCAAAATGGGATTTAGGAAGTGTGTCAGATGTGTGTGTCAGGCATCCTCAAAAATAAAGCCAAGCAGGTACAAGCAGCTGTGAATCTTTGGAACTGAGCTGTGCTCTGCACAAAAACTACTCCGCAGATAAAATAGATGCTTTTGAGACATTAAAGTAGGACATGGGCACACCCATTGTAAAAAAAAAAAAAAAAAGGACAGAGATTACATATGTGACCTATGGAAAGAAAATAGGTTTGAAAAGCCATCACTACATTATTAAACAGACAATGCCTCAGCTTTCCCTAATGAGAGCCAGATAAAAAATCTTGTACTCATGAAAAGGTCAACAAGTTACCATTTCAAACAGTCTTTCTCTTTGGCATATACCCAAGAAGACCAATTAATAATTCTCTTCACTGCTTCTGAAAGACTTGTGAGGAAGTTCAGGTTGTTTTTCCAGAAGGTTTAGGGTATTTCAGCACTTTATTATTACATATATATTTCAGTATTTTTCTTTCCATCTTATTCTTGCCATACTGTTAATGATGATGCAGGAGACAAAGGGCCTGCACTAAACTTACGAAGTACTGGGGTCGGACGGGTGTGAAATATATTCATACCCAAGCTGACAAAGATAAAAGTGTGTTAATGTTCACCAGCTAGTGGTTATAATGAGCCCATAAAGATGATGAGAGGACTGACAAAGCTATCCAGAGCTTCTTGCCTGTCCATAAATAAGATCTAGTGGCTCCACAATGTCTTTTAAGCAGCACAGAGAAAGCTTTGCAAGTAAAGTACTGCAAAGGTCAAGAAATTGATGGTCTGTGATGTTCAGTCTCCATCTCAGGCATTAACACTGATTTTCTTTTCAAACTTTTTTTTTCTTCTTCTGAAAATAGCCAGTAAATATGTATTTTTCCATGAGATTTTTTCTATGTTGTGTTTTAATGGTTCTGTCACAGTCACGGCACTGTTAAAAAGAATCCCACTAAGCATTTAGGAGCCTGGCACTGGTGCTGGAAACTTCAGAAAGAACCACACAAAATTTGGCAATGGGGCTGCAGCTGATTCCCCTTGCTCTGGAGAGCTGGTTGTAGGCTGGCCTTGCCAGACCTCTTTACACCGAGATACAGAGCAGAAGGTTGGATCAAGGATGTGTCAGGATATGTACTACCATCTCTGGGTCTGCTGACTTGACATGGAGTATTTGGAAAGCTGATGTGGATCCCAACTGAGGAGAAGATATGTCACATGGGCAGCAAGAGTACATCCCAGTGGGACCAGCCTGAGTTTCCTGCAGGTAATGGGAGAACAAGGCTGTGCTGAATAAAGGTTTGTTAGTTTACCTTTGCAGCCTTAAAATTTTTATCATTTCTCAAATACCTGCCACTATTTTTTCTTTAGTCGACAGGGATGTTTAATCCATTTCCAAATTGTTTTAAATTTTAATTCCAAAAGTTTTTACTTCTGTACTGTGCAAAGAAAAAAAAATCCATTTACACACCTCAGTGTTTTACCTGACATTTTCATTGAGCATCCCTCCCTCATCATAAAAAAATGAGTAACGGGAGCTGGATTACCTTCACCAGGTGCCATTTTGTAGCCTTCTGTCAAGCTTTCTGCTTCCTCATTAAATTAGCAATCCTATTCTTTCAAATGACAAAAGTTCTTTGTCTTTTCAAGGGAGGTTTCTAAAAGAGCAAGTACTAGTGTGAGAAACTAGTTACTAGGATGGAGAAAATGGCACTCCTTCCTATAGAAATGTGCCAGAAGTGAGCACGAAGTTGTGACTGTACAGAGTGCAGAGTGATCTGAACATGATATAACTCAGCTCAATGTGACTTCAGGCCTTGCTCCAGGCAAGGCAGAAGGCCTTGCTCCAGGCAGAATTATCAAAAATTACTTGGTATCTTATGGGACGACTGGCAAAATGTATATGGTGGTGGGGAAAAAAAAGAGATTTTGGTTTGTTTGTAGCAGCGTTGGTGGTAGGATACATGCTGAAGTTGGCTGTAGCTGAGGAGGAGAAGACAACCCCCTTAGCTGGTCCCCAGGCTGGCCCGGCATGCTCATCTCGGAGCAGTGGGAGAAGCAGTGCCTGGGAAGAGCAGCCAGCTTGTCACTGCTGTGCCCCTGCCTGTTGCTCGGGAATGGGATCTCAGCCCTGTCTGTGCCTCCTACTTCTATATGCCACGTGATGGTTTGGCTTTGAGTTTAATCCTAAAGTTGAGCAGAAGTAACATCATCTACCTTTAAGTAGAATATACTTACGCTGCTGAAGCTCACTTTGACTAAAATAGCCAAGAAAAGCTGGTCAAAGTCACTTAAAGCTGGGCAAACTAATGCACAGAGAAGTCGGATTCACTTTTCAGATATGATTCCCCAGTGCTCAGTCTTCTAGCATTTGTAGGCCTAGTTGCAGACACGTGGTAGGTTGCCCCTCCCTGATGTCAGACCAAGCTAGCAAACCTCTACCATGCCAAATACCTCTACTGCGCCATTCCCCCACAGCCAGCAAGGGCAACAGAGCATAGAAGAAAAATGTCTGCAGGCTCCAGAGATCTTCCTGCAGTGGAGCAGCACCGAAGGACTGGGGAACTCAAGGGTAGGTGAGGTACCACAAGTCCTTCAGAAACCTCCTGCGCTTTTACAGTGCTGTGCCTGTCCTTTCCAGGTGGGGAAACAGCTCAAATACTGTTGAATATCTGGACTGACTGAAGTTTTTCAGTCAAAGCCTCATGGGTAATAAACTGGTGTAGCTCCCCTGAGGCTAAAAGTGCTGATTTATACCCACAGCATCACTAATGCAAACCCTGTGATTAACATGAAAGGCACATTCAGCAGTTCAAATTCTAGGACTCATGATGCTCGGCACCTTTTGTACTATTTATAGCCACGTGGGAGTCTTTTTTAGCCTCCTAAAATAAAGTCACAGAGGGGAAATGATACAAATACATTAGTGAAGGAAACACCAAAGATGGATTTTATTTATTTAAGTTAAAGAATAGCTTTGGCACAAGAACAAATGCGAATGAAATGGCTGTGAATAAAATTAGAGAAAATTTTCTATTCATGAAACTATTGAGTTTCTCCCCATAAGAATGGCATGAGAAAGCAGGGAGAGTGAAAAACATCAAGAATAACAATAATGCACTTAATTAAAGGGTTTCAGAGAGAGGAGACAGTAAGAAATGGGATACAGTAATCTGGAGATTCTCTTCTAGTTCCCATGTTCCCACAAGACGGAAAAGCTTAGAAAGTACCCCAAAGCATTTTTTTCCCCTCTCATCTGAACTACTGAGTAAAACTTGCTAAGGTTTGAGGGGAGGAAAGAATGCTTAGTCAGACAAGCACTCTTCTTTTTTTGTTCATCTTTTGCTTCTGTGAATCATGGTAGAGCTGCTTCGGCTGAGTTTTTATACAAGAAACATCTTTGAATGTTTGACTCAATGCGTATGAGAGCAGGGAGTGACAAATACTCAAGAGAGGGAGCATATTTCATTCTCAAGTGGATGCCATGAAAATGCTTATATTGCTATTTTGTCCTAATCAATGCTGATGAATAACATTTTGTGAGGAAACATGCTATTTCTGATTAGCATATAACCACCCATATGAGTGACCTTTATGGCATTCTGTTGCAAAATGTAATATTTGGAGGAATAGCATTAGGGTAAGGACCTTGAAACAATTTTATAAATCATGAACGTGAATGATAAGCTACATCCTCAGCTAGAGGAAATGAACATAAATTCATGGCATTACCTGCAATTCATATAACTGAGGAGCTAAACCCACATTCAGATCAAATTTTGGTCACTGCAACTGAATAATTACATGTATTTATAACAGGAATAGTAGTCACTGCAGAACTATGTTTTAAGAATGAAACGACTACTCAAAAGTAAATAATAGCAAATAGGAAGTATATATCTTTAACCATTAAAGTCAGATAATTTTTAGCTCTTCTAATGAGTCTAAACAATGTTGTGAAAGAGAATTCTGTGGAAACGAAACCAAGAATCAGAAATAATAGCAGGAAAGGGACAGAGAATGAGAAACAGCCATTGGCATGATCAGCACCCCAGGAATGGGCAGCTGAGTGAGGAGCATCCAGATATTCATAATTGCAGAGGTTTTTCCACTATTTGTTGGCGCTAAGCATCCACTGAAGTCAACAGAAAGACTTACACTTTCAGTTCAGATATTGAAAGTGGGGATTTAACCTTTTTCTCAAGACTTACAAATTACATGTCCCACATCAAAAAGCACTGAAACTAGTGCATTGTGATTTTCACAAAGATAACCATTTCTTCAAATTTGTATAAAGAGAAATGTGCTCTCTTTCATTCTTTTTATCCATCTATAGATCTGACAAATTTACCAGAAATAGCAATTTGTCTTGTGAATTTTACATGGAATAAACAAATGTTTTAATTTTGTACGCAGGTAGCCAGAATTATTCAAAGACATCAGTTACTGTTGAATGACTCAGGCATGAAACCAAAAGGCATGTGATTTCTCCCCATGACAATGCAAGCTTAAATCCTTACTTCCCTGTTGCAAATAAATAAATAAATTCCTAAGCTTGAATCTCAAATCTCATAGGTTCTGTGCTCAAAAATGCTATGAGACTTTGGTCTGAATTTGAGCTATCAGAGAATAATAATTTTCAGGGACATCAAATAATCAATAACTCTCTGGGAGCTATGCATTTTAGACCATTGACATGAACTTCAGAGCACACCTCTAAAAAGTGTCCAACCAGTATCTAACCAGACAATTAGGTACTTGCTATGGTTAAGTAACCAAATACAGAAACTGTAATCAGCAAGACATGGATGAGTCTGGAAAGATTATCGCACAAGATTGAGTGTATGTGTTCAGATGAACAGATGTACAAAAATTAATGCAATATCCTGCCTGGAATATATGCCATTGTTCAGCAAGGTGCACGGTGGGGGCTTATTTAAGCTACAGCCATTAAAACCAATTACGGCTAAATGGAGTTCATTGGACTTCATTTGGCTTTTGATACATAGAAGAGCAGAGATTATTAGTCATGTTAAGATCGCATGCTAAAAGCTGTGAAAATGTTTTTGGATAATAGTTTATTTTAAGGATGCACTCCGTTATCACTGAATTATGACAGCAGGCCCATGGGAGCAGATGTGGCAAACACAGATGAGCAAACTGCATTCCTGATGAGGCTGGCTAATGAAATAAAATTACACCACAAACCATACATTTGTATTCAGAAGTTTTAATTAGCTCACATCAAGTGTTAATGAAAACAACTGCTAAAGTAGTACCATTGTTAAAGCAAGAAGAATTTGAATGCTTATGACCATGCATATGAAGTATAAGAGGGGGCAAAGTCATAACAAAGGTGGATGAAAGTGATTTTGTCCCAGAGCTCTTGAGAGGAATTACAATCAAAATGCTTTGGGCAATTCCATTTGCTCAGATCATTGCCCTGGTCAGAAAGTGCTCATGCAATAGCAATAAAAAGGGCCCAGATCCTTTTCTCACCTCTCAGGTTCAACCTGTTGCCTAGGAAGGCCCAGGAATTTTGTGTGTGGGAATGACCCACGGAGGGTATTACATTCAACTTTTCTGAGGATTGAGAGTTAGAAACTGGTGGTGAAAATGGGGATCAATAATGTGCAACGATGTGGGGCGATCACCAGAACTGCTCAGTACAGCATGGACAGAAACACATCCCTATCATTTAAATATTCCGTGTTACTTTAAAAGAGAAAAAATTCTTACAAATATCTGAGGTTTGGAAGGTCTTGGAAAGCATCTTGATCAATGTATACAAGGTTGTTGGCCTTCTCAATTCTTCTGTAAAGAGAAAATGAAACATTACAGAAAATATATTATTTTATCAATTTTAAAATATCCATGGTTAGCCCAGCATGAAGACACACTGTATGTTAAGGGACCTTTCTTTTTTAGAGAAATAAATCTGCATGATTCCAGAAGAACAGCCTAGCATACACTAACAGACACAGTAAGATAAGATTTAGGCTGACTAGGAAAAGAAAGGGAAGGTTTGGATGAGAAAATGGAAGAGACAAGGAGATGTCAAATGTTCCTGTATCTGTACAAGTTCTTGAACCAAACTTACCTGAACCAAACTGAAGAACCTTAGATACTTGTCTATAACGAATCTTTGTAATTATCTTCTTTGAATTTAGATTGCTCATTACTTACATTTCATGTAGTTCGGGAAGGCTGGAAAACACATTTGCTTCTATGACCTCCAATGCATCATTCTGTGAGATCTCTCTGAAAAATAATTAAAGTCAGGATATTTCAAGCAATGCTGTCAACGGAAAGGTAACCAGAGACTGGACATATGAGAAATTTATATGGACCTTCTCCTTGATTACAGAGCAGTTTTAAAAACAGGCTAAACATCAGGTAAGAAAACAGATCCCAGATAGACTGAGAACCTGCCACCAAGACAACCAGTGGGAGCTGGAAACAGAACACATCACCTTCTCTGGACTAAGTTTGTACCCGAAAGAGTAGCCTAACACTTCCTGCTGTCATCATTCCCTGTGGATAGTACAAGGCAGCTATTTACTGGATCTCTGACATCACTAATTACCAACAGAGATTTAATGAAGATTTTAACTTGGTGAAGGAAAGATAAAAGGTGACTGCAGGGGAGCAAATAGAGCAAAAAGTTTCCCAAGAAATGTGACGTAGCTTCAGCTGTAGAACATAGTATTGTCTTGATCTGATGTGAACTACAGAGATCAAAATTAAATCAAGAGCAAAAACATGTTTTCTGAAAGAATTTGGAGACCACAGAAATGAAGAACTCTTCCAGACTCTGCAGAAAACCTTATTTGATCTTTTCTACATGCCCACCAACAGCTACAGAATGACAGAATATGAATGGCCAGCTTTCAGTGATCAGGATACCAGAACTTCAGCCTTTGCTGGCCCAAAGAACTTCTCTCTTTTCCTCCTTCATCTCTGGGCTTGCTCAGGCTCAGATATAATTGGAATGCAGGAGCTGTCCTGATAAACCAAGAGGGAATCACTGCTGTGCAACATGTCTCAGTCACATCTCTCCTGCTGACAGTGACCAGGAAAGTAAGATACAGGCAGCTATGCCAGAAAAATTTCCATTGCTGGTTTTGGAAATGGGGCAAAATTATGATTTTCCAGGATGATATCAGCTATGATCAGAAGGTAAAGTTTGTAATAGAGATATGACTCAAGGAATACTTGGATGGCCTCTTTTATTGGTAGTGTAAATACACACAGCTTTAGAAGGAAACCTTACAAAAAACCTCCAATTGAAAACTGACCATCGCTTGTTGCTGAACACTTTGTTCTGTTGAAATTATGATAGCTGCAAATAGATTCAAACAGGAACAGAAACTATAGGTGCATAGTCAATAGTAAAACATGAAAAAATAATCACGAGAATTATTACATCATACAAAAAGAAATCATGCAAAATCAAATCATACAAAAAGAATCCCACTTTATTTGAGTTACATCTGAGCTGTACCTGACAATTTACATGCCCATGTGACACAAACAAAAGTCTTGCAAAAGAAAGTTGTTCATCTCACTTTTTTTTCTTTAAAAAATGCCTCAGTAGTTTTTTTACTTTAATAAAAAGCTCTCCTTCCTGCTTCCCCAAGATTTTTGCAAAAGAAATCCAGCTGTCATCAGCTGGGCTGACAGGCAGTCAGCAGGAGTGCTGATTTTCACCCATACTGTGATGACAACTGTATTTACTTAATAGACTGCTGAATCAGCAGTTCAAAGCCTCAACAGGCTTATTCAGTTCATTGTTTAGGTTTCAGTAGCAACAAAACGCTTCACTGAGACTGGAATTATTTATACTATGCAAAGAGCATAGCCACTGCAAGGAATACAGGGTTGGAAAGTTTCCCATTTAAATAGATAGAAAAATTGCCACAAAACGAGAACTACTTGTTTAATGTCTCATGCAAGTCAGCAGGAGATCTAGGAAAAGAGTTTTCAGAGTCTTAATTCAATGTGGCCTGCCTCATCAAATTAGCTCATAAGCTTCCACCAAAATATTTTTCAAAGACTTTTTGAAGATCTCCCTGTTTTCTTTCACAATAATAAATATACAGATCAGTAGTAATCAATCATTACACTGTATGTACACGTCACTGCAATTCACTCAACTACAGCCTAGAAGATTTAAAGCTATAAAAGGTGTCTCAAACAGACCTTCAAGATTTTGTTTTTGATCTTTTTATGCTTGCTCTTGTTTGAAGATAAGCAATATATTTGCCATCTTCTACAATCTAAAAATAATTTGCCTAGAAAAAAAAAGAAAATTCTACAGCAAAAGCAGAAGGTTTTACACCAGCAATTCCATTTAATCAAGAGATCTCACATCAGAAAAATGCTAAGGAAAAGATCACCGGGGAAAAATGCCATGTTTTTTTTGCCTTGTGTGGGCAAACAGGCTTACCAAGAAACCACAATATGGGAGTGACACTGCTGTGGAGGGTAATAATAATCTTTTGTGACCCAATCTGTTATTTACTTTGGGAACAACTCGGAAAATGTAGCTATTTCAGATAAATGGTAACAAACTAAATGTTTCTGCATCAGAAGAATTTTTTGGCTTCCTAAGACTGTGATGGGTATGTGCTTGTTTCAAACAAAAAATATAAGATACAGATCTGATTAAAGTAGGGCACAAGCTAGCCATGACACTTTCAAAGATTAGGAGACTATTTGATTAAAAAGGAATGAGAGAGAGGGAGACAGAAATCTTTAAATGGCTTTAAAAAAAAGATTAGGTTTATAAAGAATTTCAATAACACTTGTATAAGTGAGATTCAGATATCTGTGGAATTACTTGGTTGTCATACAAATACTTCTAGTCACATGCATAAAGGCAACGGTAATTTTAATAGATAATTAAAACATGTCCATTTAAAATGCTCTTCCTGTCTTGCTACTCAGGCAAACAGCTACTGCAGCTATCATGGTCACGACTGGGACCCCCAGGCTAGGGCCATCCCTCCAAACAGGGCAAGCCAGCCTCCAAGAGCATTCACAGCTCTATTGAAATCAAAAGTGATCCACAAATAGGAAAAAAAATAAATAAAAAAGGAAAGAGAATTCAGTAAAAATGTTTTACAGGGGATAATGGTTTGCTTTATTTTTTATCAGAAGTTAGCTGAAGACTTTAGGGTGTGACAAGGTCACACAATAAAAGAAAAACCTCTCATTTACTACTGATATAGTAAGATGTAATCAATATTTATTATTTCCAAGCAATTGATTGCAGTGTACTGTTTCATCATCAACTTATGATGATCTAAGATGGTGGAGCTTTTGTAATGGATAATCTCAACTCCCTTTCACTGTCAGCTAAGCTTTCTCACTGCTTCACTTGCTTTTTTTTATGCTGGGAGCTTAACTGCAGGCAATGCTGCTGGATGCTCACAGTGTCTGCGACAGAGCAGTGTGCAGAACAGGAAACATTTCCCTTCAAAATATCTACTTTCAATAAAATCAAGGTATATTGAAATGGTCATTTAAACACTTCTATTAGCAAAGGATTTATAGTTCATGGCAGTTTCTTCATAGCCCTTTAAAGAAAATCTCCTACATTAATCAAAGTCTTACAGCAAAAGCAAGCATTAAACTCACAAACTAATGGTTTTACAGCCAAGTGATCTCACATTTCAAATTAATGAAAGAATAAAAGACTGGACATTTATACGTCTTTTATGACAAAAATTACTTTCAGGATCAGAGTGGGGCACACACAAAGAGATAGGATTTTTTCCTCCTTTTAGGAAATGGAACTGTTCCTCCTTTCTAACTATTTAAAATGAAGGTGCATATATAAATACGTATTAATATTCATTTATATTTTTAACAATAACTGTGGAATGGAAACTTCTGTCAGAAGAAAGACCAAGCACAGTCAGGGCAACACATCAGCTTGGCAGAGATCACAGCATCAGTCACTTATGTGGGCTATATGACGTGGACTCACAAGCATGAAGACCTTCAACTATCAAAACCAGAAACCAGAGTGACATTGGGTTGCACGAACTGTTGTCTGATGAGTTCAGCTGCAGTACTACTGCAGATACATTTTGGTATTTAATCTCACTGTAGACATCTAGATGGCACTCAGGTTTCTGGGGTGCTTGCCTGGGTGCCCTCACACAGACCCAGTAGGTGATGGGAAGGGGGGATCTCCTCCCTCGCTGGAGCCACACTGCTTCCCCGGCAAGGTTGACTGCATCCTGCTCCCTGCCAACATCTGGTTTTCCTTACCAAGCTCCTGCACAACAGAGGTACCAAGACTGACTACCTCACTTGCTGGCATCCATCCCAGCTGGGACTTCTGGTCTTTTACCCTTGGCAACAAGTGGGGTTGCTCAATGTGGTGGATGGGATGGATGGTCTATGATCCTCCAAGCAAACATTTTTCACTGCGTGGTCATTTGCAGTTACTAGCGGTATTGGTACCAGTTACTGTGGCAGAGTGCAGTGGTCTCATACTCTGCACTGCAGCAAAGCTGGTTTAGCTCTGTGTCAATTCAAGAGAAGGGAAGAAACAAACCTACTTTGCTTTTTTCCTTTCTTTAAATGCACATACTCTTTAGAGTTTTTCTGCAGTTGTATCAGACAATTTGCTAAGTCAGTTTTACCTGGAGCTATGACTAATATCAAAATTTAAATCACGATTAAGGAAAAATCAGCAGCGGTGTGGGCATCTCACATGCATGCTTACATGCATGCTCACACACAACCACACACACAAAATCTTGCCCAGGGTTCACCAAATGAGCAACCACTGTGACAGGTCTGAACTGAACGCCAACACATGCAGCACTGGGCAGCCATCACCTCAGCGTGACATCCAGAGAAACCTAGCCAAACCCTTATTTCTCATCATGTCAGCAGAAGCAGGCCAACCTGGAATCTCCTTTAGAAAACCTCCCTCTGAAGCAACAGCAAAATGCTACTACATTGATTTAAGTGGGTTACGAAAAAAAGTTACCTTTCTTAAAACTATTAGACATTTGTCACCTTTTTAAAATGGGTGCTTGACACTTCTTTCTGCCCTTTTTCTTGTGAACATGAAAAACTTGTCTCCTTATCATGATTTATTGAACACAAGGGAGTTGCAGGCTAATGTATCTTAGCAGTTATTGACATTTCAAATACGAATTCAAACACTAACTCTTCTCATCTATACTTTTACGAAGATATCCACATATGTTATAGTGATCTGACTGGATAAGTAGGACAACCCTTTAAGGAATATTAACAGTGATTTCACACTTAAAGCAAAAGTGTGTATACATAAGGCTTTGATGAAGGTTATCTGGTGGCACCAATGCCTTGTCTTCCTGCCTTCATATTCTCAAGAAAATTATTGCAGGCCCTGGAATAATAAAATGCAAATTTGCACACACCTGAAGCACTGAAGCACACTGAAGCAAAGGGGATTTTATTTCTATCAGAGCTTTGGCACCATGCGAGCAATCCAAACAAAACTCTGTTGAGGGTTTGGTTGCATCAAATTAATTGTCCATGTAACTGTATTAGATTGGTCTCTCTAATCTGAAAAAAGTGCATGATTAGTCTGCAAAATTGGAACTGATTATGACTGGATTCAAAAGCAGGAGTCACGTCATTATAGGAATTGATTTTATAATCAGTACAGTTTGGTGGGATAGATATATCCTCACACTGTAGTAAGCATATATAATATTAATTTTAGTTTATTTTCAGTAAAACTGATAATGTGTGAAGCCTTGTGAGTTGTGCAAACAGCAGCCCTCTTGCAGGATGAGGTCCTCTGAGGAAACGAGCTCACTGCACAAGTCGGGGCTTCAAGGCCCAGGCAAGCGCATATCCTGACCGTGCACCATCATTCCTCCACTCAGTATCACAAATGGATAGCTGAAACCTCATGATTGCCTTATCTGCCTAAACTTAAGTTCCCAATCTCCCCTTCTGACTAAGCAATTCCAGGTTGCTTTTAATAGATGAATGATGACAGGGGGCAGCCTCTTTCCAGTGGTGGCCATCAACAGAACTAGAGCAAACGGCCACAGGCTAAAATACCAAAAGTTCCACAGGAATTAAAGGAAAAATTTATTAGCAGTGAGAGTGATGGAGCACTGGAACAAGCTGCCAAGAGAGGTTATGGAATCTCCATCTCTGGAGATCTTCAAAACCCGCTTGGACGCAGTCCTGTGCCACATGCTCTAGGTGACCCTGCAGGTGCAGGGGGTTGGACTAGATGATCCCTAGAGGTCCCTTCCAACCTTAAGGATTCTACGACTCTATGACTGTCCTCGTGCTGGCCAGGTATGCAATTTGGCAAGGTGCAAAATCCCAGGACAATGGCTGAAATGTGGCTAGAGCAGTGCAGTGCCTATACCTTTCAGGCACTGACTGTATGCATTCAGGCATCTATATTTAGGTGGCAAATTAGGGGGCCTCACCTCTTGATGCAATAAAACCAGGTACAGAAACCCCTCTGGGCAGCACTCCAGAGGAGACACACCTGTGAGTCCTTGGTCCTCCCACATGCAGCACCCAGAGACAGGAGCCTTGTAACTCAGGGTCCTTGAGCCACTGGGGCAGACATAATAAATTTTAAAAACACTAAATTACTAAATTTTACCATTGATTAGGAAAAATTTCAGAGAAAGTAGAAGTATGTGAATTCTCTAAAATAAAAGCACTCTCCCCAACAATGACAACTCTTTCTCAGACACGACGAGTGTTGGAGGATTTTGAGATTAAGCTGAGAGACTGACAGACAAAAAAGTTTTTATTTTTCAGCTGAGAAAGACTTCCCCATTCAAAGATGCTGACATAAGCTTTACGCCCATCTAGTAATCCCTCTCAAAGAACTGGGCTAGGAGCATTTATTGCCACTCATCTTTTATTATCTCATGGCTATGGTATTCTGCTAATGATGAAGAGTTTTACAAAGAATGACCTGGGAAGATGAAGGAATTGCATTTGGGTTGATCATTCAAGAGGGCAGCTGAATGAGCCAACTGGAAAGCTAACTTCATGGCAGATCGATTCTTCTACGACCTGAATACTTTTCCCAAAGTAAAATATGGTTCAAATTCATTTCTGGAGAAAATGACTGTCTTGGAATCAGAGAACATTTAGTCTCCAGGACCCAAAGTCTTCTAATGGCTTTTCAACACAGAATGTCTTGAAGCAGATGTTCTCAGACACTTTCACAATTAGTTTAGAAATATTTAACAAAGCACAGGCAGAAGAAATGCCTCTGGAGCATACTTCATTACTACCTCCAAAACATTACAGAGAAGATCAGAAGTGCCCCAGATATGCAATATGAAACTTTTTAAGCTAGGAAAAAAACCCTCAGTTCTGGCATTAAAAATGTTCTCAGAATTATGAGTGAACCCTGGATACTCACCAGAGCAAATCATGCAGTACCTTACACCCACTTCACTGCAAATAAATCTTCATCCAAGGTGTTAGTTTTTTTTTAACCATCTCAGGCATTAATATTTTTTCTTCATTTACTGTAAATTTAAACTAAGGATTACCTAGACGTTGAGCTAGCATTTGTTCGGCGTGGGTACTGATTTCACCCATCCTGAGAAAAAAGTTATAATCACATTAAACAATATTGCAAATACAGACATTATCTTTTAGCTGCCAACACCATCCACTACATCTTCCAAATACCTTCTTGAAGGGATTCAGGGCTTCTGGTAGTCAATCTTACAGACTCCCTGTGAAACACCTTTTCCAGCATGGAGACTCCCATCTTTCTTCTTTACATTCATTCTTTCCTCCCATGAAAACTATCTACTACTCTTGTGTTTTACATCTAATTATAGTCTTGACATTACGAACTCTTATCCATGAGCTTTACCTCAAGGTTGAGCTGATATCCTATTGCATACATACGTGCGTAATTGGGACCCTCA
This sequence comes from Tinamus guttatus, assembly GCF_000705375.1. The sequence continues at coordinate 108,771 of NW_010580633.1, forward strand.
GGAAGAAGCTAACCAGGAAAAGGATTTTCTTTTGTGCCTCTAAAGTCACATCCAAACCTTGTAACAGAATGACAGAACAGCAGGAGCACTAGCAAGAAGCTGTTGTGTCAAAAGCTTTATGAAACAAGTATGCAAAGTAGGTGACTTAAATGACTATCATACAGTGGCTTCAAAAGCAGAATTACCATTACCATTAAGCCCAAACCTGCAGGTTCTGTGTCAGAGAATGCAGAGGTGACATACTATACAAACCCAGGAATTACTCACAATCCTTAACTCTTTTACCAAGTGGCTAATGTCAGCAAAGAGGAGCTTCATCTAGAGTCTTATTCAATAAATTACTAAACTAGTCTCTAATATGAAACTGTAGAAAAATCATAGACATCCACCTGAGTGTCCCTGACACAAAAAACCTCCTTAACTTGCAAGCACAGCAAGGCTGCACACAGATAAACAAGTCTTTTCTGGGGGGAAAGGAATATGTCATAGAACTCGGGCAATCCCCCAATGTATTAACATATTTTTATATTTGTGCAGATATATACGCATTATCCCAAAGAGCATTAAAGATAATAGACTCTTGGCCACATGAAACTGCTTATTTTCTAATATCAGTGAGCAGCTGACTTTCTGCATGCCTACTGCCATTTGCCAGGAAGTTGCTCACGTTCTCCATGAAGGGGCTCTGCCATGACTACAGATGTAACTCAGGCTGGCAGAGGCACTCAAAAAACAAGGGCATTGTGGTGTCCATTCAGCACCAGTGCTGTCATCTGTTGCAAAAAAGTTCTCGCACCTGAGCGCCCAGTGTCAATTTCTGGGTGCTTGGGAATGACCTGCTGTCCCAGGAAAGGGTGTTTTGGACTCCCTGGGTGCCTCTCTCTGGGTGCACTACATCGGTTCGTATATAAACGATGGCATGAAAAGAAGTTTTAGAGTCAACTAAATGATTTAATGCTGGCTCTGCAGGCTGGCTGTGGTTTAGAGACGTGGTATGGAAATGATTCTCCCCAGGTCAATCCCCAATGCCCATCCCAAGCGGGGAGTTTTTAGTCATGGCTCTCTGAGGGCTCCCTTGCTGGTGATGTGAAGCACGAACTCCAGAATGGCAGGATCACGACTTTCTTCCATGGTGGCACCTGTTTAACTTCAAGGAGCGGGCAAAACCCCAAAAAAGATGCTTTTGCATTTGAAGATGTGCACACACATCTTCATTTTTATCTTACCTCCAGTTAAATGAAAGTAACTCTGTATGTGTGCACATCCTGCGTAGTAAAAGGGAGAATCCTGCATTTATTTATGAGACATATTCAAAAAGATTCATGCTAAGAATGGCTGCATTTTTTTGCTCATCTTTATGTGCTGAAATCAATTTAAGGACATGCATACTGTGGGGACTGGAAGTTGCAGAGAAACCTACATCCACCTGAATACTGCTTGAACTCAGTCCTACCTCCCATGCAGCCCTGCGATTCTGCTAGATAATTTTGCCACACGTTCATACTGCCCACAAGGGCAGCAACAGCATGCGTGTTTGTATGTTCTTATCTTCTCCTTCTTCTCCTTAAAGGCCTGCAGATGTTAGAACTAGTAGATTCTCTGTGGGACATGACTGGTTAGTAAGGGGCCAAGCAGAGATGAAGGACACCTGTTAAATAGGGAAAATGCTCTTGATTTTTCTTTGGATCACATTGAGCTAAGAAATAAGGGGAAAAGAATTTATAGCTTGTGACTGGTGACATCCTCCAGTAATCCACAAGTCAGGCACAGCACAGCCAAAGCAATGCAATCTTCCCCCAGCATCCACAACGTGGCTTGGTCACCCACTGAGATACCCTCTCCATTTCAGAGTCATTTCAAACTCTGGCCAAGAGACGCTGCTGATTAAAGGCAGTTGCAGCAGTTGTGATTTAGATGAATCACAGTCTCCTGAGGATACAGGCTGAGATCACCATCTCACTGTATGCAAGCCACCAACCCGCCCATGTGAAAATAAAGCCTTAATCACTCATATGTGGACAAGTGACCTAGAAATGCTGAGGTTCAAAGTCCTGTTACCTTCCGCTTGAGTCATTCTCCCATCATATGAAGCTTATTGTGACATATTTTGTGGGGGTTAAAGCGGGGGAGAACAACCAAAAGTCTATTTTGTCCTTTAGTGATAAAATTATGCATAGCTCAGAGAACAGACAAATAAAAGAACAAAATGCCCGTGAAAGAGGGAAATGCGGCAGCAAGGGAAAAACTCTTGTTGCATATTATATCTTCATTTGAATTTCAGAATTAATCTGCATGAATTATATTTTTAATTTGTTTAACTATGTTAATAGTCAGCATGCACAAGTGGTTTTAGCAGTATTTTCGCTTTATATGTATGACTCAAGAATTACCATAGCAACTTGCTTCCTAATTAGCCTTCAGTTACAAACAATCAATACAATTAGACAAGGTCATCGCTGGAGTAAGCTCTACAGATTTTTAAAATAGGCTCCTGAGAGTCAGTAGTCAGTAATGACATGAAGAAGAGGGACAGACTCCTGGACAATCTTCCCCAAAGGATGGCTGCTATTCTCTTATTACTTGCTGTCTTAGGAACAAAAGAAGTTGTAGCAAACGATAACTTTGTCACTTACCAGACTGCAGAAAGCTTTTAACCTGCCAATAAATTCTCAAAATATGGAGGTTAGAAGTGTTTTTAGATTTGCATTTAAAAAGACATCTTGCTCTCATGTTGCTGGGATTGACTAAGACTTGATACTGTCACAAAACAAGAATAGCTATGGCTTAGATTTTCATCAATGGATTTACATCTGAAATCAATTCCTCTATATGAGAAGGACCCTGAAGCCTGCAGTAAGAGGAGCCTGGCAGTGCACGGGGAATATGCTGCCTAAGGCTTGGGCCTGTGCTGTGCTCAGCTGGGATGCCATTTGGAAGCACTCCCTTCAGTGACCCGAACAATTGCTCATCACTGACCATCTCATCCTCATTTTTACAGAGTGTTCCAATCGTTAACATGTTCCCTCTTATCCTGAAAGCACAGTGCCTGGCAACACAGTAGGATGGAAACATAAGGTGCTATTCAGAGGTACTCCAAGTCCCAGGAACTTGGGAACAACAAACCAGGCTCCCTGATACTGACAGATGAAGGTTCATGAAGAGCGACTTTACTTCTTAGCATGCTTAAGCCTGCTACCAAGAAACACAGAGGGGAACGAGTTATTTTTAAATAAACATCATGTGTTGTCAATGATGCCTAGGCACAGAGCTGCCACAGATGAATTATGATTTATTTATTTGCCTCAGTGCAAAAATTTGCTGCTACTCAGCTCTCCTCCTCTAACAAAGGGTACTCTTACATGAGGCCGGCCTTCAGCCTCAGCTCATCCTCACTCGTGGCATCAGCAGCAGAAGTGAATATGCTGTTGGAGCAGCAACATTCTCCATCACAATCACCTTCCCCAGAAAGTGTCGGCTCAAGCAACAGCACCAAATGGGATGGGACTGTTGCAAAAAAGGTGGATATGGGCACACGTAACAAATACACAGCGAAAATGTAGTGACCTGAAAGTGTGGAGGGTCTGTACGAACACACTTCAAGTTGGAAGCTTTGAGGGCATGTATGCCTTTCCATCACACTTGGGGTTGCTCCTCAATGCAGATTTTCATCTGCTCCTCAATGCAGATTTCCATCTCTGGGCTGGGACCTTCCAAGCTTCTCCTCTCCAAAGAGGCTCAGTAGCCCACAAAGGGGGGGCCTTTCCTCCAGAAAGCTCTGCCTCTGCCAGGTTTCCTAAAAAGCATCGTTTAATCATCAACAGAAGTAATAAATAAGCAAATTCCGTCGAGCACATCCATGCTTGCCCCTTCTCACGGCTCAGATGGGAAAAGCCACAATCTTAAAAATCAAACATCAGAAGTCTTAAAAGTATGGAAAATAAAGCCAAAAAACATATCACCACATATCTCTCTCAAAAGAGATGAGATTGATGAAACGATTAGACATCTTCACATGTAATGAGCACCTTCAATTCATGGTTGCCGCTTTAAGATGAAGGTGTAAATCTTTACTCCACAAGTTCAGAGTTGCATTCTCCTCTGTTTTAGTGGAGAAACTTCACAACACAAAGGCAACAGGGAGAGAACATCACCATTGAACATCTATTACCTGTTTGTTATTACAGGTTTCTCTCCTCCTTAGAGCAGAAAACACCCTATGAGACAAACAAAATATATCCTCCTTCCAGATGCATTATTCTGTGATTGTTCTATAAAAGTTCTTGGGAATGTCCTCCTTTAGCAATTGATAGCAACAGCTATCAGGGAGGAGGCTCTGAATGAGGACAACCACCAGCCTGCCACAGTCTCCACCAGTCTCCACTGCTGACTGCATTCAGCAAAACATGAAGATGCACAGGCACCAACAGTTCTTAATCAGCCTGCATTTCTCCTGCAATCTTTTGTAATTTCTGTCAACAGTGCCAGCTCCTTTAAACAGTCACAGTATTTTGTGGCTCAGGATTTTTCTTTCATTCTAAATTCTAGCGGCTTAATTATTTTCCAGCCAACTGGACTACTAAAAATATATATATTTCATGAGTATACTACCTACATGAGTAAACTATTTACCACTCTTTATTATGTAGAAATCAAAACCAAATATTCACAGCATTTTGTGAGCACATCACTCTAGGCTTGTCCACGATGAATCCCTGGATTTATACCTGAGATGAATTGGGACCAGCAGTCTCTTTTGTACAAAATCAAAATGCTGCTCACTAATAACAATGAAATTCTCAACTGCCTCTCCACTGAGCAAAACAGCCATCAGACTAATGACTAAATCCACATCAATCATTTGGCATAATAGAAACAAAGGCAATGCAATATAATGTTGTCAGAGAATCAACATCTCCTGCTTAGAAAATAAATGTCTCGACTTCATCTCAACATTTGTTTTCTAAAAAAGGTGAGGTTTGTATCAGCATTTGTATATCAGTAGGAAACAATACTTCATTGCAATATGTCAATTCCACTAACATTATTACTTAAATAAACAGAAAGCTAGATAAAATTTACAGCGAAAAGTTTTTTTAAATCCTCCTGAAACTGAATTTCCATTTCCGATCCTGTACCAACCTTCCTCCAACTAACAAACAATATTTAGTAAATGACAGCAATCAATGTTAAGAATATTCCTTTTTAGAGCAAATCAGACACAATTTCAAGTCAGTCACATCTTTTGCCCTAATCATCCACTATTACAGAGAGAAACACATACCTATCAGAGTATTAGAAAAAAATCTATAACAGCTGTTTATTAACAACAACAACACAAAAATATTTCCTTAAAAAAACATATATTCTTCATAACAGAAGTCTTTAAAGCAAGCACAGCAAGGGGAAATGTCTTTCAGACACAGCATTACTAAGGCTCTTCGCCCCCACCCAGATTCCCCGGACTCTCACCAGCACAAGGCCACGGTGCATCAGAGCCACGAACCCTTATAAGCAAGTCTGGCAACTAGAGGAAATAGAGATGTTTGAACTGAACAGCCATTTGAAATGTAATTCTGAATGCAAATATTTGACTTTCCTGATTTAACTCAAATTTCACAAAAATATATATAAATATATATATTTTTTGGTACGACAAAGACCATCATCTTATAGCAATGCCCCTTACGACCATCCTTTTTATAAAGCTTATTGACTTTAATGTTAACTTCATATTTACAATTCTTTTTGCTTTCAAGTCAGCATACTTTATCCTGAATGCTTTCCAGAAATACTGGAAGTATATTTGATTAAGACACAAAAGACAAATGCTTTTAATTAAAAATAATTTAGGCATATTAATACTCATTTTAACTAGAAAACTGTAATTGTTTCAATTACAGCAATATTCTAAAACATCACATGAGAAGAGCTACCTTTTACTATTTATAAGCCATGAATGATATTCAAAAATGTAAAATATAATTAGAAATGGTAATTCTGAATTCTCCTTTCATTTTCTGGGATACATATGTAAGTTTAATAAAGACATCTCTCAGGCACTAAATTCATTAGCAAAGACATTTTTACAAAGATACTTAAAAGATCATTGAGTTTACTTTGAAAATACAAGAAACTCACAATAAAATACAACAAATTGAAAATCTTTGCCCTTCAAATCGAGGTGAAACTCCTAGGACAAAGAGGTGAAACTTCCTGAAATTACATATTTCGATAAAATATTTGACTCTGCTTGAAGCTGTCTTATGCTTTAGAGCAACAGCTTTGGTTCTTCCAAAAAAAAAAAAACTGAGGAAACAGACAAACCAGCCCCTTCAGGATGCATAAAGCAGCTGGACAAGAAGGAAAGACACCCAAAGACTGCAATACTAATTCTGAACCACAGGTGACTAGCAATTCTGGGACTCCTTACTAAGCCTAGCAGCCACACGCCTTGCAAAACCGAATGGTTCAGAGGAAGCAAAATATGAATAACCTTATTGTGCCAGTCCTAAGGTCCATCTACCCCAGTACCTTGAGACTCTAGTGTTGGTAGCAGAGGCCCAGAAAGAAGAGCAGGGGAGGCAGGCTGGGGTGGTCTCGCTGAATACTCAGCCAAACTGATTTGCAGCTTAAATGAATATCTTTGTATTCAGTAGGTAAGCAGCTAAAATAGGTTTTTCTTTACCAAATTTTACCATGAGACTTTTAGCATCAGCAAATCCTCAGAGCAGAGCGCCACAGCTGAGCCATATCTCGTGTGAAGAGGTATCTCTGTCCTCTCCTTTTTTAATTTACATTTTTTTTTAAATCCTATCCTCCAGTTCTAGGATTAGAAAGGGCAGTGAATCTGTCCCTGTTCACCTTCCCCATACTAATTCTGAGTCTACAGACCACTCCAATATCCCCCATCAAATATATCTCCTCCAGGCTGAAGAGTCTGATCTACCCAATTATTCCTCAGATCAAAAGCATCCATGAGACTAGCTGGGTCTGCTGCTCTTCTCTGAACACTTTCTTCCTAAAATCTTTCAAAGTAGAGAGATCCCACCATGAATTTCAACAGGGACCTAGTTACCCAGTAACTCCTAACATTTAATTTGGAGGGTTTTCTGGCCACTGAGTTGAAGTTTCTTTTTAGATGTGTGCATTGCGATGCTCAAACCTCATTCTTGTATGAACAAGGCTAATTCAGAGCACATATTTAGACATGAAAAAGAGCAATTGTTTTTTCCATGCATGTTATCTTATCTGCATTTCACCTACACTGATTTTTGTCTGATTTGCTTATGTAGAGAAGGACTGAAGAACATTAGATTTAAGCTTTCCAGTTTCCATCCCAAAAAGGGCAGGCTCTTACAAATGCATTTTCTCATGTCTTTTTCATGAATTCAAATAATCTGAACAGCATGTCACCCTGGGGAGGGGCATTAAAGTATTCATACAGGTGAAGAAATTTCCCCTTTTCATTTTATCTCTCTCTCTGCCCAGACACTTATGAAGCAGGGACAGAAACATAGGAATATTTCCTTTTATTCTGCATTTTATCATGCTCTTATTAAAATATATGCATAGTAGCATGATTTTCTGGGACCTTTTAAAGGGAAAATTTTAAAAAATGGTGGTATGAACACTGTGAACTGATTTTATATTTCTTGCTTCTTTCTTTTAAGAGTTATTATTTTAGTCACAATTCTGTTCTGCTAAGGCATTAGCAGATTGAGATCAGCGTAAGCATTTGCAGAAATTTACAGTATATAACACTGTGGCTAAAATCTCCGGTCTTTGACGAAGCAGTGACTTACTAACACGTCTAATAAGTCTGCTTCATCTTTTTGTAGTTTTGCAAGAAACAACAACAAATGCAAGTTCTCTGCAATAGATGAGGTTTGATAGGGAAAAGCAGAATACCAGGTGATGATGCAGCAAAGCATTTATAGATTATGATGAAAAAAAGATTTTTTCCCAGCATCACGGGATGCTGCCAGGCTACAGGATGCATGCAGTGTGTGAAGCACCACTGACATTTATTCTTTGGAACATTGGCCTGAACTTTGAATTTCTTTGGTTCTGTGGGTTACTGGCCTTAATGCTGTAGCCCTCTGCTCCCTGAGAGGAAATGCATATTTAGATTCATTTAAACACATCAAGTAGTATGCCTCTTTCCATGCCCTGCCCTTAAGATACAGAATGTTACAAATAGCATCGTATAATGTAAATTAGAATATAATACTCACGGAGTTGCATGTCAGGAATATACTCTGGAGTATTTATCACCAAGGCTTTATCCTTACCAGATTCAGGACAGATTTTGGTATACAGAATGAGTGCATGGCTCTTTCACCTCAGAGACATAAGTAAATATTTTTGTAAACATATATGACTTAATTGATGAATCATGGCAACTACTGCAAAACCATATTTTGTTTCTTGTGAAAAAAAAAAAAAGATTTATCCAAAGGATATAAAAAAGATGGAAAGGAACTGCTGCCTGGAACCATTTTCCAAATGTCTGTTACACTGAATCCCATCCAGTTTCTCAAAACAATTTTAATGATCTTTTTTAATCACAGTTTCTCGGATACCAAATGATGGAATGCAGCACATGATACACTGAAAAAACAAACAAACACACACCCGAACAAGAAATTTCGGGTCCCCTCCTCTCCGTTTAGGCTGCACGCTACCAAGCACTATCAAACCACTCTGCTGAGGGGTAAATCCCCAGTGTCCCCAGCTATCTCTCTCTAGCTGAAACAAAACAATAAAGATAACTCACTCTGATCTGCGGTGTGACCTGGCTTTTAACCAACAGGGACAAATCGGAAAGATTTTTTAGCATCATATATCAGCTTATACATATGACGTAACTCGGTGCTCAGGTATCCTGGTGACAGGAGACCAGCATCATGATACGAATCATCTCTGGGCCAAGAGTCCCAGTAACAAAGGAGGTGAAAGAGTGAACGACTGACTGATGGGATAAATATACGATCTAGACCAATTTTACCTAATTAAGGGGAAGCTGTACAGAAAAAAATCCTGCTGCATTCCAATGACAGAAGACCTCAGTTCCCAGGATTGTGAGTTCTGGCAGATTTCTCCAACCCTAGGAGTTTTAACACTTTCCAGCATTTTCAGAGCTCGTCAAGGATTTATGTACAGAAGTTTTGTTGACCACAGTGTGGTTCATGTTCTTAAAACACGCCTTTGCCAAGAACTTGAAGAAATCCCTTTCTCCCATTACTCCAGACTAGAAAATATTGCCAATAACTTCTTCTTAAGGTCTTGCAGTTTACAGAGTTCATCACATATGTGGCTGAATTTATTTGGGCTGCACAAAAGTTAGATTTGAGAATGAATCATAGAAAACACTATGCTTTAGTCCAAATCTTTTGAAAGAATTAATAATTTTCTATAGATTTTAAGTGGACCGTCCCTCAGAATTCAGAAGTAAAACCTATTTAGCTTGCACAGGTAAGGCAGTCACACCTCTTCATCTATAATATTACTGTACAGAGAAAGCTGATTACACAGAATTATCTTGCTTCCATGATACGGATCAGGAGCATGATCAAAGTTCTAAAAGGGACTATTTTTTTTTTCTCTCCAAAAGCCATTACAGGTGTGTTTCAAAAGGCAGCATCAGCGCAGACAGACCAGGTTCCTCAGACTGTCTCTATCTTCCTCACTGGCGACATGGGGCTGCAATTTTGTCCCCATTGACAACAGCCTCTTTGGCTGAAGACTCCCTCTTCTGTCCTCTCACTCATGCCAGAATGTAAACTTACAGTTCGGAGTTAGCGTTATGTGTTTCTGTCATTTGATCTTTCAAAGGGGGCATGAGACATTCATGTTTCCTTGGAGTAGTAATATCATCCTAACCATTAAGTTCAGTCTTTCTCACTACTCCTGTAATGCTGAGTGGCAAAATATATGACACTAAATGATTTTAATTTAATATTATTTTAATTTTATTTTTTAGTTACCATATTAAGAAAAGTTAACATCAATCTAAACTGCACGTGGCACAGTTTCCTCGTACATGCAAATCAGTCTGGTTCCACTGAAGCTAATGAAGCTATGCTGGTTTCAGAACAGATGAAGATCTGCTCTAATAACAAAAGCAAAAGAGCCCTCATCATAGGGTTTCTTTTTTTTTTTTTTTTCCCCTCTGGTAATAGGTCTTTTCAGATTTTCCCCATCTTTAGTTCAGCTACTGAGGTTCAGACCAAATTTCCTACCAATGCCAGATTCAAGCATTGTTAGATCAACATTTAGAAATCTACTTCTCTACACTGCAGAAACAGAAGGAAAGTTAGCAAGAAAGAAAAGGTAGTGGCTTCAGTATTGCCTCAGACTTTCTTCCAAATTAAGCCTTTTCAGCACAGGTTGAAGATGACATGGCAGCTGCATACTGAGCAGCTTGTATTAAATTGATTTTGCTAGGCATGTGCCTACATGGTGTTACCTTTTAATTTAGTAACTAAAGGGTTAATTAGTTCTTGGAGTGTAGCAGGTTGATTAAGCAGGAAGCTAGAGGAGATGTCACATTTCAGCTGGTTAGGCTTCTTAGGAACAGACTAAAACTATGTGCTTCCCTGAAAACCCATTTGCTAGATGAACATGAAAGCCAGAGATATACAGAAGTTGGAGAGCTGGTAGCAATAAACCAGTATTAAAGTATTTCTCAGATCTGCCGTTTCTGAAGAGTTTTCTATAAGAACAATTAAATTACACTATAGCAAGAGAAATCTAAGATAAGTCAAAATATTTAGTAAGCTCAACATTTACTTAAGAAAAGCTTTTTCCCAGAACATGTATGTAAAAAGTTATTTCACTACCTGATAATCTGCAGAATAGACATTTCATGATTTTTCAGTAAAAAAAATTAATTTAGATGAGCAAGAAGAAAATAATGAGCTGTAGATGCTTCATACGGGCTCTCATTCTTCCAGAAAACTTAGAAAAATAAATAAAAAAATCACCTGAATCTCTTTAATTTGGTAACTAAATTTTAATTTGGTAACTAAAACTGGAGCTTAACAGGGAGGGCAGACCGCGTTCGCCATGACAGCCTTTCCAGGCCACACTGCATTTTCAAACTAAGTCGTGGTCACTACCATCTATTCATTCTAGAAAACATTTTGACAGTCCAAATAAGACATTTGATTCAAAACGAAGAGGTGTGGGGAGAAATAAGCACAGTCTTTCGTAGGTACTAAGACAAATATTAAACATTTTGTGGTAAAATGCATTTGGTCATAGTTCCCAAATGTTTCATTATTTTTAGGAAAAAAATAAAATGCACACAGAAAGCAAACACTGCAAAAAAATGAATTTTGAAAAATTGATTTTTTTTTGAGAACGAGAACTTTTTGGTCTCTGTATTCAAAAGTTTCTCTTTACTTTGAATGTTACCAGAAAAGAGTTAAGATTCTTATGGAGGACTCATCTGTGTCCAGCTACTCATTGCAAACCGATGATTTTCAAGTCCACCATCAGCTGCACACCTTGTGTGCCCTAAGACCTATCCCATTCTCAGAAGCACAGTTAGAAATGATCTAGAAGTGATAAAGATCATGTCTACAGAGCTATTGGATTTTACCAGACACTGCTTTTCTTTAGTCACAGAGTTAGGAACTACTATCACTCCCTTGATTATTCTCCCTTTTTAGTTTTATGAAAGCACAACATTTACACTACATTCAAACATATCATTTGTATACATTAGGCTATCCATATTTTACCCCATAGAGGTATCATATTATTAATAGCTGTTTCCCTTAAACAGACTGCAGTTTGCTTTAATCTTCCTTTGTGTATGATCTTGCAAGAGACAAAAGGCTTTCATACAAAGGCTGTGTTTTTATACGCAAACATACCATTTGATTATGGACCTTTTTTTGTCTCTACATTATTATGAATCTTTCTGATGGATTTTTATGCATTAGATTTAGGATTTGTAGTCTATATCAAATTTTATCTGTTTGCTATATCATCTGCAAATACTGCATCTTTGTTGATGCTGATTGGTCTCATTTGCATATTTATCACCCTTTTATTCTCAAAGACATTTTGCTATAAATGATTTGTGCCCATTTCTCCTCCATGTACTGACAGTAAACACATATATTTTCAAATTGAGCTCATTTCCATATATAATTTTTTGTGCTAACAATAAATCATCACTTAGAGACAACCTATTCAGTGTAATCATTACAGTTCATACATAGCTGACATATGGTTTCTGAGTAATTAAAGGTAACGTGAGCAGTTTACATTGCACTTTGCAACTCACTTCACAGTCCAGAGAGCTTAATGATTTTCTCTAAGGACTAGGCTAAAAGGAACCCAGCAGATCTGGGGAGAAATTAGTGCCAAAAATCTAGCGACATCGAGCCATTTTTTTTTTCCTGTTAACTCCTGACAAAACCAGAAGCTCTTGAATTCTTCTTGCACATCCACTGCTTGCCTTCATCCACCTGTATTTCCTAAGGCTCAAAATTTTTTCCTTCCATTTCCCTGTCTTTTGTTGTCCCTCCATCTCCTCTCTTTTTGCCAATTTTCCTACATCTACAAGGGTATGAGGCAGAGGAGAAGATGACAAAGAAAGAGAAATGGCGAGAATCTATTTCTTTTTAGTTCTGTCATTACCCGCACTTCACTGAAAAAGGCCTTCCCACTAAAGCACATTCCCTGCTCCCACTCAGACCACTCATGGACAAACACCTGGACAAATGTAGGTCCAAGACTGACCTTATCAGTAAGGGCCCAAGACTGGGCATATTCCAAATAGTGTAATTTGGTCACACAAGAAATAATTCACAAAAGTAAACATATGCCACAGAACAGCTCAGATTTGAAAGTGACAATTATCTTTGCTGGTGCTAACATGAGATAACCCATAGATTTCCTGTAACTAGAGAATACTAGGAAAAACACTATTCAGCACTTTTACTCTCAGGGTGGAGGGCTGCAGTACAAACACAACAGAATCGTAATGGGTGTGTGATATATCAGTTCAAAGATGCTCATAATTTTATCTTCAGACTCATCACTAAAATTCATGCAAATTAGATGCTTTACTCCTTATGTGCTAAGATGTTCATAACAAGCGGCTGTAAGAAACTTGTTGCCCACATCCCAGAGGACTCTAAACATGCACAAAATTATCCTATTTTTTCAGTAATCAAAGAGAATTGACTGACCTGTTACAAATAGCAGCATTTTCCTTTCTAATCTTCCACTGCTTTATGACAACCTAAATCAAAGTTCTCAAATTAAACAGTTTCCCATAGACTCCTGCTATGGATTTTATTTGTTAATCACAATGATGCTTCGTGTTGAATTAGCCTTTGACCAAGACGCAAGAACTGCTTCCTTGCTGTTAAATATATATATATATATATGTGACAAAAACGTTTTGTTAGGGACTTGCTTACAGACTGAAGCAGTAAAAGCAGAAACTGTAGCCAGAAAATACTGTTTAAAGTGAAATGGTTGTTTCCCAGTAAGCATTGACACAATACATACATTTTCTCTAGGTTAACAAGTCCTGCGAAAGCTCCTTTCAGAATGGCTCTCATCTTGGTAAGGACAAATCTCCTGAAAACAGAGAAAACATGCTGATTATTCACTATTCACAACACAGGGCTGCCCGGTGGCTCTTATCATAGATACAAGAATAGTCGCCACCACGAAGGATTCATATTCTAAATACAGCTATCATGTTCAAAGGCTTTGCGGGACTCCAACTGTCTGCCCCAGAGCAAAACAGCAGCATATTTTTCGCCTACCTCCGGAGATACTCAAGAGGAAAAGCATCAGTCATTGAGTCTCAATTTCCCTTTTTGCTTTAGTCTGAAACAAACACCTGCTCACTGCAGCTTTGCTGCATGCTGTGAGAGGATGGTGCCTTTTTCGTCTCTTCCTCTCTTTTAGTGTGCAAATGTGGAAACATGGAATCAAGCAGCCCTGGGGAGCCCAATGGGCCAAGATGTTTATGCAAGGTTGCAGGTGGTACATACACACACATGAAGGATAAACGTTAATCTGCTACACCAATAATTTGAAGAGTCATCTGGTATCTTCAGTCAGTGTAGTGTCAAATCCCTGTGCTGATTTTCATAGTCCCTCTTTAAATTAATTCATAACATCCCACAAAATTAGGGTAGTGGAATATGCAACTCTCCCACCTGTGGACCAAGACCACATTTTAATATCTTTTTAAAGGACACAGGGTATGCTCTATGAAGAATAAACATTTAAATATCATGCAAACTTTCCTGATCTCACCTTGTTTTACCACAGCAAATAAAAAGAACTACAGTTTATAACACACAATAAATGAAAGGTAGGTTATCTACTACTTTTTGGGGAAATGAGGTGTTATCCTAGGCAATTGTATCCTATCATATACTTCATCATTCAAAGACACTGAATACAATTGCATATACTAACATAACGTGTTTATCAAGACACATGGACAGAAGCCAAGCTGAGAAACCATGACTGAGGCATGAAAAAATCCCACAGAGTGTCGGTATGTGGAAATACTGTATTTTTATATTTACTGTGGAGAATAAAAACAATGCTCAAACTCTCAGGTGTCAAAAACCAGATTCAATAAATTAAATATTACATGTTAGTTCTATTGAAAAAAATCCATTAAAAGACAGCATTCCCATCTTAAAAAGATCACTTGTATCACACAGATGAATATTATCATTCTATGATTTGGTTTCTTAGTTGACCTTCCCATAGAAATGGAAAATAATTATTTTTTGAATTACTACAGAAGTCTTCTTTCAGTGAGCATGCCTGCTAGATGATTCCTCATTTTTTATCATCTCAAAGAAATGTTTCTGAATGGCTGCTTGGAACTTCTCTTCTTTTCCATCTGTGTTGCCTTATTTTAATATCTTCAGAAAGATGGAAATGGGAACTCAGCCTACTCTCACCTACTGTGCAGTCTTGCAAATTTTAACAGTTTACCCTTCAGAACTAGAGACTGACTCTCTTACCGTTCACATATTCACAGAAAGCACTTGTCTTTTTTTCATCTAATTAATTCAGAATTTGTATGAGTATCATGTTTTAATTAAAATACCAGGAAAATAAGTATTAGTTTGATGAAATAGCACTGTGATGGATTTTTGTTTTCTAATTGCCAATTAGAGTCTACCTCCTCATTTAGGTTTTTAAATTTGTTAATATTATTCAAGTACCACAAAGTCAATGCATATCTCATTTAACTCTAAGGATGTCACTAGGATTAAACTACGAGTCAACTTGGCCCCACATATTTTAAACATTTAAATTTACGGTAGTCTTAATCCTGAAAGATGATAGAGTCAATTTTTATTTCATTATTCTGGTAATATTTTAAATCAGAAACAGTTTCTCCATGCTGTCACACAAGAATTACACTATTGAGATCATTATGCAAATGCTGAAAGATTAAACAGCTTCTAGAAAAGGCCCAACCTGGATTAGGCAATTGTAATGCCTCACTGAAAACACTGCCTCGTAATGCATGCAGTGCTACGCCTGTGCTTTGGGAGCACAGACCCACACCCCGGGACGTGCAGAACAGCCTGTGGGCTTAGTGCAGCACAGCTCTGCCGTTAGCAAACTGTTTAACTTTGATCCACTTTGAAACCTCTTCTAAAATGCTTCTTTTGCTTAATTTTGCAGGCCTAGAAAGTGTGCTTGGTCTGAAAAGCAACCTGTATTTTTGAATGGCAATATCCTAAAAATAATGCTGTTGCTGCAAGTGCAGCTCATCAGGAGGCAGGCAGTCCTTTAAGCACTTATCTCTGCCATGCTTTAGCACCATCAGAATTTACAGCCTGATCCTAAAACTAATAAAAAGATGGAAACATCATTCACATGTAAGACCACCTATGAGCAAAGCTACAAATGCACAGAAGTAGAAATCAAAATGTTGAGTTTCCTTGTTGAAGGCTATGCTATGCTATGCTGACACAGAGCCTAGATTTAGCACCTTCCTTTCTAATATCCTTAGTAGACTGTTAAAGTAGAATTGAAGCTGAAGTCCACTTCAAAACCACTTCAAAAAAGTAAAGTTAGGTGTGTTGAGCCTCACCGAGCAGACTAATAAGACTAGTCATAACCTTATAACTAACACTGAAAATTAGAATCTGTCACTTGTTGAATTACCAACTGTATAATGAATAGGAGTCTATTACAACCAGTTGAGTGCCGTATTGTCAGTCAATCTCCCAAGTTAGGCACCAAGAATCCATCGGTACTTAACTTAAAATACTGGCTGCTCAGTAGCAACTGAGGAACATGTAGAAAATAACAGAAAAGTAGAGCCTTGGTTTTGCTTCTAGGATTCTTTTAAGGCTAAAGGAATGAATACAGTCCACTTCTGTCCAAACATGTTTTATGAAAGACAAACAAGATATCAAAGTGACCTCTGAAAAATGTGTGCTTAGTGGAAAGATGCATTATTTGTTCCTAACAGGGACTTGGGCATCTGCAAGGAAAACACTAAAAAGCCGGTATGTTTAGCAATAGAATTAAATAAAAGACAATAGAATTAAAAAACAGCTATGTGCCCAGTAGAAGGTATAGGAAAGGGTAAATATGCACAGTTTTTTTAAGAAAAACATTTTTGATTTATGAATGTTATACAGTTGCCTTTTTATTTTAGCTTGCTCATGAGTGGTTTTATGTAAAAATTTAGCATTACAAACCTATCACAAATCTGCTAAGTAAGGCTTGATGAGTCATGACTGAAGTAATTTCCCACAGATTTATTTATATACAGGGAGATCTAAACCCAGTTATTGAGAATGATGATGTCCTAGTTAACAGGAAACCGCTGACACAGATAATTTACACAACTTTGCATCACAGTGAAAACAACCCAGACACATCTTGTTTCTGCATACCTATATCTAATACAAGACAAATATCATAGTGTCAAGTTAATGACAAGGTCTAGAGAGTTGATGTAAAGAACAGATTTTAGCAGGTATTGGTAAAATGATCCTGCATAACCCTGTAACTGTTAACTATGAACAGATTTATTGAGCATTTTTTTTTTCTTAGAATAGAGTGTTCCACAGCTGAAGTGCTTCAGACAGCCAGAATGCCAGACTTAAAGGAAATGAAACATCCAGAAAAAAAGTCTATTATTTCATCCAGTCTCACATGAATCTTGGGATAGAAATAAGACCTTAAAAAACACATAAAAACCTTGATAAAATTGGACCAACAAGGATACTTCTGTTAAGCATCTCTAAAAAAAAAGTGCACACAAAACATGTAATATATGCACATTAACCATATTGATATATGTAAATATGTTGTATTTAAGCTAACTATGTTTAGGTGAAACAGTATGTATTTTGCACGTTCACCAAATGAGGAGTTCTCAGACACTAGTACCACAGGATTTTTCCTGAACTGGGTGGAAGAACTTGGCAGTGGGTGCCACCAGAATTCCCACCAGCCCTGGTAGCTTCCTTCCCTTGGAAAACACCTCCCAGTTAGTAGGGGGGTCTTATTAGACTAGCAAAAAAACCCTTGGCCTACATCTGTCTTATAAGTGTGGATGAATTTAGGTCTTTCAAAACCCTCTTTAAAACTCATTTTTCTCATCTATTTAAGTCAAAAATAGTTAATCACAAAGTGTTGTTTTGTAGAGTTATCTCCCCTGGCTCATGTACATTGCAAATTCATGGCATTAAAATCAATGATATCAAGCATATACTATAAACTTTCTAACTTAACGACCACAGGAAAATAAAACAAAGATTTAGTGACCATAGTGCTAAATCGCTAAATTCTGTTCCAAAGAAATAAATGCAATAGGATTTTGAAGAACAATTTACTTTAATCTCCGAGGTACTAGACTGATGTTATCAGCTTCTAATCCTCGCAGCAATGTGTATTTTGTCAGACACAAAGATTTACTGTGAAATTTAATTTCCTTTCTTTGTAAATTTTTGGGTTGTTTCTTTGTTTCTGTTTCTTGCTTTGAAGATGTGCTGGAGGTCCCAGCACAACCAACAACTGAGTCTTCGATTCACATTAAGAGAAGACAAAATGATGCCATGACCTATTTCATGTGCGTAGTTTCTTGCTCTTGATAAAATGCAAAACCAAACAAAATTCTACCCTACTTTTTACGTTTTCACTTGATTAGTCAATGCAACAAGTGAAAGACAATTTTGCTTTTCATGCTGTAACAGAAGACAGGCAGACATTTCAGACTGTGACTCAGAGAGTGTAAACTGATGTAGCTATGTCAGTTTGGCCCTAAGCTTTGGTCTCAATTCCCACTGTAAAGAATCATGAGATTCCTTTGGGCTCAGGTATGATGAAGACCATTGTAAGCCTCATGGCTTCTAACTACTGTATGACTTCACTACGAGTAGGATTTACTTCTAGCAATCACCACTAGAAAGGTACACACCCAGAAATACGTGAATGTTCAAGTATTAATTATATTGTGATTTTGAATATGAAAACTATTTTTCTAATATTTTATTTTTTATTTTTTTGGATCACTAGAAGGAAGAAAAAGATCTGCTAACAAATGTAATAGCTCAAACCTACTTTGTTAGTAGTAAAGAACTAAAAGTTTTGATTTTTGATAGAAAATTAATATGCTCAGTTCAGAAATCCTAACAGAAATGTGTGAGCTGCATCACTTCTCCAGCTCTTAAACAAAACTGAACTTTCTCTTCTAGGTGTTTGCTTCAAACCTTTTGTTTTCCAGAGAGGGTTTATTTTGCTGTAGCTAAAGTACCCAGCCTGAGGAAGACGTGAAGATCACAGGGGACACAGTATTTCAGGCTGCGCACAGCATGGCACAGGAGCTCCGGACCCTGCGGGTTACAAAGTACTAGATCACCTACAAACTAGTAAATAGGGGACTAAAGCTTTATTTTTTTTATTTTTTAAGCAAACACAACTGGATTATTTATTTTAATGCCCAGAGCATGACATTTGGCAATTTAAGTAGAAGATCATAGGGATCTTCCATACAAAGTATCTTGTGACTGCTTTCTGACACATCTCCCCTTCCTGTCCAAGAGGAGTGGAGTCCAAAACTATTAAATTATATCCTAAATCATCACAAGAAAAGTTTCAAAGAAATGTTCAGGCTAAATGCAGAAAAGTTGGGTTTGTTTGCTTTCTGGGTATTTTTATGTCTTCAGAGGGTATTCCTATCATGTCATCAAGCTCTTTTCCACAGGCATGAGCCTTTAATTAGAAATGAGAGGAAGGTTTATTAGCTGCCTCCGTTCCAAGAGGGGCTGAGGTTTGGACTTCAGAAGGGAGGTGACATCATGAGCTATGGCACCAGCACTGACAAAACACTGCTCATCTCGTGACTTCGCTTGCCTTTTCAGAGCGCCTCTCCATCAGCTTAAAGAAAATCTAAAACCAAGCTGGATATTTTTCATGAATGACAATTCATGTAACTAATTTACAGATTCACTTCAAACAGGGGACCCTGTTGGCACAGGCACATCTGAACAAGGAAGGAAGAGCTTTGTAGAGAGCCTGAGACACACATTTAATGAGACTTGCTCTACACACATTTAAATTGACTTCCAAAAACCAGACCATAATCCTTTGGCAACAGGCACAATCTGTCTGAGAGCACCTAATCGTTACGTTCACACACGCTGCCCTGCCCACGGTTAAGTCAGCTGCTCATCCACTTCAAATGCTTGTAAAAAGACAAGTTATCTAGTCTGTGCAGTTGGTTAATACATGTGGGATAGTAATGGAAGGTGAAGGTATCTCAAAGGAAAACTGCAAAATTCATTTTATGGAGAAGACTGAAAATAAACATCTCCTCAATGAAATCTAAAAGAACCAGTGGACAAAATAAAAAGACATCAAATCCTGACAAACAACTAAGTCGATCAAAAAGAAAAATGAGTACAAGAAATTGGGACAAGTATCTGGTATCCTTTCCTTTTTATTTCCAAGAAAAATAGCTCCATCTGTTTTTTTCACACAAACACAAAGTTACTCCCCAAGTTCACAAAATAAATTTGTCACAGATCCTGGGCTTGAACCCAGAGTTTCAGTCTAGCACCATAATCACAAAGTCACCTTTCTTTTACATCATAGAACTTTCAAAGGGGGAGAAATGGAAGCAACCTGTTTACAGCTGGTAGTCACAAACAGTAATAGACAAACTAATGAAATGTTAAATTTTAACAAGGCTATATTAAAGTGAAATTCATAAAGTACAAGGCATTACAGCTGTGCTCTGAGGGTCAGTAACACCACCCTTCCGTTTGGCTGCAGAAGGCACCACCAATATGAAAGTACCATGTCCTCTCAAGTGCGCTCCAGGAGAACCTCTGTGACACTGGGAGTGATATAAATAGCCACCTCTGGTAAATATAAATGTTGCCGTTTGTGCACCATTAAACAACGCAAGGCACAGGCAAAGTAAATATAATTAGAGCTGGGATAATAAAGTTATTAGTGATGCCTCTCTGCTTTGCAGATCTGAACGTAAAAAAGCAATATGTGCAGTAGCTCATGAAAAATCACTCCTTAATCTTTACTACAGACCTCTCTTAAAATCATTTTCCTTTTTTTGAATTAGAGTAAAAGTGTAACGAACAGTGCTAGCGGCATTCATATTCTAGATTTAGTGAACACTTGCTTGGCATAATGCCACCCAGCAATAAAAAGCTAAACAGAAATGCTTTAAGATCACATGGCTGATGTCACGGGAGGGAATGCCCCAATACTGTAATAGCAAAATGCATCTCTGCCTGCACGGTCTCATCTCCCTAGCAGGGTTGTGACACTGCTCATAGGTGCAGAGCGAGGCTACTGCAGGATCTCTTTTTCTTCCTAAGCCCAGCTGAAGTCAGCCAACACTGGGCCCCTTGCAGATGAAAAGCAGAGATGAGGAAGGACAGAAAATGCTGTGAAAAAAAATGCATCAGTTAAAGCACCAGACTGCAGAAGAGACAAAGCAAGATGCTTGCAAGCTTATTCCATCCTCCACCCCTCACACCTCCTCTTTAGTTTTCAGAAAATATGTTACGTTTAGTCTCAGCACTGATATACTTCTCATTTCAGGACAAAGCATCCACTGTCCGCAGCAACATGTTCATCCCCCACAGCACCGCAGACAGCTTCTTTCCAAGGTCACTCGCACAGGCAGTTAAAAATAAAGCTGCAGGACACTTTTAAACACTCTGCTTGAATAGGGTGAGGTGTATTTGAAATTTAGAGTTAAGAAATCAGACAGAGATCAATCAAAATGGCAAAATTGACAATCAGAAGGAGAAATGCAACAGAAGTATTTTTACCAAACTAGAGATGCTCAGAACAAATAGGCAGGGACATATCCTCACTTAGTGCAATTTCTATAGTGTGCTTAGTTGCTTTACACGGAAATAAAATTGGAAAGGAACTGACAGACAAAACTCTAACAACTCAAACTAGTTGCCTGGGTATGTTAACCATTTCTGCAAAGAAAACATCGAAGAAATGCAGCAAATACTGATGACACCTGTGTTTGGAGCAGAACTGCTGCAGAGAGATACCCCTGCCATGATCTGCACCTCACAGCACTGGGCTCCTCTCACAGCATACTTGAGCATTAGGGCTCATGCTGATATCAATGCATAGTAATGTACAGAGAAAAAAAAATCAGCTATTCCAGTATTCATATTTTCCAGATTTTCCTCTGGAAGTGTTTATAAGGAAGGTTTTCTTTAAGCTTGCTTGTCCTCACGTAGCTCACCTGAGTATAGAGGCTTTGCTGCTTTATCCTGAGCCTATAGACGCTTTGTCCTGTAGCTATCAAAGGTGCAGAAAGTGCCTGGAGTGACTGCAAATCTGGAGCACAGGACGGTTTGTTCGAGCATCCTTTGGTACAAGAACGTTGCTCAGCTCAAGGAATTCAGCTAGCTGAAGTCAAATGCAAACACTACGTAGGCTTCCTGCATCACCTGGACACATGAAGCACTGCACAGCACTGCCTGGACTCTGGATTCCTCTCCAGGATGGATACAGAGAAAAGAGGTTCGCCCCTTAGCACAAGTCTGAATGGAAAATAACTTCTATTTAGACCTGTGAGATATTCAGTGACCACACTCACATCTGGAAAGGGTTTAATTGCTAGGGGTATGCTACCACAAATCGAACAAACACATATACCCCAAAACCAAACCAAACCAACCAAACAAAAAAACCCACTATCGCACCACACAAAAGACCCCCAATAACCAGTAAGCTAAGAGTGCAGTTAAAATTGCTTCAATTAATGTCAAAGTTGTGCTGTGGAAAGTATTTTGAGTAAGACAAATAACAAAAGTGACAGAAGTTACCCTGTCTTGGTTACAGAAAATAGTGATAGTTTTATTTTTATAAATAGCTGCACTGTATGTGCATTGATTATCCCTTCCAAAAAGTCACTACTTTTAAAGAGATTATCTCTTTCCCCATGGTTTACTTGGATGGGCTTTGGAGAAATGTAGAGCATGGGATAAGCATGCAACATCCTTAATATCTGACCTTGATATCTACAGCCATGTTTATGGCAAAAAGGCATTAAAAATTCATTTACCCTGTGCAAACTTTCAGCACTGCGTCTATTTGTATTAAGAATTTCCTGAAAAGCAACTCCTGGGTATTTTGTTTTACCACAGAGTGTTCTGCAATCTTTTCTGTGGTCAATCTGGCAAGGCAAATAGGGTTATGGGAAACATCTATAATCCAACCAATTTGTCCTCTCTCCCCCCAGTATTATTGTCTTCTTCAAAAGACAGAGTCAGTCATTTCAGCTTTTTCCCTGCCCCAATAACATATCAAGAAAGATCTCACCTCTCAGCAGGCCAAGAACAGTGCTTTGTTCATCAACTTGAGGTCCCAGCAGGAAAGCTAAGACTGTTACTTCTGTGCAGTGTTTCTCCCTTTAAGACTTCAGGACTTTATGCTGAGAGGCTCATCATACATGATGCTATTTTTATCAACTTAGACACACTGTCCAGGGACAAAATTCTCTATGTTGAGGGCTGTAGATTTCATGCTGAGGCCAAAACTTTCTTTAATGAGCAAATTTTTCTGTGAAAGGTACTGCTGAAACATCACTGTTTGACAAAATATCGAGTAGCTTACCTCTTTCACTTCATTTTGTTTGATAAATTATTCGAAGAGGAGGTGGTTTACTTTTTAACTCCCTTCTCACATATATTCTCATAGATTTTATATCTATATTGTTTAACTGGACACAACTGAAATATTATTAATAATAAAACCGAAAGCGAGAGACCCACTGCCACTTACTTTAATTAGCATATTCTGTCCAATAAGTAAGGGAGCCTCCACTGAATATTTGGGTTCAATTAGAAATGTCCAGAGACTTGCTTGAAGTTGTAATGAGATACTGATAGGGAATGTTCAGAAACAGTATAAAGAATAGCACCTGGAAACTCAGATCTTACTCTATTATTTTTCTCTGGATCAAAGTATGAGCTCTGTAAACATAAATATTCTCTCTGCTACCTAATATGCACCGGTTCTTCCAAAGAAGTGCTTTGAGCGCCAAACACAACTAACTCAATTGGCAATCTTAAGAAAAAAGCATCTCCCAAAGAGGGGTCCCAAACGCCAGCCACACACACACTGCTATTGAGGGCGTTCTAAGCATCTAGACTTGGATTGACACAGCTAGTTAGAAATATAAAATAAAGTTAGTTACATGCTCCTACATCTCTCTCTCTGTGATGAGCTGAACATTTTCTCCTTTCCGCATATTAAGAGGCACATTTGAATTTTAAATAGCTAGATTTTGAAATAGTAAACACATTCAGAATAAATGTGTGCTTTGTACTTTGACCTTCAGAGTGCTTCTTGAACACGAACTTTCTGTGCAGCACTTAAACCCACATGGTTCTGTTTAATAGGATGACAGAATGGTGAAGCAGAGACAGGACAAACCGGACCTGCCCATGGCACAAGAGAAGGTTGTGGAAGTCCTTCAGGAAAGAGCTGAACAGCCGCACCTAGGAAAATACTCCCTTTTCAACATCTAACCTCAGTGCATGAGAGCTCTAATTCTGCCCCTTTCCTACAAACCCTTAGGTTAGCTTTCTTGAATTATGAGATCTTTGAGTGACTATGATAGCTTCTTGATAGACAAGATAGACAGCTTCTTGCTTATAATTGATAAAACCTGAATAGAAGAAACAAGTGTTGAAGAAACAACCTGAAACACTCAGTTTTCAATGTGAAGGTAGGTCAAAAATAGAGTCCCCAATGACCAGCACTGGACCTGCTTACCATAGTCATAAATAATCTGGAACTAGAGTGCACAGGAAGGTGACGAAGGTGATAATGACTAACAACTCCAGAGCTGGGTGAAAAGGGCTGCAGAACTAGCAGACGGGCTTCCTTCTTCATATAATGCGTAGCTGGGCTGTGCAACTCCCTGTCAGGGGACACTGAGGATGGTAGATATTCAGAAAGAACTGCATAAATTCATGAAAACAAAATACATGAAGAAAGTTAACTACCCAGTTGCCTTTCTGGTACAACACAGTTATCTGTGATTATCAGATGCTGGGCTAGGGAGCTCCTTGATCCCACCCAGAGCTCCTCCTCTTCACAAGGAAATTTCTAAGAACTTTTCCACTTCCTGTTCTTCTCATCTCTACTTCACTCCCCCACTTGCTAATGCTCCATAAACTCCAGCTCTCTTTCAAAACATGTATCCTTATCATCAGCATGCAGTTTAGCAAGCAAAGGCTTTCTCCCACTTACATGTATTCAAGGCCTACCAAATATTGACCCTTAGAGATGTCTTTCTCCAAGTCCCAATATATATTCACAACTGCTGTGTTATTACAGCTTGCTTTGTTTTGTCTTTTTTGTTAACCAGTAGAAAATAAATAAAAACAACAAAAAAAACCTCCACTGAAACGTACATCAGAGGAGCAAGGAACCTTCACGACACTTTGCAAAAGTAGGGATATTGTTTTGACATGAGCAAATGAGCACAAGCAAATGCCACCTATTCTGCCCTCACCTAGAAATGATCAGTCTCTGAGTCATCGAAATGTGAAGTATTTCCCATTCCTCAATATTTACAGATGGTGTAGGGCACATTAAAGAGGAGGAGGTTACTCTTTAGGTCAAGACAACTAAAGGATTATTCCCTTCTCAGTGGCAGCAGATCAGGTAAAGTATAAAACTGAAATAGGGGTAATGTTTTCAAAGCTGCATTCCTACTCCCATTTCATCTCACAGAAGTGGCTCTGTAGGACATATTTTAAAATAAATACCACAGTATCAAAGCATTACTCCACTTACTTGAATAATAAAAACATTAAAAGAATACCCTAGCTCTCCACTAGCTCTTTGACTAGGTCATTTTGCCAATTTCTGTAAAAACAGATGAAATACATTGCCACTGTCCAAGAACTTGCAGTTCTCCCTCACTGTCTCACCCCCATTTGTTTTTCAATCCCAATCACTTGCTTCAAAACAATCTTTCTTTCAAGATGGCTCTTTTATACTGGTTAAATCAGACTGCAATACCTGATCTACTGCAAATTACTCAGGGAATCAGAAACTCAGCCACAGCAGAATTTCTTCTACCATACGTTAGGTGCTTGAAGAACTCGATTTCTAACGGAAAGGCGATCTCCTTTTTGCCTAACAGCTTGTGGATGACATGAACACAGCATCTCTCAGAGAAGGGATGGCAGTAGAAGAGATTTTATTTCTTTCAGTACTGTAAAGCAGACTCAGACTCATGATAGTCCCAATGCTCAAGCTTTGCATGACTCTCTTGCTGCACTGCTTTTCTAATAACCTCTCTCCTCCTTTTTCATGGGAAAGACAGTGTTTCACACAGTCTTTAAGAAAAGGGTGGGGTTCTGACCTCTTTATCTCAAAAAAGGTCTATTAACATTAGGAAAGGCAAACGGAATGCAAAGAATTTGATCAAAGACAAGAAATGGCTTCCATTAATGAAATAACCAATTTGGCCAGGACTTTTCACCCTGAAAAACATAAGAGGCCTCTAAGAGAGATCTACAAAACATCTGAGAGGGAAGGCAATGGTCAGTTACTCAACATGTCTTCCATTACAAATGCTATGATGCATCATGTGAAACTAGAGGCAGCTATATTCCAAGCATGTAGGAGGAAGTAGTCCTTCACACAACACACATGGTAGAATTCCTTCATACAGCTTGCATGGATGCAAAAAGCAGACATGGGTTAAAGGGCAGACTGGACAACAATCCTGGAGACAGAATTCAGGGTAACTAAGCATACAAATAACAAGAGTCTCAAGCCCAGGGTTGAAAGAAGATGGAGCCTGGAGGAGCACTGTAGTAATATATCTTAAAGGCTTCTTACTCTACCCTTAGCATCTCTTAAGAATCCCTACTGTATGCAGGGGAGGTCCTACTGTCCTAGCAGTTAAAGGTCAGTTTATCTTTCTACGATGGAAAACCTGCTTCAATATCTGCCTCTGCTGGGCAAGCAGCCCTACCGGTCAGCTTAAGTGCAGGTGGGAATAAGTAAAGAGGATTTATCATGCCATGTAAGCATGATAATTTGAGCTGCTGAGCAGCTGCAGAAGATCCTTGCTAAGCTATACAACACCTTTGTGAAGTTTTTGGACTGGATCACACTGCAAACAAGCCGAGGGGCTTAGCTTTCTCACAGTACCTGAACAACGACATTGGTTCCTTAAAGGATGGTTGCAGCAAGTATCCAATCAATACTGCATCTGTGCCTATCTAGACAAGACACAAACAAAGGTAGCTTCTTGCTGCACTGCATAAGACATTTCTGAGCTCCAAAGCTATATTCAGCAATACCGACTCCATCTTTCTATTTCCATATCAATTTCGAAGTAAAGCCTAACATTTTTAAAAGCAGACTAAGGTTTCAGAGTCTACTACCTAGCCTGCTTTCTTTATGAAGACATGTAAGCCTATGTTCTAATTAATTCCAGTTGATGATTTCCAAGAAAGCAAAGGCTGTAGTCTTTGAAGATGACCAAGCAGGCTTCAGGATAAACTAGGAAGAGAGTAGCAGTCTTTTTATTGGAGGAAGAATATGCTATCACAGTAAATACTTTGATACCAATATGCAGTCCCTGCTCAAGCAGCAGCATCCCAGTATCTTTCAACTAGTTAAAGAATTTAGAGCCTGCAAATGGAAATTGAATAGCCTAAGATTAAGAGAAAGCTGGTTACTGACAATAAATGAATACACTAGGTAAATAAATGAATGCACTGACAATTAATGAATACACCATTAAGTCAATAGATGCTGATACTTTGTCAGAGACTGAATTCCAGCTTGGTGCTAAAAAGTGTCTAACTCTCTAAGGCTTTGCTTTTGCTTTGTTTTTTAGCAGCAAGCATTTTATTTGATTTTTTAAAATTCTGAATAAAGGTATATTTTAAAAAAAGGCAACAACAACAACAAAAAGAAAACCACACACAAAAACACAAAAAACTATCCCTCAGTACTCAAATCTGTGCTTCCAGAGAAGAGGCAGGCATAGGGGTTCCTCTGCCTGCCATGTTCCTAATTCAGGAACATGCTAAGTCCCATTCACTTCAGGATATCAGTTAATGTGGGTATTTAAGCAAATGCTTCAATTTCTTTCTTGAATAACAGTGGTTCTTTAATTCAGGACCATAAACAGCAGCTGTATTCCGCTTTCTTTGAAGTTGGAATTAGCGGAAGGAGTCCTTGTGTAATTGCCTACATTACATGCCTAGAATTAGCGCGCAGCTGACTGCATCAACAGCAAGAGATAGGCTGAAGGGAGTAAAATCCACGCAGTGCGGGGGAAGTGTGAAGTTCGTGAGCCCACATGGTGGCCAGGGGGCCTCCATCTGAGCAAAAACTGCATGAGTATGAGCCTGATAAATTTTCCTGAGTTCACTTCACATATCAGAAAGAGGAATCTAGACCCCTCTGCTCTCACTGGAGGTGTGAAATTAAATGCCTTTTCTCTCAGAGAGAAACTGAGGACAGAAAAATGAAACACAGAACAGAACTGTGCTTGAAAATAGAGGGAAAATAAATCAGCAAATGGATTAGCCTGAGATCGGAACACTCAGAGCAGCCTAATCTGGAACAGCAGAGCTCTCAGGGTTTGTGTTTTCTAAATTAGTTTTAATAAAGAGAATCAATAGTTCAAATTATGAAGAAAGACAAAAGCACAGATCAAATTTATCAAGGTTGTAGCTTATCGTTATAAGCTATGGGGTGTCATCTCTTGTCTGAAGGAGACAAGGTGGTAGAAGAAACCCCTTGCAGCTTTTCAGTATCTTTCTCAGAACACCTGTTGGATACAACAGCAGGTTGGATACATAGCCTATAAATGCTCCTGGTTATCCAAACACAAACATAACCTCTATTTCCTATCACCATCAGGAAAAAAACAAAATCAAAACAAAACAACACAACAACAACAAAACCCACAAAAAAAACCCAACCCCCCCTCCCCCACCAAAACAAAAAGAAAACAAACAGAAAAAACACAGGGATTTTTGAATCTTGACCTGAACATAAATGCAAAACTTTCCAGTAAGCTGGGCACAAGCAGACAAAGGAGCACAATATACATTTTGTTGCATATAAAATTAAATGCTCAGGTAATGAGATTCTTGTTCAATTTTTTGGAAAAGTAGCTCTCCATATATCAGGAAGGTTGGGAAGAGGTATTGGAGGAAAAAGAGTTCAGGAGTTTGCTCTCCATCTAATAGCTGGATGGGCTATGGCTTCTGGACAGTGTCCCTCACTGGAGGGGAGCATGGGTTTCGGATCTCAGGGACCTGGGCACCGCTGCTGGCTGCCAGAAGGCAAAAGGGATTTGTGCCTCATTTACCTCTTTGTAAAACAGGTGTAATAACAAGAATCTTCAAAAAGAACTTTGCCACTGAGCGATGAAAAAGAGTATGAACAGGCTTACTGCTTCCTTCTGCATAAAAATTTGAAATTATGAACTACTCCCAAATATAGTTCCCAAGTATAGCTTAAAGCTATTGTAGCTTTTCATGGCTGTTTTAACAGCTGTGTTATATACAGTTCTGCTAGAGCAGAGCTGGCAGGGCTTCAGCAGCAGGAGCCCGGCTCTGCAAATGCTTTCCCCCAGGCACTGAGGCGCATGGCTGCTCCCGGCAAGACCGCAGCTGCAGCTTCATAGCAAAGTGAAAAGTTACAGCACAGAGACACCCTAAAAGGGAGGCAAAAAAAAAGGAGTATCCCCAGCTGCCTCTGAGTAACAAAGGGACCCCCCCAATAACGAAACTGAGAAAAACCATATGCCGGTGCTAAACAGGTTTTCAAGCCTCTCTTGGACTCCAGGTCACCAACCCATGTCTTTCCTGAGTCTGCTACATGCGGAGGGTTTATACGCCACATCACAGAAAAAAAAAAAAAACCATGAGCTCCCCTTGCAATGGGATTTTATGCCAGACACCCTGAGCACTAGCTCAGGAGCATAAGCACTCCATTGGAAACGAAATCACTGAAATAAAAGAATAAAACAAAACAAAAACAAATTTAAAAACCCACTTTTTTTTTGCCTCAGATATCACTTTCTCATTAAAATTAAGCTAAGTGCAATCCACTAGCCCTGAATATATTTAATCAAATAGAGTATAATTGAAGAAGTTTCTGGCCCACTGCATGACATCCCAGAGGTGTGAGTGCAATGTAGGGTACTGATAACCTCTGTCAACTACTGTTCACCCTCTGGCTGAATAGCTGACATCATTTATATGGGCTTTGTGCTCGTATATAGCACATAAGAGTCATTTCCATTGTTGCAGCTGAATTATAGATAAACAGTGAAAGGCAATAATAACCTTATAATAATAGAAGATGTGACAAATGTATTACGGAAAGTCGTTCAGTTACTCTAGCAAAGAGCACAGTTCAAAGCCTGTCTAGAATAGGCTTCCACCTTCCTAATAAATATTTAGAAACTTCTTAAATCTTCAGGAACACAATATTGAACATCTGACATAAAAAATCAGTTCAGATTCCTAGGTGTTTTTTATTACATTCAATCAGATTTCATAATATTTTCTAACAAGCAGCATCTTTGCCAGGAGACACAGAACTCCCTCAGCTAGAGAAGTCATAGGTTGACTGCAAGTCCATGAAATAAACACAAGGCCAATTATGATTCAAGTGTTATAAGTTATTCTCTATTCAGTGAGGAAGAAATGATTTTCCCAGCAGTGTTACTTGCACTATAATGATTATTGGATGTAAGCCAAGTTAAGAAATGATGAAAAAACAAATTAGATGGGCTGCAGATCAGTGGCTTATCTTGACTGCTCACCTTGAAGGCACAGTTTGGAAAATATAATATACAGGAACAGGAGCCAGGATATTTGAAGCCTCTACTCTCCTTCCTTCCTCCTGATATTTCATATTAAAATTTCTAAACAGAAATAAACATTTCCAGCAGGGATAAACACAAGGCAGCACATCTTGCCATTCTAAGGACATTTGCTTAATTAAAAGTAATGATAGCTTTGGTTTTAATTATCTTCTGGCAAAGATAATTAAGGAGGTATAAATTATATAGGAACTTACCTTTGTCTGATATTCTCATTTTTATATGCAGCTATTTATGAGTCATATAAGAAAAAAAAATGCCAAGGCTCCTTAGTTTTTATTAGGGGACACTTCAGTACTTGACAGTAAGCGTTACTACATCCACAATCAGCAAATGTTCTGTACATTAAGTGCTGCATGTCTTATCTAGCTGATAGAATTCACTACAAGAGACTTAGTTAACTATGTTTGGTTTTGCTTTGGGCCAGTAAAAA
Organism: Tinamus guttatus; assembly: GCF_000705375.1. The sequence continues at coordinate 139,619 of NW_010580633.1, forward strand.
TGACAGTCAGCGTTACCACCAAAACTGAAACGTCATTACAAAAGGTTTCACACGGACCCTTCCAGAAGCAGGATTTGAAACACTGATGTGTTTCCAAGATCAGTCTTACTTGGCAAAAGGTCACTTAGGTTTCAGAGATGTGTTGGCCTTGCAAGGAATAAGAGACTGCACAATTTTTGTAGTTCATTGCTATGTTGAAAAAGTATGCCATTTATTTACAGCCCTTGAGCTGTAGGGTTAGACGTGGTGCTTGGTATTTCAGCACTTTTGTTTATTACCTTTTAGCCCTCAACCATTTTTCTTTAAGGTAACATCTATATCTGTTCTTGCAAACAGATCATTCAAATATTAGGCATGATACTGGCTATTCTCTCTCCTTTCTCAGAATAAGGCATGCTTTGCAGCAATGAAAAAAATGAGCATTTGCTCAGAGTTTGACAGTTGTAAAGGATGTTTATCTCCTAGGGCTTTGTTTACTGGATTGCAGTTTTTAAAAGATTATTTTATGCTGCAAAAGTAACGGTCTACATAACTGCTCTTTTTGTACTCTAAGGCAATATTCAAGGCACATATATTGAGTTGTAGAAGAGGAAATGATATGCAATGAAAGTACAGAAAGACCCAACTAACTTTGTGCATGCTTTTTGATTTTTCACACCTTCTTTACCCCAGGGTAATCCTCTGCATCACACAAACGCTTCCTCTGCTCTCCACTTAATTCAGTGAGTCTGTGATCATGCGCACTCACAGTAACTACTGGGCCAGAGAGGACTGGGAGGTAGATATTGAGTGCATCATTTTCCTGCCTGAAATTCATTCCTTAGATGGAGTCTGCAAGAAGAGACAGCACTGATGGGCAAAAGGTCTTTTTGGGAAGCAAAGCATTTGGAGACACATCCATGCTGCCTTTCCCTGCAAGGCCAGGACACTAGAGTCCGTCATTGCCAGGCAAAGGCCGCAACCTGCACATGAGTTTGGCCGTGATGAATCTTAGGTGCCACTGGGGATCTGCTGTCAGGGCTGCCTTGGGCTTCTCCTTGCAGTGCTGGGCAGTGTTGGTGTTTGGGTGATGACAGTGTCAGCACAGCACAGGGGCATCACCAGGCCCAGCAATGTTGCCGGGATGCCTGCATCACATAACATTCCAAGCCCTTGGGTGACACCAGAATCAGGGATGTTGCCATGACGTCGGCATCACATAACATTCCAAGCCCTCGGGTGACACCAGAGTCAGGATGTTGCCATGATGTCGGCATTGCATCAGAACCCCTGCCGTGTGGCCCAGGGATGTTGCTATGACACCACTATTGCATCACAATCCCAGGCCCGCTATAAAGGTGGTGCTGGGGTGGCCTTCGGTCACTTTGCCCATTGGCGAGCAACTGTGCAAGCGAGTGGGCAGAGACTTGACCTTTCGGTCAAGGAGTGAGGCTGCGGGGTAAGAGCCACTCCAGGACTCCCTCTCGAGCCTCCTTCCCCTCATGGCTCTCCCTTTGCTCAGTGACCTCCCAAGGGACCCCAACTGCTGCCTGGTGCCAGGGAGGGCACATGGAGTGAGTACAGGGTGCCTTTCTCTTCCCAGATTTCCTATCGTCGGCCTTGAGCTGGTTTCATTGTTGGATTTTATTTCAGTGCGGACGCCAGGCGTGAGGGTGAGCCCAGAGCAGAGGGGCTGGGGCCAGCAGTGGGTGCAGTGGGTGGGAAGGCAGCTGCTGGGCAGGACTGTGGTGCTGCTGCCCAGCCTGGCGCTGGGCTTGTGGGTCATTGCTGGGGCCACTGACATGAGCTGGGCCATGTTTTCATCTACAAACAGGACTTGGGTGAAGAGCTTGGCGCCGGCCGCACGCGAGGCCCTGTCACCTTGGTGACATGGACTCTCGTGTGTGAGCTGTGTGCCAGCTTGTGGCCCTGACCCTCATACTCTTTACTATCCTGGGCATTCCCTTGGCCTGCCGCGTCCTGATGTCTTTTTTGTTGGCTGTGATGTTCATCCCCCGAGGTGAGCGGCCCTGTCCCAAGTGTAGCTGTGGTAACGGCTCCTGTCCAGCACCCCGGTTGCCGGCGCCCACCCCTCTGCTGGCCGGGGTTGCGCAGGGGCTGCCCCACAGCGCTGACAGCCTCTTGCCTCCTCTCCCACAGTCTCCGTGTCCCCCTTTAAGCTCCCGGAGGAGCCTGCTGGGAGGGGGCTGGAAAGGTAAGTGGAGCCCGGCCCTTCCAGGGCTGCCCTGGGGTGCTGGCTTGGTCCCACGGGCAGGAGCAGGGTGAGCCAGGAGGCCGAGGGTTGGGCTGGGTTCCCTCGGATCCGCCAGCGCTAGGGCCTCCTGCTGGGGACACTGGGGAGCCCCCTCCTGACCTGCCTTCTCCCTTCCAGGTGCCCAGGCACGGACGGCGGGGTGAATGGGGAGCCTCATGGCCCTTCCCCACTTCGCCACCGTGCACAGTTGGGGGCCAACCAGGTGGTGTTCCTGGGGCCGGGCAAGGAACTCCTTGATTTCATCCCCAGGGAGGCCCATCTGGATTGGCCCCCAACTATGGCGCGCAAATCCACCCTGCAGCGCCTCTGGGCACCCCTCCTGGTGGTGGAGACCAGCCCATCTGGGTCTCCACCCCAACCCGAGCCTTCCCAGCAGCTCCAGGAGCGAGGAGCCCTCCACTGTCCCAGCGCTGGAAACAGTGGAGTCTGGGGACACGGAGGCTCCCTCCCCTCCTGCAGCCGGCTCTGGCTGGCAAGTGGCACTTCGCTCCCTGCTCCGCCCTGGCTGCACCTGCGGGGGCTGGCGGTGTCACCAGTGAGGCGCTGTGAAGCACAGTCCCTGTGCAGAAGCTGTGCTGAGCAGTGCCCACCGGCCCGGCGCCCCTGTCCCCTTGGGGTGAACATCTTGTGCCTCGCAACAGGACACCTGAGGTCCGTGTCATCTGGGAGAGGCGCAGCCCATCAGTGCCTCTCCCTGGGTCTTCTGGTGCCCTGTCCCCTTGGGGTGGTGCACAAAACATCTGTGCACCACAACAGGGTACCCGAGGCCCTTGTCATCTGGGAGAGGCACAGCCCATCAGTGCCTCTTCCTGGGCCTCTTGGTGCCCTGTCCGCTTGGGCGGTGCAAAAAACATCTGTGCACTGCGAGGGAGGACACGAGGCCTTCATCATCAGGGAGAGGCACAGGACACCAGTGCCTCTCCCTGGGCCTCTCCTCTGTCCACAAAAACTCTCACCTTCACCAGACAGCCAGGCAGGGAGCACCAGCGCAGAGCCGCGGAAGCCTGCCTGCTCCTGGCCCTGGCAACAGTGACCCCTCCCTGCACATGGGCTCCCATAACAACGATCCTCGGCCACCTCAGGAAGCATGGAGAGATGAGCAGCCAGAAGATGGCCTGAGACGTGGCCGAACAGCTGAGCTCAGAGCTGACCTCAGGACACAGAGACTTGGGGGAGGCCTGGAGCTCATGGGGGCCTCCCCGGCTCCTCCTGGCCTTGGTCCTGTTGAAGTTGATGGAGCCGCCAGGCCATGAGGAGCAGCTGCAGGACACCGGAGAGCTCAGCGCGGGGCAGAGACACAGCTAACCAACCCCGCGCTGAGCCCGGTGTCCCTCTCACCGGAGGTTAGTGCAGTAAATATGCAATAAACACTTGTGTGCTGTGTAGCAGGAGTCGAGTGATTCTTCTTCCCCAATCTCACCCTCCCCTTGATCTCAACAGTCGCACAGGCAGGTGACACTGGGACGGAGCCGCAGGAAGACCCCCTCTACTGGGCCTGCTCACAGCAGCAGCGATGCCTCCCTGAGCACTCTGTCCTGCGCTGCCTGCGCAGATGCTCTGGCTGTGGAACCAGCTCCTGCCAGGTGAGGCACTGCCATTGGCAATAGCAGGCCCAGCAGCCTCACCAGCAGGCCCAGCAGCCTCACCTGCGGCCCTGCAGAAGCCCTGGGGCACCCAGCAGCTCCGCGGGCATGCCAGCTCCAGCTTGGGAAGAAGGAGCTCAGGGTAGTAACATGCATCCACAAAGGGAAACCATGCTTAACCACTCTTGAGAGCCCTCCATGATATCTGGGTAGATGAGGGGAGGGCAGATCATGTGGTCTACCTCATCTTCTGCAACACTTTGGACACTATCTACTTTAGTTGGCAGAAAGGCAGAACTAAGGGTTGTTCTAGGGGACACAAAGTCTTGCTGGAGGCAAGAGATTTTGTGGGCAGAGGAGAGGCCCAGGGAGAGGCACTGGTGTTCTGCTGGGCTTTATACTAGCAAAGAAAGACTGGCTGGAGATTTGAGGGTGAGATTGCTGAAGGCCAGTCTTGCCAGAGAAGACAGAGGCAAAAAAGGCACTAAGCATCTTGTCCCTATCTCCTCTTTCCCATCTAGCAGAAGGCCTGATATTTCCTAGTCCACTTCTAACCTGGTTCCTTCCAGAGCTGAGCTGAACTTGGAGGCAACCATCCACAGACAAGAATCAGAATAGGAAGAAGCAGCTCCAATCAGATCAATGATGGATTCAGGGGCTTCCAGTCTGTGGGTGAGGAGGCAAGTAAGAGCTATTCTCCCAGCAGGAGCCTTCCAAAACAGCCATCTCCAAGACTGCAAGTCCAGGGCTACAGTACAGAAAACTTGGCATCATATCAGTGAGAGGAGGGCAGCAAGGTCACAGCATCTACCCTCTGCTGTGCCTCCGCCTGAGAGCCCCATGCCCTGCTACTTTCCTGACCAGATCCTTAGAGTTGGTGTAGCTCCTGAGCATACATAGGTGTCCATACAGTCTAGATAGATATACTTTCTTCAGAGTGCCTTATGAAAAAGAGGAAATACCATGTCGAAGACTAAGACTTCTGAGACTTGTGGACTTTTAGAATCTGAAATACACACAGACATATGGAGTTTGCACCAAACATTCAGCACTTCTATGCAACAGAAGCTGAAGCCTAAGCTGTTATTCATGAACGTACAATATCAAAATAAAGTACTTTACAGAAATGTATAAATTCCTTTGTATGACTGTAGAGACACTAGTAAAGCACTGCTAAAAAAAAATAGCAGCTTCCCATCCCTCCAAAGCAAAGGTTAACAAGCTTTCTGTGGAAGGCAGAAAGTCTTCAAGGACACGCTCGTGTCTCCTTGAAGAACCCCTTGCCTTATTCTCTGTTTTAGCTGATAACTACCACTTTCAGCTTGGAGGACATTTAACAGATGAATCCACACCTAGAACAAAGGATGTGTCTTGTCAGCCTAAAACAAAGAAAAAGATCAAAATCTTTCAAAGCCTTGAACAAAGAGCCAGCTGCCTGCTTTCTAGTGCACTAGAGCATCTCTTCCAGACCACATTCGCATCTCTGACGGACAAGCAAAATGGCAAGTATAAGTTTCTGCTGCTGTTCCCTAACCCTGAAGCTACATGTCTGTCCCTGCTAGACCAGGGCAGTTCCAGTTCTTCGGCTGGCTCTTTGTGGAGACGCAGATCCTCATGTTGAGCTTGGGCAGCATTTCAGTAAAGCACTGTGCGAATGTACTCTGTGATGAATGAACTTGATCCAAATTTTGTAGTTTAAGCCCACACACTACACAAATACCACCAATATTATGTGGCAATAAAACCATACAAATGATGAAAGCCAAAAAAGTAGTATTTGCTACATGTATACACTGCTACACTGGGTTTAAAAAAAAAAAAAAAAAAAAAGAAAAAAGGAGAACTATAGATATATCATTCACATAGTTTTGAAGGGATGGATATAGCTATGAAGACATACACAGATAATAGCTAAATTAGTAAAGGGTTTAAATATTCACCTCAGCTGAGTGTAACACTCCTGTAAAATACTGTTCTAATAAAGTAGCAGAAACTAATATAAGAGCAGAAATGAAAACAGTGGAAAAGGTGACGATGAAGAGGTACCGCATTAATAAAGATATATTTGAAGGAGGGAAAAAAAAACAACAAAAAAAAGAAATGGTATATGCATCACTTCAGCATCACAAAATAGTAGAGCTATGATTTTGTACTGTATTATTTAGGAGATTCAAAAGAGCAGGCTTGAATTGAGTGCTGCTGAGCACAAAGCCTCTCTGTGATGAGAAATGGTTATTGGAAAGGAATATAAATGTGCAAGAGTTTCCCCTCCCACCCCAATCTCTCTTTGTTCTTTTGAACATGGAAATTCATTCCCATAGGAGTATGATCTGGTGAATCAGGCCCCCACCTACGACACTGATTTGTGACCCTGTACTCTTTCTCACTGGAACTCAGTGGACTTCCTTGGGTGGGCAATAAGGATATGCATGTTTGTGGAACCAAACTGCAGATTTTATTGGTTTTACCTCACAGGGGCCACTAACACTGACTTTGGAGGACTGAAAAATGAGGTTTGGGCTTCATCTGCCATGGCAACAATATACTGCAGATAGGAAATTATAGCCCCAGCGCTGTGGATACAGCGAGTTTTTGCCCAAATCAGTAATTCCACCTAGACAGAGTTGTTGCTCTGACAGGGCATTTCTTGTTTTGCTATCATTTTCTGACATAGTCTGTGCTTCTTTTATGACACACCAATAGCCAAAAGAAAGAAACAAAACAGAATTTCCACTGCAGTTCTGTGCATCAAAGATGACTTCAGGGACAAAGCAGATTTTTTAGTGTCAACTCTTTGCTCTAAAATATTTTTCCCCCCTTTTTTTTTTTTTTTTTTAAATAGCCCCTTTTTTATACCCTGTTTGTTCAGAAATTTTCATATGTCTATGAATAATCCTGCTGGAAGACTCTTAAAATCAATCATTTCCCCGTAGCTATCAAGAAGGAAATAATGGACTGGCCTCATCAGTGCTCCATTTCCAGAGGACAGGTGGGCCTGGAGATGGCAGAGAAATTGCCCAGACAGTGTTTCACTGCTGGAGCTGCTTTTGTTCTTACCAGGGTGAGGATTTGCAGGTGGCAAGTGCTCCCTGTCAAATATTGGGATCTTTAACAAATATCTTTTCCTGAACATGCCTACTGAAGACCTGAAGGCAGTATTCTAATATATTTATATCATACAGTGACACAGTGAAAAAAAAATCAAAGCTTAGCCTGAAGCCTGATGCTGGAAACTCTTGAGAAAACAACATGCTTTCTCTTCCTGTCTTCACAAAGTCATTCTGGTTCCTTATTAAACACTATTACTTTAAATTCCTGGATTTGCTGACCAGCATTTCCATATTCCACCCTACACAAACTCTCTAGAGGAAGAATACGAAGTGTTCTGGTTCCAGAGAAACTTCATGATTTTTCAGTCTTCCACATCTTAGGCAAGTAACCTGAATTTAAACACAATTACAACATGAGGATGTTCCATATTCCACCCTACACAAACTCTCTAGAGGAAGAATATAAAGAGTTCTGATTCCAGAGAAACTTCATGACTCTTCAGTCTTCCACACCTTATGCAAGTAACCTGAATTTAAACACAAATACAACATGAGGATTTCCTACTTACAATGGCAAGCAGCGATTAGCAACCTCCAACGTTAATCTGAGTGCAGAGATCAGCACAAAGATTTTGATCCAGGCAATTTTGGCCAAACACTGAGATTGATCTCAGGCACTTAGACATGTATTTAGTAAAAGCAGAGAGAAAAGGGAATTTTGTCTCAAATTTTAAACACATAGGACCATGCATCAAGACTATCTCAAGAAAGTTAAAAGCTAAAGTATCTGGTCTGAAAGTTGCTACTGAGACTGTCACTCTTCAGAGCAGAATCTTCAGGTATCAGGGCAGACCAATGTTTGCTTCTAATTTTATATTCCTGTTCAGATCTGGGATTCAAAGCTAGTGCCACTTAAAAGTGTTATGAACTTTGGATGCTATAAGAGCATTCCGGTACCAGAGTGAAACCTAATATTCAAGAAAGCATAGAAAATATTTTTTTTCTCCCACTGCATGTTTATTCATACAATGTCTTTGGAAAAGCCCTGAAGATGCACAGATTAGTTAATACTAGATGACTATATTTGGACAAGAAATTGAATCTGAAATCACATCCTCAGCTACATTAACTGAAATTTTATGTCAGCAAGAATATTACCAGGGCAGCAGTCACGCAATAGCATTTACAGGCGTAATATCATAAAACGCCGACTGGCAACTGCTGGCATTGGAGGACAGGTGAGAGTCAATGCAAGGCAAAAACTTCAGCTTGCAGCTCAGCCAGCTGAGCAGGTTCATGTTTGAGATCTAGCCTGCCCTGTCTATAACAAGTTTTGAGATTGTTACAAAGATACCATGCTAGATAGCTAGCATGGGCAATGATACAGCTTCAGAAAGCTCCAAATCTATGAAAATGTCCTTTTATAAACAAATAGTTCATACTTGGTTAGTTTGAAGCCTGTTTTCACTTCACTCAGACATCTCTCTCTCTCTGCCTATAACAACAGCCCGTAAATACTCCTCTAGCTAACAAGAAGCAAATACAGGGAATGGCCTGATAATGTACTGGGAGGTAAGTGTGCCTGTCTTGCAGGGTGAGCCCATGGAAACACATCAGGATGTCTGGAGGAAAACATTGTGTGAAGGAAACAAAATGCAAATTTTTCTGAGACCCCAGAAGTCAAGGAAACTGCACCTGACTAAAGAGAGCAGCTGGGCTCCTTTTTGCAGCTCATGTAAGACAGTGAAAAGAAATCATTTTCTATACTCACATGTGAAATTCAGGCTCGACTCTGACCTATAATTTCAAAGGTGCTCCATTTTAAAGACCTAAATTTCACTGCTAATAAGAGCAGTCTAATCAAACTACAGGCGAAGTGTGTGAAATAATTTACAGGTTATGCCTGGAAAGGTCAAGGTCTTAAACAATAAATACTTTACAGGTCAAGGTCTTAAACAATGGAAGGTGCTTTTGATATCAGACTGCTTGCCCTGCACAGTGTAAAACTAATTGACCATGATGACAAATAAGGCATGTCTTCTGTGCCCAAAGTATTTTGTTTACCGCCATGCACAAATTAATTAACAATCAAATGCTATCAAAAGTAACAGCACATGGCTGGCAGAGGTCCCAAATACCAAGCAAAGAAAATGATCTTGGTTCTTTCCACTGAAGATGAGGAATCCAAGACAATTTAAATTAGCTTCTGTGAACCTATCCCAATTACCTTTTAGCTCTTATACAAGGACACTTAGACAAGTTAAGTAAAATTAACTAAAAAGCTATAAAACTAGAAGAGATTCCTTGATACTAAACTTGAGTTTCTTTTGGTCCTCAGGTGGGTGCGTAACAGAGGTTTACTTGTTTTTCTTCCCTATGCTAGATAATTCAGTTTGGCTTTGCAGAGACCCCTTCGCACAGACAAACTGCAGGCGTAAGGAAGGACAGTTATTCTGTTCACAGCAGTATATTCACTTTAGAACCCAAGTTTAG
>NW_010580633.1:149106-165987 GCF_000705375.1 Tinamus guttatus
ACACCTGCAGAAGAAACTCTTGAGCAGCACAACAGACCTCCTTCTGCAGGCTTAGTAGATGACACATTTCTTTCCAAACGCACTCTTCTTGAGGAATTCAATCTGGCACTTTAAAAATGCCTCCCATTGGAGATCACTTCTCCATCATATGCTAGAAAAACTGCTGGAAGGGTAAATATTTCTTTTTTAAAAAATATTTGTTTTTTTTTTTTAAAAAAAACAACAACAACAAAAAACAAAAACAGCCTGGCCTGGATTTTGAGTATTTTCCTATACTTCAATGCTGATATGGCTTTGCTAAGGGCTAGATATAAGAGATTAACTGATTAAGTGTCATTCCTAAAATGTCATTTATAAATCTTAGTGAGGGGTTGAAAGTGTTGTATAGGTAAATGGAGAATGGGGGAACTGTTCTGGTTTCACATCTCTTAAGAGTACAGCAGCTTGTCCTGTTAGATCAGAGCATGAGAGACACAAATACACATCTTCCTGTATCCACCTCTGTATAAACATCTGGAGTTTCCTATATAAGGAGTAAGATGGCAAGTCAACCAAGCTGAACAACTGCAACCTGAGAAGCTTAACACCTTTCAGACTTGAGAACAACATTCTTCAAAATTTTACCCTGGATTTCTATGTTCCACTCTACCAGCTAATAATGTTCACAACCACATTTGGATATCAATAAGATTCTTGGCCTGCCTTGGAGATAAGAGAGATGAACTTATTACAATCCAGTGTTAGAAAAGAAAAGGCAACAAACCTCAGAGTTATAGTGTTTTAATACCATACAGTGAAAATCGATGAGTTGTATGAAGTCATAGTAAGGGAAGTAAATTAAGCTAGGAAATGATCTATACCACTGAAGAGTTTTGCGTGGCATACCTTTCAGGGCAAAGAAAAATTAACTGCTGCGTAACAGTAGTGAATTCATGACACCTCCAGTCTGTTTTGTGATTCATATTCTTATCAGAGAAATAGGAGATTTAGTTCTGTACTGCTTTCTAATGTCTCCTAAGCTTAACTTCTCCATTTTAACCACATTTTAGATTAAGATCTACTTATTTCTGATCTTACAGGCTTTCTCTCTTGATGTGGCTCTGCACTAAATCTTGGCATTTACCATCTTACATCTCATGAATAATTTTATTGTTTAATGCTCCTAGCTTATAAAAAAGGGAAAAATAGAAGAGTTTCTCTGCATGTGGGACCAGATGGCCATTGAAAAAGTTGTAACTTGTAGAAGTATGGGTACCGTAAGAGAGGTTTGCTGTAGCTGGTCCCAGAGAAAGGCATCAAGCTGGGGTAAGACATGAATTTACTGTTTAGCTACATAACTAACCAGAATACAGGCATCCAAACTTGAAAGCTTCAGGGATCTTCATTTTATTATTTTATCCTCTCTATGCTCTTTGTCAATAATCGTGTTGCTGTTACCACTCACATCACTTACAGTTTATTTTTTAGGAAAGCACGACTAACTCATTTAATGCATAACACAGAATTTGCTATTTCCACGCAGCTACCATTTCAGTGTTCAGACATCTACTTAGCCTTACCTTGATAGTCTAAAATAAATATCCTTGAGCAATTGAACAAAAACACCTATGCAGTGGGCAAGAAAAAAAATAGTGTTTATAGTTTGTAGACACTTGGGATAAAACATTCTAAATAATATACTTTTAAACTGCTATATAAGTGACTAACCAGTTAGTGAAGCTGGAGAATGGTTTCTAAAATATAAAGCTCTGTGGGATCAAGTTTTATTTATTCTACTTGTAGTTTTCTCTCTCTGTTAGAATTTTGAGCAGGTGCCCAAAATGTAGACCATCTCCCCCGCAGTATTTTAAATCACCCTGGTTGTTCCTTTCTGACATGCTAATAAGTTAAGCAAATTTTCATAAAAAGGCTGATAAAGGATTTTTTAAAAAAAAATTCACTAAGTCACAAATCTAAGTTTATAAAGCTTTACTTTGAGGAGTCTCCATGCTCTAGAGAAGCTTCTTACAGCATCTCTACTCTGCCTGGAATCAGCCACGTACCAACTGCTCAACAGATCCATTTAATCTCCAGAGACTAAATGAATTCTTAGTAAATAACCAGAAGGATGGATTACAAAGCCTTATATCGAATTTTAAGAATAGCTTTTAAGTCTTCAAGGACTACACAGTTACTACTTGCTTGCTGGCTCACTTATTTCCCTACTTGCTGACTTTGTGAGGTGATGAATAGTTAAAACTGACTCAATGAGTCCAAGCTCCCCATTTGAATTTTTTCCCTTTGGCCTGAATCTTCTGCCATGGGAAACCTCCAGAATACTGATCAAAGCCATCTTTATTCCTCAGGGACTTTTCAGTAACTACAAGAAACACCAAAAATACTTCTATCCAACTCTTCTTCCAGACCATTTTTATAAAACAAAACACCTGATCGCCACAGTCTTCTTCTGAAAACCTCCAGAGTGTGCCAATCACAGTCTTCTCAAGTCCACAGGTACCAACAGACACAGAAGTACAGCATTCCTTCCTAGATGCTGGCCTGCACACTGAGGCATAGATGTGATAGGAAGAATAGGAATGAAACCCTGTTGTTTCTGATCCCTCTCTGTTACAACAGGGAAAGTACAGCCAGGAATCACTCAAAATGAGACTGCCAGGCCCTTCCGCTCTGACACAAGCGCTAATGCTAATCCAACTAGATGAAGAAATCCCAGCTCTTGTACCATGCAACAAAGCTCACACTAACTGCCCAGTGTAAGCTCTCACTGGCAGCATGCCGTTTACAAAGAAGATCCTGGCAGTATGTGTCATTGGCCCTTGAGGCCACATACATTAATCTTAAAAGTTCCTGGCAAAAAACAGAGATAACAGTTGATTGGTCTGCACAGACGATGTTTTTGCCTTTGTCCTGACTTTTCTCCATAAGTCACCCAACTGGGTGCCAGGTACGATTGCACTCACCTAAGAAACAGCCGTGATGAGACGGGAAGACACAGAAAGAGAGAATCGCTCACTCCAAGCCCACCCCCAGGAATTCTTGAAGTCTATCAGGTTCCTGCTCTCTCCCCAAAGCTTTCAGCTATGTATTATTCAACATCTAAAGATATCAAGGACACACAGAGAAGCTGAAGAGCCTACTGAGAGGAACCATCTCCTCAAAGGTAAATAGACTACAGCATCCAGCACCCTCTCAAAATTATTTCCTAAATGAAAGAAACATCATATAGGAGCTGTGCTTATATAGTAGGAATAAGCCCATGCTTGTGTCCTATGCAAGATCATTAGATACTGTGGCCATCTAGGCCCAAGCAGTTACACTGGTTTTACAGGCCTTGTAATTCTTTGGGTTTTTTTTTTTTTTGAAGACACACAGAGTTTATTCTCTGTTGCCAGCTGAGCATTTGCACTAGCAGTTGGAGCAGTGAAGTTTATTGTTCATCAGCTGAATCAACCCATGGACCTTCAGCCTGCAGCTGTGCCTACAGGAAGGCACCTTTTCCTAGCACCTCTTTTGCCCTTGAATGAAAATCTAAGGCTTATCCAACACTTAACTTGTCAGCTAATACATCACGCTTTATTCTCCTTAACAGCTGCTATGTTGGAGGTAACATCACTGAGTTTTTAGGGACAAATTCTTTAACAATAATGAAATCAACCCCAGGACTATCTATCTTGTAAAGAATCAAAAATTGGTGTAAATTAGAATCTCTTCAGTTGATTCTTTTCTAAGAGTAATACTTACATTACACTTAAAGAAAAAAAGAATCACTTCCTGTTTACAGGCACACTGAAGTCCTAGCCTGCAGTTTCAGGGAATACACAGTTATACTGAGAAACCTGCTAATAAGAAACCTCAAAACACCCTTGAAAAGTTAACAAATATCTACTGCAGACAAATTCTACTTATTAACAGGTGCTTTTTGGTGATATAAAACTTCTTCTCAGAAATAACTGTAAAATGATTTTGCTTAATCCTTTGAAAGCAAACCTTAACTGTGAAATCTAAGGAAACAATCAAAGCAAAACTAAACGAAATGAGCAGTATATGCCTGGAGCATTAGTAACTCAGATTTAGATGACCTAAATCATAAATAGATTATTTTTCCCTCCAGTTGTAAGATGGGTTTATACTTTCACTGACCCTCTACTGTTAATTCAGACATTATTCTGAAGTTTCCACCAGTCTACTTATTCTATTTATTTAGTGAGTACAATTCTCAAAGGGAACTTCTCCATTAGAAAAAACTGTAGCATATTATAGCTCTGTGGTCTGTAATATCAGGCTAGTGACACATTCTTCAAACCAGTGACATAGCATTACTCCTTGTATCCTCTCTCTGAACTTGTTTCTCCAATTGTAATAAAAAGGTTTATGCAAGTCTGCTGCTTTCATTTCGCTTTAGGTCTTAATGCTGTTAAATACCTATCAGTGTACAAAATATAGCTTGCCTTAAAAATACATAGTTAAACAATCACTTGGACTGTTATGTAGTTAACATTGCGTGAATTCTATTACTAACCTGCATTACTAGCATGGAAAACAGCTGCCATGCAACATTCTTCAGATTACTATACTGAAGACAAAGAGAAGCTTTTAGATAGATAAAATTCTTCCTCAAGTAACTGTATCTTTATATTGTTCATTCTCACCAAATGCAGTCATCCAGCTCCCTTGATACAGGAGAATCACACTCTGAATCCTTATCTCTCTCTCTTTTTTTTTTCTTTCTCTCTCTCTCTCTTTTTTTTTTTCCAAGTCTTCATCATTTCAAATGAAAACAAACAAAAAAAATCCTCCCTGACAAATAAATACAAGCCTTTGGCAAGTTCCTGCGGTACGAACAGAAACACTCATCAAGTTGTTCAGGGCAGACAAGTTGTGCTACATGTTTCAATAACGCTAAAGCAAGCTGTAAAGAAAACTCAGACTTTATGCTTCAAATTACTGTCACAGTACGAAGGAGACTTGTTTTAAGTTTAGTCTATACTTTGCATTATAAAATAACATATCTTTTCTTAACAGAGATCTTAAAATGAACATAACAGCAATGGAAGGACACTTCAAGCTGTAATTTAATGAATGTCAGAGGAAGTGTTGTGCTTTTCAAACAGCTGGTACAAGTCTCCTGAGTAAATCCCTACAAAATTTATTCTTGGCTTGCCAAACAAGCCAAACAAAAAGTTTATTTTAAAAGACAACAACAAAGCTGCTGCTTGCAACCATTCCTTCTGCCTACTTACAGTTCAGTGGAGTTCTTGGGAATGTCCCGAGGAATCTGGATCACCTTGCTCTCCTGACAAATGAATATCCTGCCTAAGCATTGACATGTGTGATGCCGACAAGCGGAACAGCCAGCCAGGAAAACCAGCAAAAAAGCAAAAATGAAAGACATGTCTGGCTCTACATCTGTTCCCTCCTCCTCCTTCTAGGAGAAAGGATTGCAGAGCCTTCCCTGTGCGACTAAGAGTGACTCCCTTAATTAAAGATCCGCCTTAAAAGCTGAGATGAATCATGTGATTCCTCAGGGATGACTTCTATGCAACTTTCAGTTCAGGGCCTGACGATCCTTTCGGGTCTTAGAGTAGGCATGAAGAAAAGTAGAGTTAATTTTCTAAGTCAAACTTATTTTATGTTTTAAGTGAACTTATGGCCTAACTGAACTACATAGAGGGCTGTTGACAGCTCTACATATCTACACTGAAAAAGGTTCTTTCTTTTCAACTATGCTATTTTGCATGTGTTGCTTAGTAAGGCCAACAAACAAATAAGCATTTTCGCTTTCTACAGCCTAGGCTCTCTTCTTCTGGCAAAGGTACTATTTCTGTTTCCCATTCTAGGGTCTTAGAGTCCATGCTGGTAGGTTGCTCTTAAGCAAAAGAAATGTGTTATTTTTGTATTTTATAGGCTATACAACCTATTTTATAGGTTAAAAGCTATACGGTCCTACAGCCAAAGCTAAGTTACACACCTTTATTTTCAGCTGTGATTGATCTTCATGCACTGGGTGACACCTTTCTTTCGCAGCACCCTTGAAGAAACCCAAGCAGGAAAAAGTGTCATTATCCAAACGGTCGTTTTGGGAATTGTAAGCTTAATTCATCACGTGGAAAAAAACACAGAGAGTTGAAGAAGTGACACACAGGAAGAGAAATCAAAAAAACATAAGCAAAAACCTAATAAAACAAAAGAGGGTCTCCTTTTTCTCTGAAATTTGCTGCTCAAAAGATTCCACCATTCTCACATTTAAAATAAGCCCCAAAATGTAGATGATTCTTAATGCACCCCAGGATCCCACTGGCCTTCTTGGCCACGAGGGCACACTGCTGCCTCATGGTCAACTTGTTGTCCACCATGACACCCAGGTCTTTCTCCGCAGAGCTGCTCTCCAGAAGGTCAGTCCCCAGCCTGTACTGGTGTCCGGGGTTATGTCTCCCCAGGTGCAAGACCTTGCACTTGGCCTTGTTGAATTTCATCAGGTTTTTCACCGCCCAGTTGTCCAGTCTGTCCAGGTCCCTCTGGATGGCAGCACAGCCCTCTGGGGTGTCGAAGTACAAATTCATTTGTAATGAATTGTAAGAGGATTAATAAATGTAAAGCTGTATATGTAAAATACAATCTATTTTGCTAAGGGCTCTGAATTCAAGAGAATGAGACAGAAATGCCAGAATGGCTGCCAGAAAAGAAAAAAAAATCTAACATATCAATGACTGTTTGTGATTCTTTTCCTAAAAGTATTAAAGATCTTAAACCTACAAGTACTACCAAATGAGTACAATATTTACTTTCATTCATGAAAACGGCAGAAGTCAGTCCTATCATGAAATAAATTTCTACTTAATTTTGTAAAAAAAATCCTGTAGCCTCTTAGAAGATGGACTAACGAGACTTTAGTATTTAAACAAATGCAAGAAAGACAACTCATAAAAGTTTTTGTTCTTGTCCTTTTAAAAGCAGGACCCTAGTTTCTTCAGCAGTAGACTGAAAGTAGCCTGAAAAAATGTGAGGCTTGAGAATACGGAGGTCACTGGAACATTTGGTTAGGAAAGAATGAAAGGCATTTTTCTTCATTCTGAAATATATTAATATAAATGGTCATGTTATGCTGATGAAATGGATAGTCATATTTATTATAAAGTTAAAAAAAGGACTACGTCCCATGAACGTCAAAATAAATTGCATCCATATGAAAATTAAATTTGAACTTTGTGTTTCATATATCAAACTATATAATTTGTTTCAGATGAGAGCAACAATTCTTCTATAGGTGAAAAGTCAAGAGATTAAAAAAATAACTAGAGGTACAAGAAATCTTTCCAATTATTAATGACTTTCAAAGCTGTGTCAAATGTACTCTTACAACATAGATATTTCAAAACATCAGGTCAGGCCCATCTGCAAATCATAAGATTTATGAAGAAATCTCTCTCTCTCTCTCTCAAGCACTGTTGCAGCAGACATGCAATTTAGTGAATTATGATGAATAATCTACAATATCATTGTTGAGTCAACGCAATTAGATGTCTTCTGGGGTAGATGGTTACTTCAAGGTTATATGGTAACGGAGGGCTCCTTTTCAAGACAACAGTAAACAACTCGAGCTAATAGGACTGGCCACTAAAATTAGCATTGGCCTCTAAAATTAGCACTGGCCTAATTTTGCAAGCCCTGAGCCAAGGGAACTGGGTCCTTTTCCAGATTCCATTCTTGGACAAAGAATAGGCACCTGGCTGGGCCATGCTGCCATCTGGTTGCTGAGGTTACAAGAGGAAGCAAAATGAATCACCACAGCTCTCTCAACCTCTTCCAAACACACCAAACCAACTCGTACTCCTTCTGAAGAAGTGTAGACACTGTCATCCCTACTTCCACAGTTCTGACATTTAGCCCTAGATGCTACTATTCTTTGCAAGGCATAAAGGTTACCAGGTATTGCAGTATATAAACTTACAAACCAGCCATTTCCACTTGTGTTTATCTGCTCTGTAACAAAATATTACTGATAATAAGTAAATATGCTAACCACAAATGTTCTATAAAAATGTGTAGATGAGCATGGACAGATAAGAGAGACCTAAATCCAAAAGAAGTTCTGCCTTGAGGAGTGGAGAGCTCTGTCCAGCACATAGGCACTGCCCATGGGCTAAGAGGCATCAATAACATCTATTGTTCTGACTCAGGCTGAGCTCTATATGATCAGAAGAAATGTTTCCAACTTGAAAAACCTGCAGTGGGACAGGACAAATTAACAAGAGTTAGTTTGACCCTTTATTGATTTATCTTCTGTGAATGTGCATGTGCTTTAAAATAGCAGATCACTGAAGACAACAGACTGTTTACCTGATTAAAAGGGAATATTTTAGGCTCTTTTCCAGAAATACTATTTTCAGCAGTATTTTCCACCCCTCCCTCCCCCACCCACAATGAATGGATATTATTTTTAAACCCCGTCGAATGGACAGGCTTTATCTATGCCCTCAGTATTCAGAACACAAAACACTGAACTAGCCTAATAAAAGCACCGGTTTATTACTGTATCAGTTCTTCTGGCCAGCTGCTTGCATGCATCCTCCACACAAAAAGACTGAAATTGAGACAGCAAATTAGCCACCAGAGGGAGTTCCTTCATTCAAGAATAGGAAAAACACTATTATGAGGAAAGAAATAAAATGGTACGGAATTGAACACATACATTTCCCCTGACTGACTGTTTTTTGTTTTGTTTTGTTTTTTACTTTCAACTTGGACTTTGGGCTGTAATTAACCTGCTATTAAATAGCAGCTTTGCAGATGACAGAGCAGTGCAATGTACAACATTATGTTTAAGGCAGCAATATCTAAACACACTGTTGTCTTCTGTTCCCCTTCAATTTTTTTTTTCCCTTAAATCCTAATTACTGTGTGATGCAAACAGCTATGTATACCTGTTTAACTAGAGGAAGACACTGTGTAACATGGAAATGCCTCATGCCCTCCTAACATTTTTGCTGACATTTCTCAGCAGTGAGAGTTTGAGTTATCATCTGAGAAGAGGAATCACAACTGCATTTATTGTGCTTTGCCCTGTAGTTTTAGGGTGTTGATAGGAGCTGACAAGCTCCCACCTATCCTTTATCTACATCATATTTTACAAGTGGTTGGAGATATAAGCATCTCATGTATATTAGCATTACAGAAAGCAAATGCAAGAGAACACAAAAGGCAGAGAAAAGACCTTACTACTCCATCTAGTACTGCTTCTTAGTTTGTTGATACCCAGTTTATAATAAAAGACATGGCACACTTGCTAGGTTTCCATTACAACCTATAGAAGCATGTGTCACACTTCTTTGCATAGCAGGTTGACTACATCAAAATAATGCACAAGAAATATGGAAACCTGACTAGAATCTCACTTTACATCATATATCCTGCCCTTGATGTTTTCTCCAGCCTGCAAAGTCTATCTAAATGCCAGAGATGTGAGGTTGAAAGAAGACTTGCCTAAGTACAGAATAGTATAGACCTGCATACGGACACTAATAAGCATATATTCTTGAGGTATGCACAAGAAAAAAAACAAAACATTTGGATACCTAAATCCTACAGAGAGAGAGTGAAAAAAAAAAGGCCAAAAAAGAAAAAAAAAAGCAGGAACTGGGAATCCAACTGTCAGTTTCCAAGGACCCTAAACAGACTCTTCACTTAGGTATATGGTAGGAGAACAAGAGGCTTGATTTGAAAGAAGAGAGGTTCAGATTGGCCATAAGGAGAATTTTTTTCACGCTGGTGACAGTCAAGAAGTGGCACAGATGACCCAGATTTGTTATATAGTGCCCATTCTTGGAAATTTACAGGATCCAGCTGAAAAAAAATGCTGAGCAACCTGGTCTGACCTCACAGCTGAATTTGATTTGAGCAGGAGGTTGAACTAGAGACCTCCTGAGGTCCCTTCCAAACTGAAATATTCTGTGATTCTACCCATGGCTCAGAAAAGTCATTTAAAGAACATTTAAAATACAGAGACTGATAACGTACGGTTTTCTATAAACTTACACTGTCAGCTGTTGTGAGCGTGGTTACAATACACTACTCAGCTATTGGTCTTTAATACACAAATAAACAAGAAATGCTTATCACCATGAAAAAAAGGGCTAGTAATATATATTTTTTCCCAATTCAAAGGGCTGTTCACTCTTTACAAGTACATAAGTCTCCTATATAGGATTCTATGCAGTTTAGCAGCAAAGTTCTTACTCGCTGAAATTTGAGATGTCTTTAATACTCTCAAGTACAATTTATTATGAAATAAAATGAATTAAAGAAACTTTACCTTAATGATGCCTCCACAACATGTCATGTAATGAGCACCTTCTATTAAAGAAGGTAAGAGCCTGGCAGACCACACATGAGGAACTTCAAGGACTGGAGTGCAGAGAGCTCTAAGGAAAACATTTACCTAATTCCTCTAGTTCTTGAGAAGAGCATATAAACAGTATTAACAAATTATCTTTTGATCAGAGAAACTGTTTGTTGAAATTCTTTCAAACTGGATGAGCAACAGGCATTAAAATTTATTAAAGAGGCCTCAAATGGAAAAAAAAAAGGCAGAATAACAGATGTCATGTACCTTTCTGCTTCTTATGTCTTTATTTTCAAGGTATCCTGCAATGCATAAAAATGTATCTTCTCTTGACCCCATATAGCTTAAGAGAAGTCAGCTCTGCATGGGAAAAGGAAGAGCTCAGCCTTGACTGACACATGAAAGACACTAAATATCCTTCTGAGAAATATACTTCACCCTACTACCTGATACCAAAAAAAAAAAAAAAAAAGGTAAGAATGACAAATTAACATTTGGTAAACCCTCTGAGGATGATGCAAATGACTAACTAATCCCTAAGCAACATTAAAATCTAAATATTGATTGGATCTCTGGCAGCCATTTTCCTCTTTCACTCTTTACTTCTGCTCCCTTTGGGAATCCTCAAGTGCTGTTGAAGAGTATTTTATTCCACAAATAGATCCACTGAAATTAATGAGATTGGTTATGGAACAATGTTCTGCCAAACATGACTAAAAATTCAGAATCTGTCCCTTAGCATATGAAATAAAGAAAAATGTTATATGGTATGCAATTTTATGTAAGCAAATGAGAGTCAAAAGGAAAACTAGGCATATCTAAATCTTTAGGAAATGGGAGTTGTAGCAAAATAAAGATGAGTAACTTTCCAGTTACTCTGGCAAGCCTAAATTCCTGCCCTAGGATCGTCCAAGGATCCCTCCCTCCTTGGATTTCTTTTACCTCCACTATCCGTTCTGCAGAGTTTGGCAGGGAGGCAGCACAGGGAGGGTCTCTGATTCCTGACCTGCCTGCAGGTGCTCTCAGCACAGCAGCACACAGCTCTCTACAAAGCCTGAGCACCTCCTCCAGCTGGAAAAGCAGAGGAAAAAGAGCCTGCCACTGCTTTGAGGGCAAGTAGGGAGTCACAGGTAGACCAAGGGTGCTCTGCAGATGATGGAAGAGAAGCCTCTTCATCTCTCAGGCAGTTTTATAAACTTCACTAGCATGTTATCAAAGTACCTCACCAATCCCCATAGCTACTTTTGTATTAAAAACCCAAACAGATATGTAGCTACTCATCTTGAAGTCTGGATGATACATTGGAGTATCCTGACCTATGTAGGAATGTAGGAAAAAAAAATGCTAACAGATTTTAAAGGAGTCCTCTCAAAAGAGTCCTCTGGCTGCTGTCACCGTTGTGACAATGTTGGAGCATGATCCACTAAGGTGTTAGAGGAGAAAATAGTTAAATATCAAAAGATTTTTGAAATCTATTGAACACGGTAAGCTCGAAGCAGGAAAAAAACATATTTCAACAATCTATTTCATTTTTCATACCTCTGCTACAATTTTTCGTTATCCTTTTGACGCTCACAATGTGGTTTAGCATGGCATAATTCATCAAGTCCTGACACACCCTATTGTATTACACCTGGCTGAAAGGAAAAGTGCCTTTTGGATCAAGCTGAAAACAAGTCAGGTACAACAACCTTAACCCAAAATGTCTGCAGAAGGCAAAACTATTTTACCTTTCAATGTCACTTTTTAAGACAAGCAGCAAAGGCAAAAAAGCACAAGCTGCCAATGTAAGTGATTGCAACCACAACTTGGCTATTTATTAGAGTCAGGTGAAGTTCAAACTGCTTGGAGACCAAACACAGAGTCTCTCAGAAATATGTACACTGCATTTTGCTAGCCTGTTCTGCATGTGCTCCAAGCTGACCAGAAAATTCATTGGGCCTCATTAGTCCACACTTTTTGCTAACCACCTTGTTCAGATAATTTTTGGTGGGCGTGGCATGGAATAAATGGACTTTGCCTCTGCTTGTAAAATCTGTGGATTTACTCCTCTGTGCAAAAAACATGAAGCAGACCCAATTCCATTCAAATCTGGGGATGAGGTCAATAGTGATACACAATATTTATGCCAGTCGAAGTGTGAGTATGACAGCAAAAACAAACTAAAATGTTCCAATCAGATACAGCATCTAAAATAGCCAAAGATCTGCTGGAAATGCAGACATTTCTAGAAGATTATGGAACAAGCGGAAGAGGAAGCCAGGTCAGAGCTCCCTTAGCTCAGCAAGGTGGTGCCATGGCAGGAGTTGGGGCAAGCAGCTCACTGCCAGATCAGAGCAGCAACAACAAAACAAACATCAAAACACATCAAAGTGGCAACAAATCTAAGGGAATGGGGATAAGGATGCACTCCTGTGCTCTGATATATCTAGCCTTTATGGAGAGCTTTCCATTGCTTGCTCTTAAGGCCTAATTGTATGGTATTATCTGACCAAACAGTGTATGGAAGTAGCACGTGATAAGGATTGCCTAGAGGGACCTCAGGTGCTGCAGCGCATGGGATGAGGAGCTATTCTCAGGAGCTGAATCAAGAGGTAGTTACAGTTGAGCCATAAAGCCACTGGCCACCTAATACATCTCAATTCAAATTCATTATAGCAATAATTTTGCCTAATGCTAGCAGTGACACTGAACAGTGCAGAGAGGATTTTAAATGAGAAGGGAAATGACAGAAAAGAATCTCTGGGAAAGAAGAAAAAAAAAAGAGCCCCCCCTAAGAAATTTAAATCTTTAGCCTCTGCATGCTGGTTACCTAACCGTGCTTTACCTGAAGCACAGCAGGCACAAAAAAAGACAAACGTGATGGGGAAATGCTGGGTACTGTCCCCAGCAGGAAGGGAGGGAAGTGGGAAGCCTCATGGAGGCAGGGCAGTCTCACTTCACTAGAAATTGCAGCAGTGCCAGACTCACTGAAAAAACTGATACCTCTGCCAACCTTGCCTCGCTGACAGTGCAAAGAGTCAATCCTGTCGTGAATCTCGCCTGAGGTGACACATGACCGCAGTAGCACCACGTACACCTCCTCCAAGGGTATACAGGACAGAGTCGAGCACTGGCGAGTTGAGCAGGGATCAGAAACAACACCTGAGCAACTGCTCCGGCTGGACCATGAGTGTCCCTTCCCTCCCTCACCTGGGATGGGGCCTAAGGTAGCTCCTTGTAATGCTGAGGGGCTCCTGTGCCCAGTAGCTGTTGTTATTTTACTGTCTCCTTTATGGATCTGGCACAAAAACGAGGCAGCGTAAGGATCTGTAAAAATTATGGTGTGGGAGGAAACAGACACTGAGCTCAAATGCACCCCTCAGAATATCTGGCCAAGTCTACAGCTAGCTTCAGCTGGAAGAGCACCACCATAAAATCATCCAGCTTATGGGCAAAAAGCATGTCAGCTCCAGCAGAGAAATAGTTCCCATGGCCAATACTCATACTTCAACATCCTAGCTTTCCTCACTGACAGACCACAGCTGTTGTAGGGAGCTTTCTTCAATATGTGTAGGAGAAGGTGACATTTCTGCCACATATGAAGGCGACGGTACCAAAGTTAAGCCTTAGCATCTGGAAATAGCTCCTCTTGGATGCCTCTTCTTGTCTCCAAATGACTCAACACAGGGTGATGTGGCATATTTCTGCCACCAAGGAGTAAGTGCTGTTTGTTCCTGCTTAGTCTTCGGATCCCATGAAGAGATTAGAGTGGCAGGTTCATTAAAAAATTACGTCAGACAGAAAATCTTTGAATCCACCCAACTCTGCACAAAGTTTGAAATGACAGAACCCACAATTCGGTAGTATTGAGTTTCTCAGCTCCACCCACTTGTGAAGCCAGCTGCCACCTCCAGCAGAAATGCAACAGTAGCATCGCTTGGGACAAGCTCAGGCCACCTCTGTGCAGAGGTCCAGTGTTCAAATTTGCCTTTCTTTGTTTTTAAAAGCTGCTGCTCAGGAAGAGGACAGGAATAAGCTCATGGAAGGCACTTAGCTCCATCACAAAGGCTCTTAGCATCATCAGAAAAGACAGAGGGGAAAATGATCACGAGGCAACATTCATGCAACTTCCAGGGATGAGGATAGCCCTTTGGAAGTGCACCTGTCACTGACTGAGCAGGCTGCTGACAGTGACTGCTCTGTGCTGAGAGAAATCAGAGAAGCAGTGAGGGCAGAAAATATAATTTACACTGGCTAACTTCTATGTATAGTGGGCACACGTCATACCAGAACTTGACACAAAAGTCTTAGATGCAGAAATGAACATTTTACCTGCCACCAGTGGAGCACTCTGGCTAGCAGCTAAGTGAATTTTAGCAATCCGGGCATTTAGATGCCACTTCACAGAGCAGCATGTTAGCAATCCTGCAAAAAGGAATATCCCTTGAAGTGGTATTCCATAGCATTAGGGATTTAGTTTATTAACACAGAGTTGCGCCTTCTCTCTGAGACAAATATTATATGTGCAATAATGTATTGAGCACTCTCTCATGAGTACAATGTCACCATAGTTGATCTAACTTCCAAAAAGGGTAACTACAAAAATGAGGTAGTTTTATAAAGGCCAGGTGGGAAAGTTAAATTGTTACAGATGACACGGAAGACTAAAAGCCATCACATTGAAAGCATAATACCTGTTTATATCATCTTTTAGAATGTGGCAAGAGGAAGTTAGTAGTGCTGCAAGGGCTGTAGAGAAAGGATCAACTGTCTGCAAGATTATATGTTACTGTTTTATGTTTTGTATTTCTCTAGATACTTATATATATGTAAATATAAAACATATATCTATATTATCATATAAAATATATAATTAGTCATGCCAAGGAAAAAGAGCCAAACAGTTAAAAAATCAAAACTATTACCAGAAACTATAATAAAGGATGGATCTACAGAATACCTTGAAACATGCCAGACTTGTGAGGAACCATTGTACCACCTGCAAAAGGAAATCCTGCTGTGTTTTCCAAAAGCTTTTTGCAAAGGTCTCTCATCAGAAGCTTTTAACAGCTGTAGGAGAAGAGGAAATATTCCACTGAGGACAAATTGAAATTAGCTGAAACACAGGTATTGAATTGAAGACCTGGGAAACAAGATAATACACGAGCATTTGATACAAGTCTACAAAATCAGGGTTAGCATGGAACTGAAGGAAACTTATGTTTTTTACCATGTCTTTCATTACCAGAACTAAAGGGCATCCAAAGAAGCCAGAAGGAGCTAAACCAAACAAGATTTCTTTTTTTTTAATGCAACCAGTCGTAGTAACACAGGGGATTTCCTTGTTAAACACGGTGAGTATAAGAATTTGACACTGATTCTAGGAAAGATTGAGTCACCACATGGAAGGGAGTCTTGGGGGTTGCTAAATGGACAGACAAGAGTCTCAGAAAATCTCCAGAGCTGTAAGAGTTTGGAGGTAGAAAGAATACTAGGATGCTCACCTTACTTCTCTTCTTTAGGTGTCCACTTACAACAATTCCTGGAGATAGAATAGTGAAGGTATGAATATTATCACCATTTTTAGGCATGTGGGATCCTAACCGTCCGATCCTGATTTAAAGCAAATTTTTATATTAGCTGAGGATTTCTTACTTTGTTAATTGGAATACTTTATTTATATGAGTCTCATAGCTTTTCCTTCTGACATATTCACTCTCTTGTATAGAAGCTGTAACACTGAAACATGCCAGTACTGAGAATTCTAGAAATGAGAGAAACTTTCTAGGAGTTAGATCTCAAGTCAGATGCCTCCAGATTCACAACCCCTAGATTGATATAAGGATAGTGGCTCATACTAAGAGCGAAGTCACTCTTCACTCATTAGTGCATGTCTGATTTATGCATACAAATTATTTCATGTTTAACAAAATGACAACTCACGCTTAAAACTTTGACATTTGCTTGTGCATATTGCTCAATTCGGGGCTTCCACTAGCAAGGGAAGACTTCTCCTTTTTAAGGAAAATGCTTCAAAATATTTTCTTTTTTTCTGTTCCCTAAGTAAACTACTCTGCTTCTGGGCATATATTAGTGGCAAACTATTGCAAGCATTCAAATCATCAGAGCAAGCTTTATCTATGAAATACGTCATTATATGTATTCCCTGCCTTAAGTCCTCTTACAGAACCACGTTATCATAATACATGGCACACTGTCTAGGTGGCTTCTTTTTCAATTTGTAAACTGCCTCTACTTTGAAGACTTTAATATATTACGCTGTTCAGTGAAAAATCCAGAGAGAATGCAAACAAGATGCTCTTTTTCAAAGAGAATCTTTGGTTTGTCCTAATAGGCTGTGTGTAGTCAAGAAAAGGAGGGATACACGTTTAGGAGCTGCAGAATACCAGAAGGAAAATGCTCAGGGAGTAAAATTCAGATATCTCATATCCAGTATTTCTGATATATTTTAACATTATGCTGTTTATCCTATATTTCAGGATAAAAGTGGCTCTGCAAACTAATGTACTGATAACAGCCTATACAGCAGCAATGTGTGA
>NW_010580633.1:166010-189348 GCF_000705375.1 Tinamus guttatus
TATGTACCTAATATTCTGGCTATTTGCTGAGCTGAAACATGGACCAACCACTATTTTAGACTATAGATTTTGTTCAGTAATGCTTACTGATTTTTTTAGCCCAACTTATACTTAATCCATTGAATCCATGAAGCATCTTATCAAAACCCAGTGATGTTTTGCATCTGAGGTGTTCCTCATCCTTTTGGGTCAAAAAACTGTATTAGCAGAAATCCGTCTGGGTATAGTCTCTGGGACCCTTTCTATAAGCGCATTAACACATAAAATCCATACATACCCATACATCCAACATATAAAATTTAAAGGTACTTCAGCTTCCAGAAGGCTCCCTAGACCTAGACATGCACGACTTACTGATCAGGTGGTTGCACTCCCTGAAGCAAAGCAGCACCAAACCAGTCTGTGGAAACTGGAAGTTCCAGTTCACTGCACCTGAGCATCCTTCCTCCTCTGGCTACTGACTCAAATTAACAGGATAATAATTACTGTGTCTAGGACTGTAATGTCTAGTGCAACCAGCTGGCTCAGTTGCTTACCCTGTTGCACAGCCAGGTCCATAAAAAATGTCACTGCTGGAGTCAGAGATCAGAAAATAGTTGGTGCATAACTTGTACCACAGTGGTTGGTGTGCATCTCTGTTGTTCCCAGTTACACTTTATGTTCTTGGAGGGCCACTGGATATAAGGGGATGTCCTGAATGGAAAGGAGATGATACTTTCCTTGAGGAACATCTGGGTATGCTGCAAGAGAGGAGGCTGTGGACACTGCAGGGGAGCAGAAGCAAAGATGCACAGCACAGGGCTGGATGCCTGCAGCACAACAGAGGCTGCAGCAAGAAATAGCAAGAAACCAGTCTGCCTCCAGACACAGGGGACAGAGAGGCCCCAGAAATCACAGGGGACTGGACAGAGTTTTTTTATTGTTGTTGTTTGTTTGTTTGTTTGTTTTTAATATAACTGAAATCAAGCTTGGAAATACAGATCCATTTACAAGGACATATTAGGCAGAAGGAGCACTACATATAAATCTTTGTCCCTTCCCTCCCTTCTCTGTCCTACTTACTAAGTCTGGGACATCTTGCTTCTGAGTTTTGCACACTCAGTATTTTTGCAGCTATCATCTGATGCCCCTCCAGGGCTGCCTTGGCTGCTGCCTTGGACATTTGGGACTTACAAGCAGCTTATGGAGTCAGTCTGAACATGAATCAAAAATTAGCTTCCTGTATGCCAGAGACAGGTCTTAACTGACTGTCATAAAATAAGAGAGTGTGATCAAAAAGTGACCAGATTTGATAAAGAAGAAAGAGAAGGAAGAACAGTGATAAAGAGTTAATGTCCAGGCTCCTAAAAACAAATACATCATTAGGATTAGCAGTTTCTAACAAATTTAGTCCTCCTATTTAGCAGTGGCAATGCTGCTTGCTGCTTGGCATTTCAATGCTTACATAATTTATAGTCTATTATTTGATAATGTATTGAAACTGGCTGCTGTCTGTGGCACCATCAAAGCTATCTGCTAATTCACTGCTTGACCTTCTCTGCATGCACGCAAATGGAAGAGGAACACGGGACACACTGCGGCAGCTCTAGAAATGACTCAGTGTTCAGAGAGCCTCATTTATAGGAACCTTCTCATCAAAAAATGCGCGGGCACAAGGGTGCAACTGGGCACATGTGCTGGGAGGTGCCTCTTCACAGGCAGAAGTTCTCCCTGTGCCCCTCTGAGATGCTGGAGGGGAAGGGAAAGGAGGGAAGTGTCACGGGCTGACCAAAGGCGTCCCATATTTTGCTGATTCACAGGGCACACTTGGGACACTGTATGGTACAGAAGCAAAATGCAAGTCCGAGGCAGTGAGAAGACAGGTCTCCTTTCACTGTCTGACTGCAGGGAGCCTTTAATCACTACCTAGCCATGGTGTCTTCCCCTGATCATATACTAGCATCCAGAGTATGTTTGGGAAGCAGGACTCCATCTATGAACATTTACAGAAGTATTTCAGTCTCTGGATGCTGAACATACACTGTTCATGCCCAGTCTTCAGAGCAGTTAAAAATTCTATGTGAATGAGAGCTGCAGATGCTCTCAGCATTACTCAAAGCATCATGAAAAATGCACAGAAACGTCTATGCTGGACAGCACGTTGCTTCTTGCATTCTCTGTCAGGCAAGGATAAATACTGCTAGAGGAACGTGACAAGCTCTAGGGCTCTCCCTTGCCTGGGCCTCTTCAGTCCTTATGAGCTGCTGAGCAAGCACATGCCACAAAGTCACAGTTCTTCAAACAAGACAAATCAATTTTAAACACCAGCAGAAACTCATTGACTTCAGTTATCGCAAGACAAAGGACTTGATCTGCAGATATAGCTAAAACTTACAAATACCTACCTGAATACTTCTGTTGATGCCAATGCCCAAAAGGGAGCGCATGAAAGTTCAGATTAGGTGACAGCACTGTCCCCCATCTCTCTGAGGCTTCACCTGACAGTCCGTGTTACAGCTACCACTGTTCAATTTTCCCAAATCAAAGAGCGCCTTCCAATATTTCTTCTCTTTTTTCATTTCGATTTTGTGTGTAATCTAGCAGAAAAATAAGTAGAGCAATGCACAGAGAGGCAAGGAAAATTTAAATAACTTGTTAGTGCCAAAGTCAATGAAAGGGTTATTTAATCAGACATGCATTGTGGTGGCATAAAATGGAATAGGCTATACTGTGGCAGGGCTTTCTCGATGTTCCGTTTTTTCCCCAAATATGCCTTCATTTCCCCTGCAAGTTTCTTTTATGTTTTAGAGAAGCAGTTGTGAGCCACGCATACATGTTAACTGTAATTTATCAAGGACAAAATGAATAATTTAATTTCTGAAGAAGAGATCATCTATATTGCTCCTGACTCTTTAGCAAAGATTTTTTTCTCCCTGATGTTATAGCCATCCTCTTTCAGCTGCATTTACACGTAGGGGAAGTGCTGCTTTTTTTCTAAGCCAGCAAGTCCCAGCAGAACTCCCCACCCCCCAACACCACCTTTTTTTTTGTTCCAACACTTCTGATCTTGAAGTGCATGAATTATTCACAAAGAATTCCATATATCTTCAAAACATGTCTGTTAAATAAAACTGCATATTTAATCCCCTTCCTTGTTGATTATCCACAGCAAGGAATAATGATTGGAATTGCCAGAGATCACAACTCCCCAGCAGCTTTGTGCATATGGCTACATCCATCCCCTTGGTTTTTGTCAGACCTGTTTCTAGGTCTGACAGTTTGCACTGTTTTGACACATAACCTCATTTTTGTAAATTGCTGTGTTGCATGTATGTGACAGTTTTATCAAAAACAGTTTTATGACAGTTTTATCAAAAGTTTTGGAATAGAAACAAAAAAATAAACAGAAACAAATAGAAACAAACAAACAAAAAAAGGCTAAGCAGGACTTACTTAGGAATTATACAGGGAATGAAAGAATTTGCAAACTTTAATTAAAAGCAGGAAAGTAACTTAAACGAACATCAAGATTTATATATAAGTATAGTCAAACAGCCAACATCAACCCTATCATTTTGTTAACCCTTTTTTATAGTGCACTTTTGAATATACACATAAACTTAGCATCTGCAATCAAAAAAGTGCACGGGCAGTACAACCAACTTCACCATTTAGCCATAAACAATCATCTGAAATTCAGGAATGTTTGATATCCATTAAAAGGATCCAAGTCATGATACTATGTTTATGTTCCTTCCTTTCTCTTCTGGTTGACTATGGTTTCTGATAGGTAAGCAAAATAAGTCACTCCCAGATCTTCTGTATGACCTTTATATCTTATCTTCTTTGCCATACCATGGGGGAAAAATATTTCTCTCATTTGCAGGATCTGCATGAAAAATATATTTTTTGGCTTGTGTGGCTCTCATTTACTAATTTACTTAAGATCGGTAAATTTTATTGCATAGATAATGTAAATATTCTAACAAATAGTACAACATAAGTAAAGGCATTAACTGCTTTCTTAAAACTTGTGTACTAAATGTTCATGACATCCAAGTATATCAAAAATGTTTAGGATTTTGGATCTCCTAAGCTCTGTTTACATTCTCCAGTATATCCCAACTACACTTCTAAAATACTGCTTTAGATTGTAAGGATTCACCTTCAAAGCTGACACAAGAAAAACAATGTCAAACAAGCAGTCATAATTTCTTACACATCCTGTGCATACTGTGAACCTCTTTCTCCAGATTAGCTGAGCCCTGGCTAGATCCTAGCCCTGCATCTCAGACTCTTTCTCACCAAAGGTTTTAGACCTCTTCCTGCAAGAAGGTATTTTCCTTCAGTCAAACAAGCAGCAGCACTTAGGGATAGCTCCTAGGGCTTATAAGGAAGCAGATTACAGGAAAAGATAGGGTTTTTTTTTCTTTCTTTCTTTTTTCCAGAACAGAAAAATAGCCCAACAGAAAATGTTGTGCAGTAGCCATACATGCTTGGACTGATTTCATATTCATCTCTCTGGCTTTGACTTAGTCTGATATCTAGGTGCATATTAGTAAAAAGCCTTTCTCAGAAAGAATTGGCATACTTTTCACAAACGTAGTGTCCTAATGGAATATAAATACAAAACTATCACAGCCTCAGAGAGTTTGAAGGAAGAACCATGACAGCCACCTGTATATCACAGATGAAGTCTATGCAGCATTTGCAGCATCTCTTAAATAAACCTCTGAATAAAGTCTTAGATTTACCAGCATGAAAGCTCTCTTGTTTCATGAGCTATCATGTGATACATGAAATGTTGTGGAGGCAGTCTAGTGAGATACACAGCAAGAAAGAATATGATTAGCATGGAGTGATTCAGACCATTGGCCATGCCGGATTTCTAACAAAGATGCTGGCACAAAAAAAAATACAGGAAGGAAAAACAAAGGCTGTACACAGTACGAGAGATATTTGCTAAAAGATAAAGAACAGAAAAGAGATGTTGAGTCATCTCATTGCGAAGAAAAAAAAGTGAGATAAATGTGGTTGCCAAGAATAATATCTGAAGCACCAGGCATCTGATAGAAGTGTTGAATGAATACTGTGATCCCAGACAAACTGAGCCAGAAGAAACCTACAATGCATTTGCATAAAGTTAAGCAGAAGAAAGAGGAACAACAGCTTAAACTTCAAAACTGGAAACTTTCTAGTCTACCTGCAGTTTTGGAGACCTTCAAGACTCTGCAAAACAATAATATGATTTCTGGAACATATGATCCCAGTCACAAGAGAGCCTGTTGGGAGAGAAGACTTTCCTTCCAGGGAGATACTGATAAATACCACTCTGGGCAAAAACAAATACACAGGTCTAAGCTAAAGGCAATGACAAAGACTGACAGAGGGAAAGGGGCAAGGAAGATGTCAAATGGAGCCATGTGCTATGTTCAGCACTGCAGCTGTTGTAGGAAGCAAGAGGTATACAGAGGAAGCAGACAACACCGGTTTAGAGGACGCTATCTGCAATTCCATTTCAGCAGAGGCAAGGACTCATTTCAATGAGTATTCACAACTAAAGTCAGTCCCCCATAATTCAGCCACCATACTTGCAGCTATGCTGTTAAACAAATGACTGTTTTGATTCCAGCTGGACTCTGGAGCCAGATGCAATATCATTAAAACCACAGTGATAAGCAGCAATCTTAGACTGGGGAAATGTGACTGACTGTAGGTGATGGAAAATAAGTCTTTTGAGACCAGCTGGCAAGTGCATGCTGTTGCTAAAAACTGCAAAATAAAATATGATCGTTTTGTTTAGAGTTTGCATTAGTTAATAGAAATTCCACATAAAGCTAACAGCCTGCTACAAAGGTATCAATAGCTTGTAGATGCTGTGCGCAGAGGTCAGGTCGGGGTCCAGCAACTGTACATGTGCTTTGAGTGTCAATGGGGACTTGAAGACTCTACCCCCTTCAGTTAAATATCAAAGCAAATGTGGCCTATGGCGAGAAAACACAGAAGGAACTTTAACTTGGACATAAAAATTATTAAGAAAGGAAAAAGGATGCGAACAAGCCAGACAATCGACATGGAGTTGTCCTTACTCAGTTACTGTATGGAGCAAGTAACTTACCTACTGTCATCACAGACTGATGACCCACCGGGACACAGCGTGTGCCAACAATGTCTGTAGCACAACGTATCAACTAGTCATTCTGATCTCAGCAGTTCAGGTGACATGAGGAAAGAACTCCCCCAAACTTCCAATGTTGTTATAGGGAAAGGTATGAGAACAGTTGGAATCACTTGCTACAGGAGAATGGCATTACATTGCATTGCTATTATTATAGTTGTGGTACCTTTTTGAACAGATTTCTTCACAAGCAACCAGTTTAGTTTTACAAGCCTATAGAACATTTGACACCTAAATAGTGTGGGAGTGCTCACTGCTGATGCTGAACATCCATCTTGCATGAAGGCAGCATCATTTTGCAATAGCATTTCAGTAATACTGAAAGCCTTTTATAATGGAAGAAGATGTACCCTTAGTAGGGTTTCAGGGACTCTGAAGTTTTGTTGTTAGATTTATTGACTATTCACAATGCAGTTTCCTCTGGCATTTGCTTTTTTTTCAACCGCTTTCACTTCCATGTTAACTGCAAAAATTCTTGCTCTTTTTCATTTCCTTTTCAATTATTTTTGGATTTATTTATTAGCTGATTAATAACTACAGGGACTGCATACATTAGAAATAAATAACCTGCAGGCCTTTCACGAATGATTAAGGGACTATTAGCTAAACCACAATTATATGCAAGATCCAGTATAGAGTCACGGAAAGAAATAAGAATACTTCGCTGATTTACTTGAATTAAAGGGGCTGCAGGACTTTGAAATGATAAAGATGGTATGTATAACCATGATCTAGTATGTAAAAGGATAAATGCAACCAGTTTGCTGCAGCTGCTTTGTAATTTCTGAAGCAGGATTTAGCCCATTCTGTTCTCATTACTGAGACAAATCATAAATTTGCAAGCATCTTTGAAGATAGCCAGAAAAACACATTCAATCTGAATAGTCATGCAAAGGCACAGTGTATGTGAATATGTATTTGAATTACAATTCATTTAATTTTACATCACATTTTATATTTGCACACTGAAGATTTATCTTACAAACTAACCAAATCACAGCCTCCTGTACATATTCATTGTACTGGCACAGCCAAGCAGGGCTGGGCTGCATGTCATGCCGTCATCACCGCATGACAGGAGAGATTTCAGAGCCCACTCAGAGCCAAGACTCTCACACAGGTCTGCTTTGCTCTGCGTCGAGTTTGAACACCTCACTGTGGCAAAACATGCAGTTCTCAGCACTACGCAGTAACTTGTTCCTAGAAGTTACTGCAGAAACATCTTTAAGATTCAGTTTCCAAGAACTGAATCTTCCTCCAATTCTTCTTCCTCCAATAAGTGAATTTTAGCACAACATAGAGCTCAAATACACACCAAATATGATGTACAATTACCTGGTGAGGCAGCCTGTTCAGAGACCTGAGGACTTGATGAGGGCCATGAATATGAAGGATATAATTGATAAAACCATTTGTTCTTAGTGCTTTTCCTTGAGCCTCATTCACCATTAAAGGAAAGCAGGTAAAGTTTAATTCGTGTTACCTATTAAAAAATAGAGAAATCCTTGACATTCCTTAGCCGTTATGCTTCCTCCTTACCATGAGTTCATTTAATTGGTTATCTGAATATTTCTCTTACTACAAAAATAGAACAGGGCAGACCACAGTGAAAGGGGATACAATCAGATATCTTCTACACAAGTGTTATTCATTATCAAAAACAAACAAAAAACTGCTTGATCTTCCTACTGTGCAGGAATCCTGCTGGAAATTATGGAAATTTGAGCTACATTTGTATTTCATTTTTCTAGCCTACACTCACTAAACATTAGAATACGGACACAACTGGTATTCCTGATCAAGCTTGATTTTTTTTTGAATGCATTTACTGGATATCTTGGATGAAAATACAATAATTAAATAAGAAGAGGCTCTGTGTTTGACCTGTCAAGCCTTTTGATTTCACTCTCTGCAGTTCACTGTTATTGCTGTGGTATGACAGAATGATCACTGGCAAAAACAAAATTTTACTTGTGTGAATTGACACAAATGGCAGATAATATGGCTCTCTCTGTAGACAAACATTTGGTGCAACATCTCCCTTGTTTTCAGAGATTTGTAAATGTTTCAACAGAATGTAGCTACACACAGAATGATGAATAAGAAATGGCATAGTGACGTGAATATTGTTATTTCATGTCAATGATTTAGAATAAATACTGAAAAAGCAGAGGTCAAGAAAAAAAATATTTTTTGTGTTCTGGTTAATACAAAGATACAGAACATACTGATGCATTTCTCTGAATTCACTGGTGATTTTCTATCAATCACAGCCTTTATTCACACAAGAGATATCAGATTCCTTTCTGGGAAGAATCAAACAGGAGATAAAAATAATTAAAAATTTTTATCTCAAGAACACAATCTTTTATTCCCCTTTAAGAAGTACTAACAATATATTCAATCTGAAATGTTTTTTCAAGTGCTGGGGGACCACATTACAAATGACTTTGTTCATTAGGCTGTGGAAAGTAGCATAGGTTCAACTGAGGGCACACCACCTCCTGCAGAGCTACATAACAAGGCAACATAAAGCCATTGAACCGAGACTGTTTGAGACCGGTTGGCTATATCCATGAGAAAGGTAAATGTGGTCTTAGGCTGCACTGAGAGAGCAATTTTAGTACAGATCTAGACTTACTGAAAAAAAAAAAAACATAACAACAACACCTATTCTGAAGGACATTCTGCACAAATAGTGATTGTGTGTATATACATATATGCAAACATACACACACACATATATTTTACTTTGGTTATCCCTATACATTCACTTATGAATCTTTTGGATATTTTTGGTACATCTTCACAATTTATCAATTCAAATAAAAATTTTAGGGTAGGACTCAACATATAATCCTGAATAAATTCTTCTCTTTGGAAAAATGAAGTCATGAACTGTGATTTTTGGCAAGTGCAGGGAGCTTTACAAAGTAAAGAAGTGAATAACTTCTACTTTTTAATAAAAGCAATAAATTTATTGATGAAATGTAATTTTTGTTTGCAGCAAGTCATGGGAAGAATATTTTTAATAGATGCTTACCTCCTACTTCTCTCACCTCTCCTTTGCCTCTCCAAAATTTAGGTTTTGAACACCATATGCTGAGCCGACAACATGGAAAATCTGCTTGATAAAGTGCTGGTAAGCAGTGACACAGAATGCATTCCTAACAAAGAAAAGGCCTTTCCTCAATGGCCTTTTTTTTTTTTTTTTTTTTAAACAGGGCTGTTTAAAGAACCTCTCATCATCTTCTGGGAACATCATCTTTGCTGTATGGTTAGTTACTATACCTTAATAGACAAGTGTGAAATAAAATTGCCTTAATAACCTAGCCATGGTGTAATCATTGCTTTGGTTTTTGTGACAAGATGTTATTTAGAAGCATGCTGCATGTCCTCGAGGGCAGGTATCAAAGACAAAGGAAAAACACTTGCCAGAGTCATGAAAAGAGGATGTGCTTTTACTCCCCCTCTCTAAACTTCTATTCCCCACACTGCCCTCCGACTAACTGAATTCTCAACTTTACATTTTTAATTTCCTACAGCCATGAGCAAGCCCAGATGGACTCAAGGCAGCATCCAAAGAGTCCTTGATTTGATGGAAGCCAGCTAAAGTACATGAGGAATGAATCTGGGGCAAGCATTTGGTAGGATTCTACTAGCAAATCCAGACACCTTCCTAAATTCCATAGCAGCTTTGAAAGGAAATAAATGCAATTGTTAAGGTTGCTATAGAAATATTTATAGAGATGACAAAGATACACCGCAACACAAGTTTTACCAGGGAAAAAGCTCTGACTGAGATGGAGCTTACATAATTAACTATTTCATTCCACAGATGTAAGATGTCAATTTAAAAATGTTAATATATTCATCCTTTCCTGAGTCAGAGAACTCCAGAATATCATGTACATGGGTCTCTTCCTGTATACCTAATAAAAGACATTTTGATAAACAGCTTTAAAACTACTTAAAATTTTAACACCTGTGTAAAAATACCCATTTTAAATCACTATATTGTATCATATTCTTGTCAACCTTGAGTTATGGCAGCAGGAAAACCAGAGTTTTGACCCCCAGAAATTTTGAAATGAAGGACAGAAAAGCAAATATTGCAACAACTTGCCTCTTTGCCTCATTCAGTCTTTTCAAGTGGATATTCTCGCACCAAAAGTACAGTCTAGGTACTATTACTGTGCAACTATCTTGGTTTAGTCATTGAAAGTGCAAAAAGTGATTGCTTCACTCTTTTCTTTTTTCTTTTTGAAGTGCTATGCAACTCTTCAAACAGGAATACACAAAGAATTACCCATTGAGCATTATTGTAAAAGCTCATTTACTGTGCATTGCTATTTTCTTATTGTGCTTTGCAATCCCAGCAAGGTACAGAACAGCATTTGCTGGAATCTGTTGCACAGATCCTCTTGTTCCCTGGGGGCAGGCTATCAATTAAACAGTCAATGTCTGTACCAACTGAATTGCCAAGTAGCTTAGTAGAAATTAGAGCTGGCTAAATGATTTAAATTAAATTAAAATTCCCTCTCAAGTTTAATCTGAAGCTGAAATCACTTTTGATCTGGCAGTCAAAAATCCCTTTGATTAGGATTCTAAAATACTGTGTTCACCTTGACACTTTTGTTCAAGAACTGATTTCAAATTTTGGCTTAAAAATGAGCTGCCCTGACACTGGTCATTTGCACTGTATTTTGCCTGAAGTTGAGCTCATTCTGAGCCTACTCTCCTGTAATTTTTAATCCAAACTCTAGACAGCAGAGAGGAGCCAACGTGGCACTCACTCAGCCACAACTCAGGCACTCAGCTTTGCAAGTCAAGGCATCACTGTGCCAAAATTTACTAGAAAAGGTTGTAAGGTTGGACAGAGCAATGAGTTTAGAGGATCGGTTATGAATCAGCTAAAAGAAATGTTATTACAGATGGTACAGACACCAGTCTTTTACTGATGGTAATACAAACAATTCACTGTACTTAATACAAAATCTGAAAACATCCAGCTTTTTCAGAATAGCTCTGTGAAGTCTACTTCCATTTCTCTTCTATAGCATCTTTTCTTCTGTACAGATCTCACAGCCAGTTTGACAGAGAAGAGCAATCTTCTGAACTGGGTTTTTTTTTTTTTTTTTGAGCAATTGTTGAGGTCAGAACCAAATGGAAGATGATTATCTCAAATGATCTTTTAATAAGCTTTACATAGCAAGCATTCTACAGTGCTTGAGTTTCAAAAGTACTCAGTGCACATATTACTTCTGGAATAAATATCAACAGCTTGCTTATTCCTCCTGCAAACTTAGTGCAAGTTCTCCACCTTGACTCATTTGCATCAAAAAGCAGAACATTTCTTGACACCTTCTGTTGTCTGCTGTCTAAGTCGTATTGGCTACTTGCATTTTCTACATTCAAATATAAATACGACATTAAAAATAATTTATAGTCAAACATTTCATTTTTACCATCGTTTACTGATATTCAGCTTTTTTTGGTTCTAACCACCATATGTCCAGTGAGACCCATCATTTTCTAATGACAGATCCATTTTTAGAAATAAATGAGAAAAATCTTTCATCTGCCCTGTGACATAGCCACATAGAAAAAGTTTCATCTCCATGACTATCCTTCAGTCTTCAGCAGGCAAGTCCCCTAAGTAAAGGATCCCAGCTAATTTTCTTACTGTTGGCTGAGCCAGGTCAAGAGGCAAATCAAAATCAAATCTTGTTTACGGAGGTTTGATATACTGCATAGAAGCTCATACTGAGAACCTATGGAATCCTGTATGCTAGGCTGGGCGAACTTCTGACATTGGCAGTACAGAAAAGCATGCCAGGGATGACTTTCAGATTTACATCAGTAAAGCAAAGATTAGCAATATAACGTATAACTTCAGAACTTTGCATTTACTATTAACTGTTAATGGCAAGATCCAGTCTGATCAAGAAATTCAGGACTTCATTAATCTAAGCATTGATCAGTG
The DNA here is from genome assembly GCF_000705375.1 of Tinamus guttatus. The sequence goes on from NW_010580633.1 coordinate 178,154, forward strand.
TAGATTTAATATATGTTACCTGCTCTTTTGATCAAAGTCCTTCCTTTCAACCATTGGTACTATTTTGGGAAAGAAAACACCAGCGACCCTGCTTCCCACCTGTACACCCACACACACAAAACATTGTGTCTGCTCGTAGCAAGTTTCTTTGAATATGAATGTAACAAAAGCAAGTCAAGTCTGACCAAGAAGAGACTCATGCACCATGGCTGAGAGGACTGATAATAGACACCTGATTTTACATTGTCTTCCTTATTGCTGTCATTTCTCTGAATTGTGTACAAATGCTGTGTACTGAAAAATCCTCAGAACACATTAGTAGTCTGCTGTTGTATGCGCACTGGTAGGGCATAGGAAGGAATCCAAAGGAAAATGTTATAGTACTCCAAACGTTTATTTTATTAAAAAACACAGTCAGGACTGTAATATGGTCAATGTTTAGCTAAAAACTACAAAACTTTATCTAAATAATATTTTAGTACTTTAAGTCTCTGGGAGCTGTCTGGCTTTTTGTAATTTCCAAGGAATATATAATTGACTTCCAAGGGTTGATACTTTGACCATGCCTGCCTACATGTGATAATAGCACACAAAAATGTATACATATATACACATATGTATAAATACATAAAAAGAGAGATAGAAATAGATATGTATATTCTAAAATATGTCAATTTCACTAATCTTTGCCTGCCAAGATTGCTATTCCTCATTCTGCACTGCTCTGATGACAGTGGAATAGAGAAGAGACTTGGCTGTCACTAAGTTAAGTTTTAGCATCATCAACTATTCAGTCATAAGCAGCACGGAAGCCTGAACTCAGTTCTGGCTGATCAAATGCTTTTCAAGTTTACATTTCATCTAACTTGTAAGCCTAATTACAAGCTTCATTAGCTTGCAGATATTGGTGGCAAGAAGAAAAAACAGAAGTTTACCATTATCCTTGAACTTTTGAAAAAATTACTATATCAGTTGAAACTTATTTAGAAGAACAAACTTCTTGAGAGGTAGCAAAAAGAGTATCAAAATTCTGCATTCTAGATTGGAGAAAGAATCTCGCCCTGTGAGACGTTGCAGCAACAGATACAGCAGAAGAAAAAACCAACACTAAGTGAAAAACATGTTTGGAAAAAAAACCCAACTATATATTAGTTGCTGGTAGGTGCTGAATTCTGCCATATCACTGAGTGTTTAAGAACAAGTCTGCATACACATTCTGTAATTGAATGTCAAATAAAAATGAAAATATATTGTTTTATTGCTACTGTTCATTGATTTATTGAAGTGATTTATTGTCATTAAACATGAGGACCAACAAATCATTTTGCTGACACCATCAACTAGGTTGTCAGTTCACAACGTTAAAGGTAATGGATGATTATTATTTTACTGTAATGGGTTTAATCAGTGCTTTGAATGACTTAGCAGTCAAGTCATAGTATAGCCAACTCATCATTCATCAAGGCAGCATTTTGTTTACCAACATCATCTATAATTCATCTGATTGTTGACAATCACCAGCAAACACCTTTCAGGCTAAGTTTTATCAGAAATGAAAATCTCCACAGCTGCAGCATACTAACTAACCCTACACTGTACAGGCAGAGCAGAAGTGCTGCAAGTTGCTCCTTCCCTCTCCCCCAAAGAGACAGCTGTCAGCCCAAGAGTAGGGCCAGCCAAATATACGTTCACACTAACTGCTTCTCAGCCCAGCACTGGGTTTTACAGTATTTTGATCTGTATACAGTGCTGCTTCTATTACGTGTCAATGCTCCAAGCAACCCCTCAAATTCAGTTTCAAATCAGATTGCTAAGAAAGTGCAATCAATCTGCTCTGTATTCTCTATAGAGGTAAAATTGTAAGCCTGACTTTCTCTTCATGAATGGGGGAGAATCCTATACCTATTTGCGTTATGTTGATATAAATTGTGGAGAACTCCAGACTTACAGAAATGCTGGTTATCTTTATTTAAAAAGGTACAGTGCTAGAGACATGCTGATGGTATCATCACAAGTGACAGGCCTTAAATCATTTACTTGTATTATGTCTTTTATGGGTAAGGGACAAGATGCAAATTGCTGAAAATGGTTCATACTAAGATGACAGGTTAACAGCTTAATTCCTCACAAAAGTATATTATAAGCACAAATAGACTGCTACTTTCTACAGCTCCAGTATATATTGTACTAGCTTTTACTGATTTATTCTGAGATATGCCTCACAGGTCTTAACACTGATATTCCTCTACTGCCTTACAGAGAGTTACTTTATATGTGAAAAAAGAAGAACATCAGAGCTCTGCCTTTTAGAGCAGAGAAGGAATCTGGCTATGTAAGACAAGGGGTAGCTGTTCTGGATACCTTAACACAACAGGAGATCATTTCAAAGTTCTGCAAGAATCATTTACATTTCAAAAACAAACTTGATTATTGTATATAAATATGCAAGAGACCCGCAGACAGGTTTCTCAGGGCTCCATCCAGTTGGGGTTTGAATTTGCCTGAGGATGGAGAGTCCATATAAGCTCCCTGTGCAACATGTACCAGCATTCAGCTGCCCATACAGTAAATCTTACGCTTAAGTGGGATTGAGGAGAAAGTCCCCTGGGTCAAGCAGTCATGTTTGATGTGCTCCAGGTCTCCTCATCAGTATCAATGGTGCCCATGTGGAAGACCAGAAGAAGGTGATAATCTGAGGGCCATATCTGCTATGCAGAGCTTGCTGCAACTCAAATACAGCACAGCTGAATGACAGAAAGCACCAAGAGAAAAGTGTTGTTTACAAGCTCGCTTTACTTCTATCATCTTATTGATTACTTCATTTTTTCTAAGTCTAAAAACTATTCTAGTTATAATAATTTTAAAATGTAGATTTTTAAATGGAAAAGACTGTCTAAATCTGAAGTTCTCTAAAGTAGCTCAATAGCACATTGCTTTTGAATGCTGCCTCTCACAACAAGAAGCTGCATGATGGAAATAGTGTCATTGTACCTGTAAACAGAAGATGTCTGCCAGAAATAAATTAAAAGCAGCAACAAAGCTGCTAAAATTCTTCAGCTGGAACCAAAATTGCTTATAGACATCATATTAAAGCTTCAGAAACAACAACAAAAAAAAGAACTAAATTTTTCATGGTTTAACACTGGTAAATCCATCTTAAAATATATGCATTAATGTACTCTCTCAACATTCAGGAGAGATTTTGGAGTCATTATGAATAGTTCTTTGAAAATGTCAGCTCATGGCTAAGGGACAAGGAAACAAGGAAAATAAAATGCTGGGAGTCATTAAGGAAGGAGGAAAAACAAAAGCCACCTAATCATTATGCCGTTGGATAAATCCTTGTTGTTCCCATAGATCGCATATCAAACACATTTCTACACTCTCCATCTCAAAAAGGTTAGAGCAGGAAAAAGAAAAATGAAGACAAACAAATAATGCAGGATAATGATATAACATCCATACAAACATAGACTATATAGACTGAAATATCTTAAACTTGGACAACAGTGATCAAGGAAGAATAAAATAGAGGCATACAAAACTCAGTGCAATGGGAAAGGAGGCAGAAAAACCAAGCAAAATCATTAAAAAGAAAAGATAGATTCAGAAATTAGGGCCTGACTGCTCTTTGTGTCTCTCCTAGTATAATTTGCACTTCATAGTTTAACTTGTACATTGGATCTATACAAAATGATAGCACACTTCTTTGCCACCTTCCTCCACACTGTGATGGCTTTTCTGTTCTATTTAGACCTGTTACGTCTCAGATGTACAATCTTCTCATGCAAAGAGAATGTGCTCTGTGTAGCCAAATAAATTCTTTCTGGGATAAAGAACTCCCAACTAACCAAGTTTTAAACAGCCACTCAGAATTGCAGAAATCTGCTCAAAACTGTGGAGCTCAATGAAATACTTGGGATCAGTATTAGTACCATGTTATTCTTACTAGCCAGAAGTCAGGACATGTTTCTTACATTCCCATTCTAATACTGCATTGTAAACCATCTGCTTCATCTATATTAAACCTAAATCATTTTGCTCTCATTTACATCTTCCTTTCCCAATCATTAAAGACTAAATTAAGCTATGTAGTCCACTTGTAATACATTGTACGATGCCAAGTATTTAGGAACAGAAACCCTGGCTGGAGTATCTACACCTAACTAAAATAATCATCCAGGTTTAACAAAAAACATTCCCAAAGTGGCATTTACCTACAAGCTATGTGTTGTTTTATTGACAGGAAACTACCAATAAGATATCTATTTAAAGGAAGGTATGGAAAGAAACAGAATAAATATTCATTATCATCCTTTGGTGTCTTCTGAACACAGCAATAATTTTATCATGAGAAGAAACATGCCCCAAAACAGAATCTTAAAGCTAACTCTGTTTCTTGGTATAAATATCTATGTATCTTGCACTCTGAGTATGTTAAAGAAAGCAAGCCACACAGATTCAACAGAACCCCCAAACAGACCTATTTTCAAAAAGCTAAGAGTATCCACTACATTGTAATACACCCTAATGTACAAGGGATCAAAGACTCTTTAGTTACCCCCGTCCCTTGGGAAATTGTGCACTGTACTTTCTAGTGTTTTTCTATTGCTGGCCTTGAGAGACCAATGGTATTTTTTTCTCCCCAGAGAACTTCATCCATACAATTTCAGCAAAGTCTCAAACAGAATGAAGATAAATGGAGCTGAAAAAGCAAAAAATACCTGTACAAGAGCTGTAGGAAACTCCAGCTCCATGCTTCATGGAAATTGATTTTTTTCCCTCATTTACATGGATTTGGTGACAGAGACTGCACCAAGTTTGTAAGCAGCTATGCCCGGCTAAATACGAATACAGTAGTAAAAAAGAAAACATTCTTCCAGAGACTTTCATTGCCTGCAAAATATCATGAATGTTTCACATTCAAGCAACAAATGTGAAAGAGAATAGACCATAAAAGCAAGGATTATTGCCTCAGAAATAGCTCTGCCTTCCCTACCTTCCAGTAATGAAGCAAGAACTCCCTGTAAGAGACCAGAGTGATCAGCATGGTATAAAAAGGAAGAAATCCATACGTGATTTGATGTTTAGAAAAAAGAATATGATATTACATAAAGTGTAAGAGAAAGAGGTATCTCTTTTCCTTGCGAACAGCACTTTTAAATCTACATCTGCAAAGAATGTAGAATATATCTCTTACAAAATGAACTTAACATTCTTATTCTGCACTGAGAAAATTATATTTAACTACCAGAGAAAAATACAAAAAGTCAAATATATTCCTGCAAAAACGCAGTGTGTAAATTGCATGCAAATGTGATATCACTTCCTAAGAGTGCATCTCTTCTCATTTGGAGAAGGAAGATTTAACTTGAAAGCATGCTGGTTACAAGCTATTAAAGTGAGCCAAAGACATATTCTGCAAGTGCTATTTTTCACCTGTTTATTGATGTGAAATACAGCTGAGTACCCACTTCTAAGACACACACAAAATTAATTTATTCCTCAAGAGCAGCTGCACAAATTCTGGGGTCTCTCTGATCATGAAGAACCATATTATTGGGACATATATGCACAATAGACTGAAGGATTGTAGCTCCCTCCCACAACTATTACTAAAATATACTGGGTTTTTTTTTTGTTGTTGTTGAACATTTTAAAATATCTCTTCAATTTATTTGGAAATTATTTAAAATTTCTTTAAATTTATCTTATTTCCTTTTTAAATTACATTATCAGAAATGTGTCATAATTATAGTGAACTCAAACTACTAATTTGAAGACCTCGTCATAGCTACTTTAGAAACATTTAAATAACATCTATTTAAATTTTCAAGCTTTTCTTACAACATATGCAAGGAATCCTGAATATTTAAAGAAAATAAAAACAAAACAAACAAAAAACCAACCAACCAACCAAAAAAACCCCAACAATACCACAGCCGCAAAATCCCATAACAAAAGACAATCTTTAATGATCACTGAAGCTCCTATGACCTTAATGACATTAAAATAAATCTTGAATGAAAACTGATGCTTTCTGCCAGCTCTGGTAACGCTTGTGGTCAGTATTCAGAGAGTGTAATGCCATGAAACAATACAGGAAACCACTACATTTCAGGACTTCAACTAATATTTCACAAAACCACTTTCTTTTGGAAGGACTATTATGGGATGTTTTAAAGACAGCTTCTGTTTTAAAACTATAATGAAAATATCTATTGACATACATTTTACCATGAAATGAAAAACAAACTTTTAAACAAGTCTGCTTAGCAATGTAGGTCTCTAAAGGCCCCTCATTGTCCAATGCAATTTTTAGAAGGGATTCAACATCTTAAATCATTTAGGTCTTGCAACAGAGGATGGTGCAAGGCTTTAACGCATTCAGAAATCTGGAACGTAATGTATGGACCACCATTCTCCATCTGCACAATTAGAATGACAGTAGGAGGATATTCTGAAAATAAATACCTCTGTGTGAGTAAACTCAGACTTATGTTAAAAAGTCACTTGGCATCTAACCTCAGAGGATAATAATTAGAGAATAAATCAGAAACAAAAATGATAAACAAGCAACTCGCCTAGATATTCTCTTGTTTTTCAGATATGGTCTTTTTGCTGTATTTGGGGACACAAACATAATGGCACTCCCAAAATATTCTAGTTCCCTTTTTAATGTAACATTATGTTATGTTGAATTTGTTCATCTCTGAGCTGAAATTTAACAGTAGATTAGATCACTTTAGAGCTTTTGTTACTATGGTAACACTGCTCTGCAGTTCTATTTCTTCACCTCCAATCTTGATTTTGAGGTGACTGGTTATATTTATTCCTGTCCTTTACAGAATCTCAGAGTGCTAAAAGAGCATTTGGTACAAGAAAAATGTTAGCATAAGCTTCCACCATAAGGTGGGCAGTCCATACTGGTTAATTTGACCTGAAGGTTGTGTGCTATTTGGGTTAAATGCATTCATTTCTGGGGGGATTTAAGTTCTAAATTAAATCATACTACTAGTAAATGAAGTTTGGTTAAGTTGGTCATTCTTGGATCTCCTCTCTGAATACCTTAGAGACGGTATGGCACTTCAGAGATATTCTGAAGAGACAAACCTCAGTTCTTTTCCTCAAGGAGGGATCTATTGTCCAACACAGACACAAAACCAAGTGGTATGGACCATCTTTTGTTATGTGGCTCTCTAAAACCTTCCTCATGGAAGCTTCAGTCCACAATGAAGAAACTTCTTGCCTATTAGGACCAATGGATCTACAGATTATCCTAATTATTTTCCTCTGTTCCAGGCAGCCAAACGTCTGTTCATGGAGCTCAGCAACCTGTGCAGAGGGCTACACCAATATTGTTTTGTGAAAGGTTTCTTTTGCATTTGGCTGTACTGTATCTGGCTTTATTTGCATGTAAAAGTGGCTGATTACACCAACACCAGGCATTCACAATAGATATTTAAGACAAATATTGAAGTAATCAAGCATCATTTGACATTTTCCTCTATAAGCTTTTACACAGCTTATAATTTTGTCAAACTGAGCTGATACATTAAAAACTTAGCACATCCACAAAGGTTGTTTTTAGAGTAGGAAGCTTTATCTCCTTGGATATGTCCTGCTAATGTGGAAGGACTTCTAGGCCAAGGCTTCCTGCTTGCAGATGGCTTCCTGCACTAAATTACCCTCTGTAGACAGAGCTTTCTCAGTAAACCGAGAATGAAGCATATTTCTTATTAAGCTACAACTAATATTGGGAGCGTCCCTCCAGGCATTTATACCAGGAAATGCTTCATAAAAAAAAAATAAATAAAAAGGCAAAAAACGCATGGATAATTGCTAACATAGAGCTGCAGAAAAAAATTAGACTTTTTCCAAAAAGGTTTTCTATTTGGGATGTCTCATTTGTCATCCTGTTAAAAATCAAGTCAAATTTAGGCAACTCAGAGATCTGTAAAGTACAGAGCTCCCCCCACACAGGTAAGACTTTCATTTCTGGAAGCTCTAAACCTCTACAAAAATAAATCCCTTCTCCCTGAGACTGCTAGGGACTCAGCTCTCAAACCTACCTGGTCCATGCCTAAGTGATAGCAAATATTGTTCCATCTCCTCAAAGCTCCCAAATGTGCATGCAAAAAAGCCTTTGTTACATGGTGCGGGGGAGGGGAGAGGGAATTAATTACATTTAATTACAAATCACAAGGCATTAGCCTAATTCTACCGGCAACCACAGGGTGGCGTTCATGTTCTTCGCTATCAAATTAATGACTGATGGATTGCAAGGTCACTTTGCACAAATATACACTCAACACATCCTCTCAAATTAGAATATTTGATTCCTTTTCCCAGTGCTGAAGTGCAAAATTCCTCACATTCCACCTATACTGGATTTTCCTTATCATAGGTCTAAACCCCTACAGGTAGCTTATTTCATCAATTGCTGATTTCACTTCTCTGTGAAAGAGCCCAATGAAGACAAGCACGTGATGCCATGCTAGCATTCATTTCCACCAAGCAATCATTTTAAGGTGTGTAGGCTACCTCCTATAAAGCTGATTGCATGGTAACTGGTAAACACTAAACTGCATACCACGAAGCATAACTCTCCAAAACTTCACCAGGCTTGTCCTTGAAGCAATGAAAGTAACTACTTAATATTTAACCATCTTGCTGATCATTTTTTAAAGTTATTTTCCAAAGAACATGAGCTGAAATGTAGCATCTGCTTGTCAGAGCAAAAGTCGCCTTCCAGGGAGGTTGATTGAGACATAAAAATTACAGGTATTCTCATGTAAACCAGGAGTGCTTCCACAGAACCCAGTTAATCTGCATTAGTGGTAAACAATAAAATAATAAAACTAAAGAAATTATTTGGAGGATGATAATGGTCATGCTTTCATTAACTGTCTATGGATTTGGTACATTTTAAGCACTGAGCATGATCAATGGGGAGAAGGGAGCTTTATTTGGGAAAGGTCATTCGCACGCAAGGTTGCAAATGCTCAGATCCAAACAGAAGAAGTCATGCCTGCTTGCCAGGGCACCAAGCAAGTGCACAAAAGAGGAGGAGGAGAAGCAGGGGACAATCAAACTGCCATATTCGTTCTGCCTGGATGTTCAGTTTTTCCAAATTTGGTTTTAAAATAAAAATACATTAGCATCCAGCTAGACAAACGAAAGTTTACATATAAAGTAGGCCACGTTGATCTTGATGGAGGGAGAGAACCCGTCAGGAATAAAGAACATGATGCCTTGCAGGAAAAAATAAGAAAGGGCAACATATTTAGGATGCAAATATTTTGACACTTATTCAGTGCTTTACTTGGCAGCAGCAACTGAAATAGCACACATCCTTCCAGTACCACTCAATAGGGCTTTCAGCAAGAAAACCCAGTACTATTAAAAAATACTGGCTTAATATGGTATTATCGGGCAGAATTTTTTGGCTGGCTCTATGAAAGAAATAACAGGTCATCGTAAGGGTTAGTGCCACAGGGCACAGCTTTTTGCAAGTCTGAACTCATATCAGGTAAAGGCAAACTGAATATCACACACCTGGATGTTCAGGCAGGAGAATGCCGCAAGTTTGCATAGCAAAATTCAGTTCACTGGGAGGACACACAGTTTTGTCATGAGATTGAATGGTGCATCTTTTATTGGACTTTGCTTTTGAAGCACCAGCCTTGTATTTGGGATGAGCGATGGTAGAGTAAAGAGCTAACAATGAAACTACTGAATTACACCAACTCTGCTGATGGGGCAGGAAATGGGAAGCATCCCTAGCAGCAAGGAAGGGAAGCGGGAAGCTGAAGCAGGACTTGGCTAAAAAAATGCAACAATACCAAATTTGCTAAAAATCAAACACCTTTGCCAAACTTGTCTTGCTGACAAGTTTGCTTGCTTTACTTGCTTGCAACAAGCAGATACTTCCGTGGATCTCACCTGAATGTTCTGGAAGGCTCCCTTCCTAAGGACGCCCATAGTACCATCACGTGCAACTCTCCTAAGGGCATGAAGGACAGATCAGGGATCGGGAATGCCACCCAAGCGTCTCCTCCAGCTGGACCATGAGGATCTCTCCCCTTGCTTACCTGGGACATGGGCTAAGGTGGCTCTTTGCAAGGCTGAGAGTAGACTGTACTGTAGAAGTGATATGGAAGGAATCTAGCATACCTTTCATTTAAACATATGCTTTTCTGTAGATATGCTTTTTCTGTAGATAATTCTTAACATAAATTTGCATGTACTTCATAAATATTTTGTATATTTCATTTATTTTTGCTTTATTAAGACATGGAACTTGCCTTCCAATATTAATTTTATTTTTAAGTCTATTTAAGTTCTGTACTGTGTGTTCCCCAATCGAGGACATTGAATTTCTATTCATGTTTTGTTCTTCTGTTTTTTGTGTCCTTGCAGCTAAATCAAAACAAGAACACCGAAAAAAAAAAGTAAGAGAGTTTACATAGTAGGCTTTAGCTGATAACATTTAAAGTGATAGTTGATCACACAATTGCAGAAATATTCCAAAAATATATAAAAAAATCAAAGGTGAGCTGAACACTATATGTATTTTAAATTTAAACTGTAAACATGGTCTGCTGATGTGATAACACTGGTTCTGATATGTGTATAGTTTTGAATGAAGGCTCAAGCTCAGTGAATTAGGCCCCAGAATATGAAAAGCTTTTCTTAGAGGCCAATTTATATAGGAATTAGGCATGCTAAAATAAATGGAGCATGCTAAAAAAAAAGTTTTAGACTGTTCATTCCCTGAGCATCAGAAGTGAAAAGGTTAAGACGATCTCATGTTTCTTTGTTTCTGACAGAGTGATTCCAGGGGCTGTGAAGTCCATCTGCAGTAAAGGATTTAGCCACAGACTGATTTTGTTGCTTTCTCCACTGCTTAGATATACCACAAGAGTGATAATAAGATTATCTGCAAGAACCTGAACACTTGACCCTACACTTGCATTGCTATGTTTTATATCCCGGAGAAGTGTTAATTAGATGGAGAGACCTAGTAGGCTATAAAAGCTCAAGTATCAGATGAAGATATTCTGTCTCTGAAAGCAACTTTTGCCCTTGGTTAAGTTGTACCACCAAAGACAATAAGATATGTTCTTCAAGAAAATAATATGGACCCTATCAACTTACATATGGAATTGCGTATGCAGTCTTAATTAAACTTT
>NW_010580633.1:189364-216862 GCF_000705375.1 Tinamus guttatus
CCTTTGCACAAAATTACCAGGTGTTGAGTCAAACTAATTGTTATAGGTTTCCTTTTGGAATCTTTGAATTCAGAGTAAAGCCGTAGCTTGCTATAATTTTAAAACTTCATCACTACTATTTGTGGTTAAGATCTTTGATGCCCTCTTATTAGTGTCTCAAGGTTTAAGCCTTTCCCTCCTGCCAGGCGAATCCCTATCCCTCTCCTTCAGGAAGCTCCTGAAGCTTCGAAGTTGCTGCTGATTTGCTGCAATTACAGCAAAAGACAGAGCATTAGCACAAGTACTTGCCTTCATACTACCTCACAGGAGTGGCCATAAGGAGAAACTGGACTGCCATTTCACAAACCCTTTATTATTCCGCTTTAAGGAAAAAGAGTTAAAACAAAAGTATATCAAGAACCACCAATCTACATATATGCTACATTTACCAGCTGTCATCTGTCAGGTATCCTAATACACACAGACACAAATTCAACTCACCTATACTCCAATCTGCACCTTCTTCACAGCCTTCTTCAGGACAGGTTCTTTCCTACCCTTCCCTTGTTTGTTGGTCTGGTCTCTTGAACTTGATCCTTTTGAAAACAGTACTTAGGGTATTAAAACCTGTCCTCGTGGTGCCAGGTTTGTTATGGTCTTCCAGATTTATATTGAGATCCTGGGAGTATACCAGAAACATGCTTTGGTTAAAAAGGCAAAATTTTGCTGTCTTTGCCTGTTCATGTTTGTTTGAAATGGATGAGTTTTAAGCTGAAGCATGCATGAATGCAAAGCCACAAATTAAAGCTGCTTCTGCAGCTAGAGCTGCAGTGAAACTGCTCATAAGCAGCTGGTGAGTTTTCATGATCATTTGACAAGTGCTGTCTGAAACTGATACCCACTAATGAAACTCAGAAGTTTGCATATAAACTTAACACCATCCTTTCCTCTCCCTTTTCCTAGGTCAGACTCATTAAGACTAAAAAACACAAAAGCATCATTCAAGACAATTTTATGCTTCTCCTTTTAAATAAAGCAATATAACCATCTTCTGAATTACTCACTTCAGAGGCTATTTTAGCACAAAACAGTAAGCACTGGTTTACTAAAACACTGGTGTGCTCTTTTGGCACAGATGCTCTGATAAAACAAGAGAAGCTTCTGTGATTCTGGAACCTTCAAGGTTCAGGAAATTCTGTTAGCCCTGGTGGGTTATGTGCAGTAGAATAAGGATTAGTGCTTGGTCTACAGATCTGCTTTTTCTCATGTCCTCTAATGACCCAAAGAGCTTCTACACAGATCTAGCTCCATCTACCCCCTGCTTAAATGGAAATAATTCAGAGAAGCAGGGCTCTGCATCTACTACAAACCTAAACTGGACCAGAATCAGCTTTTAATTTCCCCATGCTAACTTAATTATTCTGCAGCGAACACATTTACTTGAGTGCTGGTAGTCCTCCAAATCCTTCTCCCAATCACACCCTCTCCATGAACATCTCCTCCCAAACAGCAACAGAAAGTTGCCACAGTATCTTTGCTTCCTGAAGTGCGACAAGCCTTGGAAGCCCCAGTGACACACAGGAATGTGCAATATCTGCAGTGCAGGCTTGACTGGCAGTGGGGCTATGTGCAGTCCCAGGGAGTGACTGCTAAACCTCTTGAGAAGGTTCAACTTTGCAGTAAAGATGCGGTCCATGAAGCTGCCTTCCATACCACCTATCTTACACTTATCTCCTGCTTCCTGCTCTATCAAGGCTCAGCCAGTGGGATTTTTAATTATAAAAAAGGCAACTACCACAGCAAGTTCATGATAAGTTCACAATACCATATTTCACAAATGGACTTTCAGAGGTCAGAAGATTTCAGCTACTATAGAATGCACACTGCTGGATTGAAGAGTTTACACTATGGGGAATGAGAGATTGACGTCTGAAAAAAAAAAAGGCACACCTAAGATAAAGAAAAGTTGCTTTATAGAGAGTAGATATTTAAAGGTAATACATTAATATTAAAAATATACACTGGAGGCTACCTTAGCAGCCTGGGTTTACAAACATGTTCTACAAAGACAGCATTTCACTGCGTGTACCTTATTACGTGGTGTATGCTATGCTCAACTCTGTGAAGACTTGCTTTCATCTTCAGTGCCTCTCTCTTAGAAGTGAAGCAGTATTATACTCTTAAGAATGAATACAAGTTATCTAGTTCAGCGAGCCACATCGCTTAGAGAAACTTTCACACAGGTCTTTAGTCGTAAATACTGTCATTACAAAGAGAAGAAACACTCGAGCTTTTGTGACTAATGTATTTGCTGCATGTCAGTATATTCCTTCAAAGGTCATACCATAATTCCAGTTTGGACACAGCTTGCATCTATCCACAGAGTTGCAGTATGACAGAAATCTGTCCATACAGGTATCTATTCATGCCACAATCTATTCATGACATACATTCTGTATTTAAATATTATGCTTACTGTTGATAATGAATGAGGCATGGTCTACATTTTTATTACTGCACACACAAGAGGCTTTTTACCTCTACCTTAATTTACTTCTGGAATAATATCTTATTGATCCATTTGGTATGCTTTAGTCTTAAGGAAAAAATACAGAGTTCTGATTTAGTCCAACAAGTGCAGAAATGCAGTAAATTGCAGCATGAAGGCAAATAGTAGTCTGCCAAAGCTATTGAAGGGCAGCAACTTATTAACAATCACTCATCACCATAAAGGCACAGCAGCTGGAGATGACTCACTTCTGCCAACCCTCATAATGGTTCTTTCTTCCATCAATATTCATAGCCCAGTATCTGAAGAACAGAAAGATCTCAATAAAATTAGTGTCACTCACTAATGCTTTTTTTAAAAAGAGAGAAGGGTAAAGAAAGTATTTTTGAACATGTTGACTTCAGTGCAGACCAAACTGAATACAGTGAATACCTTCACTAAAATACTAGTGTTTCTAGGAGCCATATGGCAACATACTATTTGTAGCAGTAGCTTCTGAAAATTCATTACTTTGATCCTATGATGCAAATATTGACTTTCATCTATTCTCTCTGTGGGCTAATCCCTCTTGTCATTTTTGTAATCATCATTCCTGCATCTTGTTAAGTTGCATCCTGTTTTCTGTGTAGTACCATGTATGTCAAATCAAGACATATAAATCTTGTTGGCAATTAGAGATCAGTTGGCAAGAGCATAACATAATCCAAATAGACTTTATTTCTTTAGTCAAATACATCAAAAGTCTTCTAAAGTCTGGTGAAAGATCTTAGCATTTTCAGAGTTTTTTAAGCAGCACTAGTTTCTCAAATAATTGCAACAAATAGAAAACATTGCATTTCGGCTACTGCCTGGTCAGCTGTTTCAAGTTTGAAGCATTGCTGTTGCAAATAAGGGGCAACATAAAGGAAAACATGTTTTAGTAAAAAATCTCTTGAAATGATCCATATGCAATTGCTTGAATTTTATAGTGCCTTCAGAATTTCCACTCAACTTTATCTTATTTTGCCTACAGTTTCCTGATAGTGTCAAGCCTATTTTTCCCCTTAAATGATGGTGTATTTCTACTGCAGTTTGGGATTAACTAAAATATAGAAATCTTATATACTCACAGAGAAACTTAACCCATCCCAAATAAATAGTCAGTTGAACAAGGAAATTTCTACAACGTAGCTTCCTTGGGATTCCAATACTTTTGAATTAGGGGGTGTCCCTAGTGTTTTACACATAAAGAATCCCTCACCTACACTAATAACTATAAAAGTTGCAACTTTGAAATAAAAAGCAGGGTTTTAAAACTTATTTCTATAATAGGGAAATTGAAACAGGGATTGCAATTTACAGTGTGTAGCCCACTTAGGAAGAAAGGACCAGAAATCCTAGGATATAAGCTAAGAGGAGGGCAATATTGTGTTAATTCAGTTCCCTTCCCTTAAACTTCCCATGCAAGTCTAGTATAATGGGGTATTTCTACCCAATCAGACAACTCTCAGTAAAACTACTAATGGCACCATCTAACCAAGTCCATCTACCACCTGGGATATAGCTGCAGCTTCAGATGGGGCGATCCCTATTTATAATTTCCCTATTATAGAAACAAGTTTTAAAACCCTGCTCAGAAGAACTCCTTTTAGTCTGGACAGGTTAGAAGCTGCGTCCAGCACAGAATTCATTGTGTGCATAATACAAGGTAGACACCTAAGCATTGCCCTAGGTTATTGACTATTAGATATTTGTTGATTATTAGCTATCCTGCACTAAAATGCTTTTACACCATACCGTTTCAGCTGTTTCATGCTGTGTTGTCCTCTATCTCACAACTTCATCATACTCATTGGTGAGCTCCCACCTGATTCTGAGTGTGCACCTTGCCCTTTTCTTTAACCAGAAAAGGGTTTACTGCTTCTGGATATGGAGTATGAAACTGTAGAGAACCAGACAAGCCTAGAAATGTTGAGGATTTCCATGTAATAAAAACATTGCTTAGCCAGTTTAGTGTCAAACAGGTTTTGATAGCAGTAATGAAGGGGGTAGGAGCTCTTTTCTGGTACTGCTCAGATTGGAGAGGCTGGGCTCCTGTGAGCTGAGTACGTATGAAAGGGGAGAGGCAGTTTAGTACTAAGACTATGTCCCTTTTTCATCTCCTCCTCCTTTTCCAGAGGAGTATCACTACAAAATATACCAAATCTTCCATTCAATACCCAAGGTGTACTGATCTGACCGATTAAAATGCTGTTGTCTATATGGAACTGTAACACCATGCATACCCAGAACAGACAAGTAATTAATACAGGATTGCAACAAAAATATCTCCAAAAATAGAACCATGCCCTAAGGCAAACAACACTGAGTTACAAACTATGTTTCCAGAAAATTTGTCATTAGAGACAAAATTCCTTAACAGTATCAGACATAATTTTGTGCTGTAAAGTTACTGCTGAATTTGCAGTAAATTGCAAGTTTGCCAAAGAACTTGGACAATGTTTCCAATAATTTGATCTGTAGACTCCCTAATATCACAGCAAATTCTTCCTGAAAGTGGAAAGTTATTATCCATACTATCCATCAGTTTGTCTTTTCGAAGTGTTGTAATATAAATAATTCTTGGACTCATCTGGCAACTTGGGGAAAGCTAGGCCTATTACCTCAGCATCACTGCTCTCCTGAAAATAAACCACTGACAGCTCTGCTTTTATCTGCCCACAATTTGGATTCATGTTACTCCACTGTCAGACTAGAATGTATGGATTAATAAAAACTAGTAGAAACAATGATTGAGTCTCAAGTTACTACACTGAGAGGATAAGCTTCTATTTTATTAATAAAATGCTTACACAAACATTTTCAGTTTTGCTCACAGAAATGTAAAAAGCAATTCATATATATTTTTTTCAGAGAAATAGCTGGTATCATTAGCATAAGTATCACTGGTTTGATTTTTCATTAAATGAGAAATGCCTTTTGCAAAGGCATGGCACACATGGTCTTGATGAAAGTTGTGAAGTTTTTTTTTAATTTGGTTAGTTTGTTTTGTTTTTTTTTTTAAGCTGAAAGTTGGTTATCAAAACCTATGCAACAACTTAGAATTGCTCTAGAAACAGATATGCATAGGAGACATTCAGACAAGAGACCCTAGGCAGCTAATCCCAGCTAATCTCAGGTTTTTACATTCAACTGTCTGAATTTGCCAAGCCAGGAGAATACCAGAATTTACAGATATGCCCTTTCAGCCAAAAGGAACAGTGTTTCAGTAATAGCCAGCCTGTCTGTGATACTTCACTTTGTTAATGTGAGCCTGCATTTAAATTATAAAATTATTTCACAATTCAAAGCTTAGAGCCTAGAGCTAGTTTCTATGCTACAGAAAGCTACACTGTGATTTTCATGAAGAAAAATACCTGGATTGTTGACAGAGCAGGACTAGAGACAGCTCTGTTCTCTACCACCTGCAGGCTTTGAAAATCAGAACAAGTACATGTTTAATCATTTACCAGGGAAATGGAACAGCTACAGTAACAACAAAAAGAGGTTTTACTAGATTAAAATGAATCTGCAAATAACACAATATGCTACAGGAGTGTCAAAAATCAGTTTGGTTTTTCTTTTGCCTAAACTCTCCACAAGCAGTTCCCCCAAAACCCCCTCATTTGTTAGCAGAGACCTTACACCCTGGCTCCTCACAGGCAGGGCAGAGCACTCAGTGAGAGTAAAGCTGAATACAAGTGGAAACTTGGTTTTCAGAAAACACAGATGAATTTTGATTAAAGTAATATGCTCAATTATAGCAGTATTTGTATAGGGCAGTGGTAGGTATGAAAGTGATTGGTAACTCTTTATCTTTGATTTAGCAAAGTGGACTGATTTGGTCAAGCAGCAGAGTACCTGAGACCACCAGGCATGTGCCATTCACCACCTGGCTCTCCAGCTGGGCTCCTTCCCTCCCTGATTGGAAGCACTTCCACTAAAGGCACATTTTACTCTCCTCCATAATAAAAGCTGCTACAACACTGACTAAAAACATAAAGAGCAAAATTAGAGTGTGGCTGCAGTTTTCTTCTAGAGGGTTTTTGAAGTAGGTGAACTTCACAGTAGCACCTAAAGGAACTCATGAAGATTTCTGTAACTGCTGAGCAAACCAGGTAAAACAAATAAGTATTTCTCAATATCTAACTTGTTTGCACGCTTATGATTTCATTTATTGATTAGAAGAAAAAATAAGCTTGATGCAAATTAAAGTTAAGCAAGGGCACAAATACACCCAATATGCATCATATTCTGAGAAAAGAACCTGAATACCAGTTTCATGTTAATAATAAGAGTTGCCACAATTAAATTGGTAACCACTTAACAACAATCTGGGGGTTTTCTTTTCATTTAACCTGTATTTTAAAACCAACACTTTCTTAGCAGATTCACACCCTTCTGGAACATTTGTAAAATAATTGTCTAAGATATTACAGATGAGTGCAACACCTAGTCAAGAACTTCATGTCACAGGTACAAGACACTACTGGGGATAGCAATTTATTTTTATTACTGGTACTATTTTAGATTTGAGGACTGTTCTTCACATCTTGATTCTCTACCGACTATGCCTGTCAAGCAGCAATTAACCACCTACATTTGCCTATGCTATGCATTTACAGCTCCTTACAAAAGTGATTCAGATTCAGACAACTATTAAAATGACATTTTTGAAACATTTTGGGTAGTTTCATTCAATACATTTTGCTTTTTGCCACCCCCCTCTTGCCCCAGATGGGAGATGCTGACCCACAGAGACTAACTGGTTTGGCCCTTTTCTCAACTCTTATTGGACAAGTAACATAGTTCATCTGTGCCAAACAGCTGGAGTTGCCTATTGAAATGGTGTTATAACAAGGCTTGCTAAACCTTAGTTCTTTCTCTTCTTGTGCACCCGTGCCAGGTCATGAGGGTCCTGTCCACATCCATCTCAGGACAGTTGCTGGGATGACCCCCTCTAGGCAGGACAGTCTGTGGACACAACTGTGTAGCACAAGACAGTCTGATCTGGTTTTAAGCATTTGCACTTCCTCTTAGAAACTCCAGTGATCAATGATATATTGATCAGTCTCCTTGGAAGATGACATTAAAGGGGAAAATCTAAACATGAATTTGTCTCACCCATGTTTAGATGTCACTCAATATTACAGGGGGCAGCTTTCCTGCACAGTTGTGCAGCTAGAGGCGGAGTTTGGCCTCCCTCCCCCCACCCCGGGTTGAACTGACCCCACGTGCCAGGATGCACCAGGCATAGAGAGGACAGTGCAGAGAGAATGGGGGGGAGGAGAAACTCCAAACCCTGAGGCCTATGCTATCTGTCCAGGAGCCGGTCAGCAACTTTCTCTGATCTGCCAGCTTGAGAGGATATTCGGGTCCAGTATTCCGCTGGCAGGTATCACCTTGTGAGTAGTTATCCATACTTTGCTGCTTTTATGTGCTTTCACCTGAATAAATGCTCAATGTAGTCACCTCATTCTGCGTGATTATTGCCGAATCCCAAGCCCATCCAGAGCAGCTCCCCAGAAGAGTGGATTGTAACTGCTTTTGCTCACTTCCTCAACACACAAAAATCAGCTTTGAGAAAAGGCTTGCTCATCTTGGTGTCCCCCCAAGCACACGTATGTGGATGGCAACAAGGACTCCAGTCCTCATGCACAGCATGATCATGCAAAAATAACCTGTTATCTCTGCCAGAGACAGACTATCTGCCATTCTCATCTTTGCACAACAAATATCTGGTTCTGGCTGGGACAAAGAACAAAAACACATATTCCTGGCCAAAGCAATAGGAAAAAAAAAAAAAAAAAAAAAGGAAAAAATAGAAAGGTTTATGTATAGTATGGCTGTTGCAGGCAAGGGTAGAGATGACCATGAGTACTTTTTTTCCCCTGTTGAATAAAAGCCTCTGTACCTGGTCTCGAGTGGATGTCCAAGCATCAAGCTACCCCAAAGTTCCCAGTGATTTCCATATGTAGTCACATTTTGACTTTAGTATTCTCTGAGCTACTCACATTTTGCTATTGGGTATCAGCAGCAAGTTTATGACAAGAAACCTTCACAGCAGTTGACCTATTTAGGCAGTTAGTGCTGCAACAGTCAAAGGGGAAAAGTGCTCAGAAGAGACTAGATTTTTTATTTTCCTTGGAATTAGGCAGTGAGCACGAATACAAGATACTGTCCACCTGGTTTTGTCCAGGGGTGGGGGTGAACAGAATGCAAAATCAGATGCATCAGCAGTGCACACAGCAGATGAGAAAGAAAACAAACCGCCTGAGAGAAAACCAAAACACCTTTGAGACTTAGGATAGTTTGTGATAAATGGGTCAAGTCGAGGTACAGAGCCAGAATCTGCACTTTGCTGGTAGAGCTTTAATACACTTAGGGAAAAATGCAGTCAAAAAAATGTCTTGCCTCATTTCTTAGAAGGAAGAAATAGCCTGCAGAGGTAAAAATAAATTAGGTGAAAAATTAATAGCTTTTAAAATTCTAACTAGTAAGTATATCACCCAAAGCTAGACATACTGCTTGGAGGTAAAGGGACAAAACAAGATTTCTGTTTTTCAGTACTGGGAATACTGAATGCAAGAACTTGAGGCAAACACATTAATCCCCCAGCTATGCAGAAATAAAGTGCAATATGCAGCACTGCTTTCTTCACTGTCAATACAGCAAGGAGGTTTTCAATAGCCTCCCTTCAAAAATAATTAATTCAAATAACAAAAACCCAAAGAAGATGGACATAGGAGAAGAAAGCATTCAAGTCCTGGCTGTGAGCTAGATTATGTTTTTTCTACAGTTTAGGATACAGACTTTGTTTCTCTGTGCGCTCTAAATAGTCACTGAGGTGTTTGGAACTCAGTGATGCTGAAACACACTTACCCAGGGATCCATAAATAGGAAGGCCCAGGAACAACCAGAATGCAGAGTATTCCCCTCAGCAGCACTGGAAAACAAAGTGACATATGCAGGCAAAGTAAACACTGGTCTACCAGCAGTGCAAGTGTGAGAGTGAAAATAAAGTAGACATACCCTGGCATCTCATGCATGCTGAAGGACCCATTTGATTTGCAAACAGAGACAGCTGATTTGTGGAGAAAGAACAGAAAAGAAGGGCACCCTTGAGGAAAGGGGCACAGGACTAAGGAAAGGAAGGTGTCTGAGCCCCTCATTCTTTAGACACGCTCACAATACGAACACTTCAATTTCCAGGATTTTTGGAGGATGTGAACATTGCCTATACAGATGATATTAATTTTAAATGAAGTGATCTTAAAATTTTTCCAAGCATTTCTCAGAGTCAAGTAGAAGCTAATAAGCAGGTCTAATCAGATATCATTTCTGTTATTTGAATTTTACTTGCATGAAATCTCTACATAGATGACAAGATAAAATACATTACAAAAGAAGAAATCTCTAATTTTTAAAAACAAGACAAAGGAAAGAAAAACCCTCTAAGACCCTTCTCACTCTTTTTTTGTGAGAAGTGAAGTTGCAGAAATGCAGTATTTCTGTCTTTATTAATATGTCTTTTGACTTGGGAGATTTCTGCACAGATTAGACTTTTTTTTTTTTTTTTCCCCCAGTGGCTCAGAATAAAAATCAGCCCTTTTGCTCTTTTTAAACCCTGTGCTGTCTGCAAGCCTATTCACATTCACAAGCAGGTGTGAACAGATAATTACTAAAAATCTTCCCACTAGGTGACACGTCATTCATTGCTTATTCCTTTAAGGTTATAAAATAAGTCTAATTTATTAAAAAGAAGCTACTAAAAACATAGTCTGCTTACAAAAGTTATGCTAATCTAAGGTTCATAACAGATTCATGTTTTTAAAAGTGTAGAGAGAAACGGGCACACAGGACCTTTTACGAGAAATCTGAAGACAGGTGCTCTTCAAAAAAAGATTTCCTACAGATTAGAAAGAGCAGACGATATTTTATGTCAAACAAATAATAGCAGGTAGAGTTACAGTGGCTGAAAATAGGTTCAAACTTTAAAGAAGTTGATAGGAGTGCTTTTCTTTTCCTACCCCAAGTAGCTGGATGCCCAGTGAGGCAGAGCATCCCCCAGGCAGAGGAGCAGCTGTGCAACAGCAAGAAGGCCACTCCGTGAGATTGATGGAGCAACTTCCTAGGGGCCTCACACATGGCAATTCCCTCCAGGTGGAAGATGAAGCTACCTGTGCACTGACAGAGAGACAGCAGCTCTGCAGGGTGTCTACTGATACAACTGCAAATGAGAGCAAAATTTCATCTTTCTTAAAGGCAACCTCCCCCTCCCCCCTCAAATAAAACCATTCATTGAAACAAAGGAGAACAAGCTCAATCTGCTGCAGAAGGTCTGCTTCTCTATCATTGTTATCAAGTCCTATCAAGTCTCCAGATGCCTTGGAGGTCTGCCTAATGCATTTGGCTCCCTAAGTGACAGAGCAGGCCTCTACCATCCTCACCAAGCAGCAGTAATGAGCAAGCAGAGTCACTGCAGTTCCTTATTAAGGGATGTCCAGTCTTCAAATTGGGCTGAACAAGCACCAGGAATAGCGATGGCAGCCAACATCCATTGAAATCAAGTCTCTCAGAGGCACCCTATTTCTACTCCCCCTCAGTGTGCCCCCAAGACCCCCCTGCATTTAGGATGAGGCTCATCACAAGTCCCTCAATGGAAACTGAGAATGCTCTTTGCTATCACTCACTTTCTTGCTGATTTCCTGCAGCTGGAGGTTCTTTGCAGTTACTACTCACATCTTTTGAATACCTATGATCATGCATCATGACTTACGCTTAAAACTATATATACATGTTTTCATGATCACGGCTGCTATTTGCTATATGTTGAAATGACTCGCTAGGCTCTAGCATTTTAGAAGGGAGAGATTCATTTAACAGGTAAGGATATTATGGCTGCCACAATAGTGTCCATCAAACACAGCCCTTAGATGAGAATATGCAAGTACCTTTATTCAATACATTTTGTCTATGGGAAAGGTCTTATGGCTTATACAATTCAAATGAGGAATATGTCCAGTGATGTTCATAACAAGGATTTCTAAAGATGAGAGAAAAAAATAAAAGCAAAAACTCAGAGTCAGTTGCCTCAGAAATAAAAACAAAATTTAAATCATGTCACCTTCCCAAGGGAAAAGAAAGTGATTAAGAGAGCCTTATGACAAAAAGCAAACAAGGAGGACAATTATTTTCACCCAGAGTTTTCTTGCCAAGCCATATAGCAAATATATAGTAACAAAACCTGAAAATCATGATGCCCATATTTAAGAATGTAGTTCATCCTTTCCCAAGCTCTTATGGTATCAGGAGACCCTTATGCAAGAAAAGATTCTTTAGGTGCAGAGACATCTTAGATTTTGCAGTTTTGTGCAACCATAAGCATTAGACTACAAACTGGCATGATACATGTCAGAGCTGTGGAAATCAGGGCCTAATTGGTCTGGGCTCTGCCCCGAGCTGGCAGGTGTATTTGGTACATGATGATTTAAATGAATTTCTCTTACTTTACATTGCAGGTTATGTCTAGGTCAATTCCCTACCTGTGGGTTATAATTCAGAATATCAACATTGAATGTGATTGTTGAGGGGAAAAAAACGCAGATGTTAAAAACAGCACTCCTTGTTTTCATTTATGTCTACTGAATTAGTCCTCAGCAGCTCCAGTTGGAATTCGCACCTGGCTGCTACTGTCCTTGTGTGTATTATTCAGTGCTATTTTATTTTTGACAAGATTTTCAATTGAATATACACATGTATATGGAAAAGCATTTGTACAAAAGAGCTGCAGTGGGGAATCCTGGCTTTCTGGAAGCTTAATACATAAAAGGAATTATAGTGAAAAATGAGCTTAAACTGGAGGTAGAACAAACTCCTTTCAAAACAGCTTGTAGTTGGCTTAGAGACTTTTCTGTTTATTATCCTGCTTGCTTTATTTTTTTAGAGAATGCTTCAAGTAGCGTATTTCAGAATGGCTTAAACTAGCAAGATGCCATGCGGATATGCATCAACCTGCCTGGCCAACCCATTTTCACTGTGAAAATGGACAGATAATGATGTCTTGAATGCTGCTCTCATCATTAAGTAAGTTTCCAGCTTAGGCCCCTCAAAAAAGCCAGCACACCTCAGTTGTTGGCATTGTCTGCCCCAGTGGAACCCTCCAATAATAGAGGAGAACCAGCTACGTCCTTTTACGTCCTTTTGCATTTTTCTTTGTACATCTTTTCTTACTGTTAAAGTATATGGAACAGACCAAGAAGGAACAGGAAAAAAATTAAAAATCTTTTTCTTATGATGGTCCAAACATTTTGTCATCAGCTCTTACATTTTCCTGCTTACCCCACCAAACATTCCGCATGATAAATAATGGTGAATCCAAGACCTAGAGTGTTACTGCATCATTTGATACACATTCTTTGTGCTTCTGTCTGTGGACAGAGACTGTTGCACAGACCCAGCTGGAAGGAGCTCAACAAGAAGCAAAATCAAAGGTCAGGGAGACATGGGGTGATTAAAGTCACTGGGTCTGCGATTTTTACTGCTAGTGGTAACACATAGACTCTCTTTGCCAGAGTATAGGTGTTAGATTTGGAAAAAGGCCAACTGGATAATTATAATTTTAATAAGTTGAAGTGTAGAGTGATGTCAATTGAGGAGAGTCTCATACTGAGCCCACTATGATTAAAATCTGCCACTGCTGCTGGTGTTATTTAAAGGATGCATACAGCAATCCCTGAATAATCAGAAGATTAGGGATCACATTAGAAATAGGAAGAGAGAGAGAGAGTACCAGGATAGGAACCATGTGGTTTTGCACTTACTGATAAGAGGCTGCCAGAGCACTGGTCCTTGCATCACTTGTGCAGAAGTTGTAGCTACCCAGTAATGACCAATGATTTATGTATCGACTGGCCTGGAATAGGCAGGAGATCAAAGCTGTGAGCATAGGAACCCCTAGAGCAGGTGATCAATCACCTGAGAGTGGCTCTTGCCAAGGCCACAGGCCACTGCCACACATCTGGGCACTGGGGACTTTGTCACAGCACTAGTTTTAGGAAGAGGGGGAATCCAACCCTACTTGCAAGTCACCACAGCACAAGAGTCCTGTAGACAATACACAGTATCAGAGTTTGCTTATTTCTGTTCCTTTCTTATTGCAGCTATTCTTCCACCCACATTATGCCTTACTTTTCTTTTTCCTCCTGTCTCCCCCAATTTCCTTCCTCTTTCTGTTTCCAAAATAGAAGATTGTCATTGAAAATGGCATATTCATACTCTGCTCCCCAGGCACAACCTCTTGTAAAGCTCCTTTCACTGGCTTCCTTTTTGCTGGTAATGGAGCACCCCAGCTAACAACTTGCTGCCACAAGGCTTACTGGTACGGGGGCTGCAGCACCACCCAGGATGACCCTTGCTGCTCCTGCTCGGACACTGGGAAAGGTGAAGCAGGTTGTACATTCACACATGGATCTCTGAGTCCTGGTTCCTACCACCTAGGAAAAGGTTGGGCTGCCTTCAAAGTAGCCCTCGCTACTTGTGCGCACAACTGCACAAAAGTTTCACATGTGCTTGAACCTGCACTACCTTGGGCTATGGCACAGTCACACAAAGTGCAGCCTCTCTCCAGAAGTGCTACCCATTGGCATAATTATGTCTGCCTATGGGCTTCACTGGGTAGCAAGTAAAATGACACCTCCTCCACGTCTCATGATCCTGAATTTAAATACCTGTAAGCAATAGCTGTCCTCTAGACCATTCTGTGTTGTCAGGAACGCACACACAAATCCAGCGTAAGTCACTAAAGTCGGCTCACCTGCAAATAGCAGAGACCTGGTAGCAGAGACCCGGTGCAAATTCCATTATGCATCCAGGAGAGACTCTGAGCTGCTGTTATCACTAAGCTTGCACCAAGCCTGAGGAACCCTGCTATTAGGCACAAGAAGGTACAGCACTTTTTTCCAGCCCATATGCCATCATCTAGAACACACTGTTTCTATAGACACAGAAGCACTGTACCATTGTGTGCACTGTAATTTGCTTTAGACTGGATGTGGATATCACATCATGGAAATGAAAGCTAATTTCTCTCACTGCACATCTTAGCTTTTTCTACTTTGTCCTACTTTCCTCTCCTATATGAGATCACAGACATAGCTAGGGACCCTCTAGATATGCCCTAGCCAGGAAAGGATCTTCATTACTACTATTGTCCTCTTCAAAACAGCCCAGCTACTGTCATTCAGATCAATACTCCATAGCAGAAAGACTTTGAGGCCCAAAATAATGGCTAAAAAGAGCCTAATCTAACAAGTCTAGTCACAATTATCTTCCACACAGCATACATACTGTACACTCAGAGGCACTCAGAGTTTATATCTATAAACTGAAGTTTACTTCAGCGCTAGAGCTGATATGCTCATTACTACTGCCATGAAGATCAATATAATTCTCTCTACAAACCTTTCTTGGTACCAAAATTCTCATACTTTATCTGATTATTAAGTACAAAGACAACAGAGCTTCCTATAGCCAGAAGGGTTTATCAGCTTCCTCATCAAGGAAGAATCAGAAATGTTGCTGTTCTTTGGTATAACCATGGGGGCATTTGCATCCAAAGTTGAGCCCCCATATGGGGCTCCCTAGAGAGAACCCAGAACCGGTCTATTTACCTTGCTGAATTACTTGACTCTGGAAGGACATTTTACAGCCACTTTAATGTTCATTGTTGCCCACTTAAAAAAAAAAACAAAAACAAACAAAAAAAAAAAACACTGAAACCACTGTAAAGGAAAAAAAAGCTCTTTCAATGAGAAGAGTTGGTTCTGTACGAGGTGGGTGACATAACTCAGACTGACATGGTTTTATACGCTGTTGCTAAAATGAAGCAATACCAGGGCATATATTACTGAAAGAGATAATACTTCGAGGGTGTTCTCAAAAGAGGAAGTTAACCTTCCACACAGCTCCCCTGTAGCCTGGTGAATTCTACACGCAAGTGGAGAATTTCCCCACACCACTACAGAGCTCCTGGTTCTACAGCTACTGAAAACACCTTTCTCTGACATTAAGGACATAGCTCACTGCAATTTGACATTGACAGTCTGTGCTGACCAGGGTTATAAGCTGAATACAACCAAAGGCCTCACAGGCAATGCAAAAGGCTAAAAATTGCAAGCTATTCATAGTTCTGCCAGCTTCTCTCATGATTTCCTTCAAGTTACTGGATTTGCCCTCATTTCTTTCTTTATTTCTTTTCTTTTCTTTTTTTTTTTTTTAATGGACTATCATTAACACTATCTTAAGTGTTGAGATAGTCATTGCAGAAGAGGCCGGGAATATATTTGTACTGATCTGCATAAGAAACAGATCCTGAAGTTGCCCACATACTGCAGTACAGGACATACAGATGCCCTTACAAGTACTGTCTTCTCATCCTTCGAGATAAGTATATAGTTATCTTTCAAAAGGGAATAGCACCTCATTTCTTGAGAGGATTTTGCTCCTCAGCAGCAAAATATGCCAAAGGAATAGCTAGGAAGTAGTCTGATTTACTTTCAAACAGATGAATGATAACTTGACTATTTTTACATAGTCACCAAAGATGGATCAGCTGCTTGAGGAGGTGCAGAGTTATTAAGTAAGGCTCACTGGTGCAGGGTTAATGCTCACTGTTTGAGACAGTATTATCAGAGCTACCACAGCAATATGGAATGTCTTAAGTGGGACAATGCTGGATGCATAAGGATGTCTAAGAGGGTTTTGACGTTCACAAATTTTATTGTGCAGGAATACTAGCTTTTATTTACCATCCTTTTTAGGCGCACAAATTGTAATCACTTTCCTGCAAGTTTCAACTGGGCTAAAGTAAACAAGCAGTGATGAACAACTGAAGAGCAGAGATACAAAACTGAAATTCAGTTGAGTCCAAACCTTCAATTATCGAGCACCATGGACCTCAAATCATAACAATTTATGAAGAAAATGGGTCAGCAAGACAATTCGTAAAATGCCCTCCCCCCACCTTAAGAATCTCATTATGGGGAAACCAAGTTGCAACTCCCTACTGAGTATCAGAGGAGAGCAAGGAAGGACATATTTGTTCTGATCAATGATCCATGCAACCAGAGCAATATCCACAGCAGGCAAATCCAGACTGAGAAGCTGGAGTGCCCAGCATAACAAACATTTTAAATGAATGAATGCACCCAGGGCTGAGTCAAGGTGATCTGTGAAGCCTGCTCCACGATGGGTTTCTCTTGGAAAACAGAAAAGCACATTTAAATATGCAAATAAGGGCTTTTCATGTGTTCCAGTTCGAATTTGACTATCCTAAGCTAGACAGATCTGGGCTATAATGAGTGTATATAGACTACAGAATACAAAAATGCTGCTCAGAACTCTTTATTACATTGCTGAAAGTAGAAAAGATATTTAATTCTGCATTTTCTTTTTTCTACACTCACATTAAAAAGGCCATTTTTCACAGCTGTTCTGAAAACATACATTATTTCAGAAACAAGCAGTAACCAATCACGGTGCCAGGCATCTCTGGCATTAAGAGCAAGTAAGTGCTCTTACTGCTCAAGACTTTTAGTCATTATATCCAGCCTGGCTGGAAGCTGCTCACCTGCTTTACGTATGCAGAAGAAATTATACCCTGCAGCAGTCATCTTCCACCGTCTCGGCACTTGCAGTTCACTGCTAGGTGCAATATGGAGATATGGGATTCATCGGGCCACAGATAAAAATACAAGCTCATCTAAAGATATCCAGAAGTAGTGGCAACATGCAAAACTTAAGAGGATCACAGGCATTGCCACTCCTCAAGCAGAAGAACCATCTTCAAAAAGGGTAAATCTCATTTGTGCTGGAGACAGACTTCCTCAAGGGTCTTTACAGGGCTGTGAAGTACAACCCTACAGCATCAACACTTTCTACATACTTCCAAGAGAAAAACGTACTTCCACTTGCCTTCATTAGATACACGTACATCCATAGAGAGGAATATTAAAAGGACAGGTGAGAAGAGCAAGAGAGGGAGAAGCACATGTAGCAGACATCAGTGACGCCTCAATGCATTAGTGAAAGACTCAGATGCTGCAGTGGGAGCCACTCTTACAGTCAGAAGTCTGAGACAAGAAAGCCCTTCCTTTTTTCCCCCCCACTGCTTTGAAGGAGATGGACATAGTAACACTCATCCACAGATCCAGAGGTAGATGGTAGGGGGAGATAACTGTGGAAATCATTCCAAAGAGCTTCACTGTATTGTTTATCATCTGTTCTGTTTTCAGGTAGGTAAGAAGCATTAAGACAACAGTGGCCCATTAAAACTAGACTGAACATGAGAGAACTGCAATCCCATCTCTTTCCTTTTTGAAACCTCATATGGTTTTCCTCAAGAGCAGATCTGAATTCTTTACAAATACTTGTACGGCAATTTGTTCCTCTCACCTGCTTTGGGGGATACAAAAGCACAGGAAAAAAAGAAAAAAAAACACATCTTTTGCTTCTGTTGTCAGTTGGTTCCTTGGAAAGCTATGCAACAGGCCAAACTACTGAACTATGCTGCTATTGAAGTAACAGCAATGGGAAAACAGGGGACAAATTCAGAACTCCATGAACTTGTAAAAGTTGAGGGAAGTAATCTAGTGATGGAGCAAAAAAAAAAAAAAAAAAAGGAAAAAATACCATATAAACAATGGAAAACAATTGAAACATTTTTCTCAATGGCCCTGATTATTATAATTTGCACCCCCAGAGTATTATTCCACTAATGCTTTATAGAGAATAACAGGTTTGTCTTGCATAATTTGGAAGACAGTGGTTGTGTTGAGATCAACAGGTAATATGATCATTGTTGCTTCTTAGACCCCAGCTACAGTGAGGAAACAAAGGCTACAACAAAGTGGTTGCCAAAAGTTGCAAAGATAAAAGGTTGTCCCTTTACAGCAGGACTATCCCATAGGAGAGACAAAGCAGAGCTGTCACCTTTCTGGGAAGTGAGACTGCTGATAAAGAGAATATGAAGCTTCAGACCAAGATCACCATAAATTCATTCTTCATAGTTTGGTAGCTCTTGATGCTTTGTTAATGACAAGGAAAGGTTTTCCCCAATCAGTTTCGGAAATATCTAGTTCTGGCCAAAAAAAGCCTGTTCATTCAAGAATTCAGGATGCTTCCCTGATGGAGGGGAAGCTGCTTTGGTTTTGGCTGTTCAGGATCAGTGGAAGGTAGAACAGACAAGCACCTCACTAAGCTCTTCCTCCTTTCCAACACCTCATACCTGAGAAGCACTAGAAATACATTGCCAGAGACTTATGATTGAAGTCCCAGAAGGTTAAAAAAAAAAAAAAAAAAACAAAACACCAGTGTAAAATCTGAACTACATTCTGAAGCTCTTTTGATCTGTATAACAAGAACTTTTAGTCACGAGGAGACATGTTCCACCCTGCTCCCTGACAATCTTCTCTCCTTTCTTGCGCAGGATAGACTCCAGTTCATTGTGTAAGGTATGTACAGAATAGTCACCTCTGCTCCTCCTGTTACTGTAAAAGCAACCTAGACTGCTGGTAGCAGCTGCATTAGACAGAAATAAAGTAAGTTTGTTTTCCTTGAAACAAAAACTACTTAAACCACTAGGTATGCACTCTTTGATACACTGACACCTGGGCAACCAAGTAGTAGTCTGGAAACTACAGGATTCACCCTCCTGGACGTGACTCCCACCCAGATAACAGAGCACACTTTGCATCTTCCCACTGTGGGATCTTCTTTCTATGCCACTTACAAATAATGATCATAAAAGGAGTAACACAAATCCAGGCAAGTGACTGTGAGCAGGGAGACATAGATGTACCAATGCACAAGAGAGCACCCAGTGAGTGATAGAAAGAAACAATATCCAAGACAGGTGACCTCAGACATACAGGGTGAGACATCTGAAATACAAACATGGCTTTTCTAGACATGACAGGTTCAGATATAAGTCTGGACTGTAGCATCTTAGCCATAAGGCAGAGACAGAACAAGATGCAAAAGGAGTGAGCAAAGAAAAACAATTGTGACAGGAGAAAGTTAGGAGAAGCAAAGGAGCACTATCTTGGAAAACTGCAGAGGAGAGGGACAGAAAAGCAGAAATGGTGAGACGCAGCTGATTCCTGTGTGGTTGTGCACCACCTTCTGCCTCCTGCTTCATGAATTTCTGGCTGCACCAAGTAGCCTGCAGTCAGGAAACAACCTGGATCTCATATAGGAGTTAACGGCACTACTCCTAGTGAAGCACTGACAGTTCAGGATCAACCACATTTCACTGCTGTTATGCAAACAATAAAACTCACAGAATTTTTCTGTTTCTGGCTTACCAGTAAGTTCTTGTGCAGAGAACAGCACCTGTTATGTCATTAACAAATTAACGCTTCTAATCATAGTTCACAGTTGTATCAACTCAAAGCCAGGGAATCTTTAAAATTGCTTCTAGATACTCCCAACAAGCAAAGCTGACCAAGATAGAATGGGCAGGAAATCACTCCATCCAGTTTGTTGGCCCCAGAACAGAGCACAGGAAACGCTATTAATACCATAGCCTGTAGACAGTTGCTGTGCAGAAGAATTGGTTATGCTACTGAAACTGCAGAGATGATATAGAGTACATGCTTAAAAAAAATGACGCACCTTCAAGAAGTAGGAATACCTCCATCTGCATCCTGGATCCTAAATTTTGAAAGATCATTCACTGCTGCTTTTACAAACAAAAAGCAACACAGATATGGAGGTAAAAATCATATAAGATAGAGCATAGGACATAATAGAAGACTAAAACGAGCTTTACACTTAGATATTCTCATTGATGGACAAGAGGGATAATGGATTATGACCGACATGTTTGTGACCCCCCAAAAGCTTGAAACTAGCTCTTAACACCAAGGGTACATTCCTCTGTATAAGATAGTCAAAATCATTTTCATTAACTAGCTCTTTACTCAAAGAGCTTTAATAACTTATATGTCGGTAAGACCAGATAGTTAAGGGGAAAATGAAAACAAAAAAACTCAGAAAGTTACAAGGTTTCACTGTAGATTTTGCACACGTAATCTACGACCATTTGCTTTGCATACAGCACCAATGTATTTTAATGGGCAAGGACAAGATTTGTTACCAAAACTTCTCAGATCCTGTTAGGATCTCTGAATTTTGATATGTTTTTCCCCTTGTAGAGAAGTCAAAGAGAACTAAGCACTTAACAGAATAATGAGACAAAGTGCTAGCAAGGGAGAAGATAGCATATGTCCATTTATTTATAACAATATTGCAAAGTGTTCAACTTATTTAAGCCAATGATGCACACATCCACCATATAATTTAATTAACACTTTTAGTAGATACCATAAGTGTTCCTAATGCACACTTTCTATTACATGCAATTATAATGTGTGTTTATTTTTTTTAAAACAGACAGCTGACCAGAAGATGGCCCCATTGCAAATACCATACAACTTAAAATTCACTCAAGGGAACTGGCTGATGTCAAAGAATACAAGCTCTACCTATCAATCCTGAAAAGTACATTAGATATCTGAAAGGATACAGTATTTAGCACTGTAATGCTGCACATTAATAATCACTAATCTGCTTCATAATGAATATCTGCTCAATCTATTTTATTCCCTTAAATTTTAAAATCAGAGAAAATATTGATAATGAAAACCATATTTTGTGTTGAAGAGTTCTTTGCTCTTTTCCACAAAAAGAAAACTCAGTTTTAAGGGTTTAAATAAAGACCACTGACGAAACACACAGAAAGACTCCTTATAATTCTACTAGACTAAGCTTGATGCCTTTCCTCTGGTGGTGTCCTCAGCACAGTAAAATCATGAATTTGTCCACATTCATTTCCACTATGATTGACTGGAAAGAATCAAAAAGCATTTCATGGCATTTAGAGATACATGCCTCCTCCTTTATAACTACTATCCTGGGAAGCAGTAACCTTCATTTCATCTAATTGCAATTAACAGAAGCTAGATTTTCTAAAATAAAGACATACTGTAGACAATAACATGACCATTATTCAAGACATCAATAATTGACTTAAACCATTCTCTTTAGTTCTAAAGTAGATTATGCTAAGCATGCTCTACTCACTGCTAGGCATGAAGAATACCCTGTTAGAGAAAAAAATCCTTCCAGAAGGACTGTGATTCACCCCAGAGCTTTTGATCAACACATTTTTGACTGTAAACAAATGCATCCTGAAACTGAAAATTCTTATCACCTGACACAACATAATTGTAGCTGTTCAGATTCTAGATGACCTGTGTGGAAAATCCCTCAAATCCAGAGACCATATAGCTGCAGTCTACCTTGGAACTGGGCTTCCAACGATAAGCATCCACAGGCACCGCTGACTATAAAGTCTCATAGCTGACACTAGTTTTATCCCAAACCCCAACAACAATAAACAACTCAGATCTGACTTGACTTTACTCTGTTGTAGCAAAGGTAAGTGTCAGTTTCGGTTCTTTGGGTTACCACATCAGGACAACCCAGAAGAAAAAGATTAGAAACAGAAATTCCCGCTGCAGACCTTAGAGGAAAACGGTATTAGGTTAGATCTTAACTCTGAAAGCAAAGGCTAAATTATCCACTCCACTTGTGCTGCTTTTCTGGGTGAAAGACTGAAAAGCAGATCGAAGAAGCCACCGCATTCTCAAGTAGTAGGTGTCAAAGTAAAATAATCTGAAATTCAGTATGTGTTTTGAGTACTGTAAAGTCTTTCAGATAGATATTGTGGTCTTCAACAGTCCAAAACTTCCCCCTAGCAGCTAGCTGTCACTCAGGTACCTCCTGGAGGAACAAACCAGTGCGAGTAGAAGCTTCACACTTTTTAATGGGGAGCAACTGTTTATTCTGATTCAATGGAGAATAGTGCAGGAGTTCTTTTTGTGCTGTGTCATATTTATAAAGCAAGGAGTATGTTAGGGCAAGATTACTAAAAGAATTATGTGGATAAAGTTATAGTAATTCACAGTCATACTGAGTCAGATTAAAATCATCTTGCTAGAGTTGTCTTTGAGTGCCTCTCCTCCTACCCTACACCCAATTCAAGAGAAGAAGCCTAACTGCCATATATTTATTTCATAATACTCCAAACCATTTTCCCTGGTGCTCAAGAACCTTCACAAGCTTGGAAAGGAGTTCTGAAGATGAAGACACAGGATGAAAAAAACATTTGAAAGACAAAATGAGAATCTAAAGACGACAAGAAATGAGTATATGTAAAATGAGTTTTTCAGTTTTTTAATGAAGCAGTCAGCAAGACTGGCTTCACATTTTTCTTTGATTCCTTCAATACATTTTTCTGAGATCAAGCTTAATTTTAGGGTTCATTTACAATTCATAAACCTTGAAAATGGCGAAATTTTAAGTTTGTATGCTCATAACATTTGAGTACTTCAGACAATCGCATAGCTATTCACTAGCTATTGTTAGTGTTTTTACTCTTTCATTCACAGCCACCACACTATCTCCTTCAGTGTCACACTTCTAGAGAGCTGGTTACCTTTTCCCCCAAATAATATGGCAATGACAGTCTTAGTACATATCAGCATCTCTTGAAATATATTTGCTCTCATTTTTCTTCAGCTAAGAAGAAGATTTGAACAGAAATTAGGATTGATTTGACTAACAAGACCGAGTTGATGCTAAAATCCAGGATGTGAATAAACTGGTTGAATCCTGCACTTGAGCACTGCAGTGCTGCACTTTTGCTAACTCTACTTGCTAACCAGACACGCAGGCTGCATGATTACCCATTCAGTTTGGTCAAGGACCTTGAAATTTGAGCAGAGCATTTTCAACACTGTGCTGGGCACACAGAGCATCCTGAACTGTGAAGCAGGCGAGGCCTGTGGCACCCTCCAGAGCCTCGGTCTTCTAATGAGCACTCTGGCTGCATCCTGAA
The DNA here is from genome assembly GCF_000705375.1 of Tinamus guttatus. The sequence continues at coordinate 212,833 of NW_010580633.1, forward strand.
CACAGGCTGGGACGAGACCTGGGTGCACCATCATATTCCTATGAATATGATGCTATGCTATGGTTTCTTCAAGAAACCTGAATTCAGAGCCAGAAAGACAGTGAATGAAATACACCCTTATCCAAATTGCCCTAACACCAGGATAGGCAAAGCCACAGGGCATAACCACCTAGAGACTGGGAGCAAAAAACCTCATTGCCACAACAGCTGTAATATTAAGCCTAGAGTTTCAGGAGTTCTGAATCAGCTTCCTCATGTAACTACATGATTATAGAGCAGTGTATGGGCTAACAGTCCCTGCTACTCAGACTGCTACTAATAACAGACTGTCCTTAGGCATTTCAGTCACCTCTCTGCCTGCCTCATATTTCATAGTATCCAGAGATTCTCAGGGTTTACTGAAATAAATCTGTACAGAAATGAAGTATCCCAACAACACATTGTTAGGCCATACAAAGAGTAGAGGTGCACAGACAGGTGACGAGGAGGCCCTGTGCAAGCTGCTTTGCTTCGGCCATCTCTTCTTTGCAAGAGACATGACTGAATTAAGTAAGCACAGCATTACTTAGTGAGGCTGCTGGGATTTGAGCCCTGCTGGTCCCACAAACAAGCTCAAGAGCCTCAGGACTATTTCATGTCCATTTCTTCCTTTTACATAAGCCTCAAACTGACAGGTGCCTGGTGGTTGTGGAAACACACAAAGAAGACTAGGACTTCAGCTGCAGGAGTGGAGGAGAGAAGGGAGACAGGCTTTAAACATCGAGACAGCTGTTCCTGCAAAGATGAAACAATACCTCATTCATGCCTCGAAGTGAAGGACTGCCTTTCCTTTGTCCCTAAACTCCATTTAAGATCTTGACTGCATTTTCTTCCAAAGCAATGAAGAGTTTCCCCATGAGACATCAGCATAGAAAGTGAAGCTGTTAAGGAAGAGCTGAAGCCATCACTTCAGCAAGCATTCATCAGAAGCACAGGAACCTGAAGAAAGGGTAACTCAGAGTCACTCAGACACATCTGGGTGTTTCATAGTTCCATTAACTACTGAACTTGCAGATTACAAGATGGTAGAACTGATACAGGGTAACATGAGAGATGCAAAAAGAAACTTTGCAATCAAAGTTGAAAGTCAACTAAACGCACCTCTTCACCCCCCTTCCCCAATGCTACAAATTAAGAAATCAGAGAAAGGCAAAATTAGAAAATTAATTAGAACATTACATGATAAACTGAATCACTTAGGATGGCAAATACCTGAACTGTTACATTATTGCATTCTCAATACATTTGCAGGAAGGCATGACAAACGTGTTCTTTGACCTGGCAACAGATGTATCCTTACATAATGTAACAAGCAGGAAGTTCAAGGTATGCCAGAAACCTAACACATCACCTGCCTCTAATCAGGGCCAGCATTATTACCTTTATTAACTTGCATTTCTGTGAACATCTGATTTAAGGAGATATATACATTGTAGTATGTCAGGGCATGTCAAGTCCCATCAAGTCGTGTGATGTAACACAGTCTGATGTAACCTGACATGGTGCATATTAGTGGTAATGTAAAAGGCCTAAATGCCAAGCCATTTTCAATAAATACACCCCAAATGCTGCTGCACAGCAAGACCCAGATGTGGCTTTATCCTACTGCTCTGTAGAAATACCAGTGTATTGGTTTGACACAGTTTGACACAAAAGAAAAAAAAGTCTTGAAACACACATTGCAGAAGCAAGCATCTATTAACATTCATGGCCAGTACCATTAAGCATGGAGACACTAAAAATTAGGAAAATCTGATTGCCTTAGTGAATTTATTTCCAAAACTTAAAACAATCCCACACAAACCTGCTATAAACATGGCAATGAAAACTACCCACCAGCTCAACATGAAACTGATCAACATCAAACTGATTTAGCCTCTTTCTGCACTTAAGAGCAGCTTTTTTGTTACATAATATCACCAGACTAAATGCAAAAACAAAGATCAATGTAGCAAAAAATATCCCAGGGGAAGAAGACTGTACAATAACATACCGACCTGAAAAACCCATGGGCTCACCTGTCCTGTCTCCGTACACACACGCATTTATAGTATATTTTAAAAGCAGTGTTTTTCATTGTGGACCTCCAACACAACTAAGTCCTGGAAAAGCAGAAGCCCTACAGGTAACAGGTTTTAACAGAAGAAAGTAGTTAACTTAAGGCCAGAACAGTCCACTTGTCGAAATACTCAGGAGACTTGAAGAGTAAAGTGACTAATCCCTGTTTTGGAGTACCGGCACAGAGCAGGCACACCTTATGAATAGCACCTTACAAAGCATTTTTAAGTGGAGAACACCTTCATTTAGAGCATTTAAATAGGTACGGTGAAGAAACAACACAGATGATTCCAGAAAACTCTGCTCATCAAAGCGATTGCTTACCCAACACAGGGGGACTGGAGTATGCATTGCTCGAAAAAATCAAAAACAGGTGGAAAAGCCTTCAATCCTTCTAGTTAACTCCCTTTAAATGAGAAAAGAATTAAGACACAAAGGCATAGAGCCTTCCTCCCCATCCATATTGAAAATTGCCCCACAGGTGTTCACCATTTACTTACGTTTTATAGAACATTCAAAGAGGAGAAAAATGCTTTTGTCCTTAACTTTGTCATGAACAGAATTCAGCTACTTCAATAATGCTTTAAATACTTAAATAGTACTGCTGAGAAAGATTTTACTGAGCCTAAGCATCTGCTCCTTGAAAATGTTGCTGGTTGCCTAAGCAAACACCCTTCCCGGCCACTTCCCCAAAATCAGTCAAAAAGGGCCAAAGGTGATTTTTGGCATCAACAATGATTTATTCCCACAAAACAGTTTAAACGCAGGCAATACATTCCCATCACCCAGTCAACTGACAAAATGTCACTGGCCTTTGTCAATTGCTGTAGTCCCCATAGCTGGCTGCCATCAATCTTTGAAATAAGCACCATAAATAAAATTGCATAGGCAAGTAGCCACCTACTTAGATGAAATAAGGCAAGGGTTAAACACATTTTGCCTATTGGGCAATTTGGTGCCACCAGTTAATTGGAGCATAGGCACAAATTCAAAAGGAAGGTAGGAGGCAACCAAGCACCCCAGAACACCTTAGCACTTTTTTTTTTCCTTTTTTATTTTTATTATTCCCAGCAGCAAGACAGCCCCTGGACCCCTTGGCCTCATACAGGTGTGCGAAGCCAGCAAAATGTCTGTCAGACACATGGTGGACGCGTTCAAACCGCTCCCACCACGTTACCCTCCCATGCCGCCGCCATCTCCCTCTCCCTCCACATGCGCGAGGGGAAGGCGAGGCACCGGGTCCCCCACGATACGCAGCGGGGGGCGTGGCCAAGCGTGAGGCCACGCCCCTCAGAGGTGCGCGCGTGCTGCGTCGGGCGTGTTGTAGCGTTCGCGCCGGGCGGGAGGCAGCGCTGAGAAGCTTCTGGAAGCGTCTCCTGCCCGCGGCGCGGCCAGGAGGAAACGGGGATGTGGGGGGAGGTGAGACTAGGGCGAGGCTGCGGCTCAGCTGCCGTGAGAAGGAGAGGAAAGGCTTGTGCAGGGAGATGAGGATGTGTTATTTATTGTATGATCCAATGCAGTACCTCTGAGGCAGATGTTTGGTAACTGTATGCTCTTATCCACCTGTGACTATTAGGTGTCCCTTTCTTTACTTTTTATAGACAATTCTTCTTTACAGCATTCTCAATCATATTGGATACACATTTCAATAAGCAAGGCACAACTAGTAGAATGCAACATAGAATCAACAACACCATCCTAAAAAGCATAACATACCCATTAGCATTAAAAGCAGCATTAACCCCTATAATAGCGTTAAAAGCAATACTACCTCCTAAAAGCTACAATATACAGCTAATAACAGTAACACTTCTTCTTCCCATGTTTTTGTTCTGCAGGCTCACATTTTCAACAGCTAGGGTACCAGTTGCTTGCCTGCTACATCTGATGTATGTGAGTTTGCTTCCAGCCAAGGTCTCACCCATTTCACTGG
>NW_010580633.1:223384-283951 GCF_000705375.1 Tinamus guttatus
CTCTTGAGCACCTTCTTGTCCTCCATGTGCTTGGAGACAACGGCCAGTATGAGCCGTTCCATCACTCTTCCGGGCACGGAGGTGAGGCTCACTGGCCTGTAGTTGCCTGGGTCCTCCTTCTTGCCTTTTTTGAAGACTGGCGTGACATTGGCCTTCTTCCAGTCTTCCGGCACCTCCCCCGTTCTCCAGGATCTTTCAAAGATGATGGAGAGCGGCTTAGCTATGAGCTCTGCCAGCTCATGCAGCACTCTGGGGTGCATCCCATCAGGGCCCATGGATTTGTGGGTATCGAGTTTCCTTAGATGCTCTCTGACCCAAAAGAAAGCTCAGCATGTTGCCCAACTATAATCAGTTCAGTGACACCTGTATAAATCTACATGTTCCTGAAGCCACAGTGCCAGGAGTGGTCCTGGTATGTCTTGCAGGATGGGGTGTTAATTCTAAGATTGATTAGAGTGTTGGAAAGGTAGGCCATAAGCGACAGACTTTGTGCAGGAAAGGGTGTATTGGATCGAAATTCCCAGCCCTCACACTTAACAACAACTCAAATCAATAATAGGAGCTGCGCTCCAGCCATTACTGCCCCTTAGTGCAGTAGAGGTATAAACTGCCTGAACTGCCTTGCTTGGCTCTTCCTCCCTAGCAGGATAATCCAGATCAAGAAGCATGATACAAGGCAAAGGTGGTCATCGTCTGGAGATTTAAGGGCTGAGAAAGCAATGGCTGTTGTAGGCAGGCTGAAATAAGGTTGAGATTTAAGTTCACTCGTCGGCTAGTTTTATTCTTACACCTTAAATGTCAAAGGCACCTAGACTGGCAATACTTCTTCCCCTTTTCTTAAGTATACACAAATAAATGTAATACTGATTATATAAATGTAGTACTGGTGATGTTGCACTTGCCTATAATTTATTTTTTAGTCCTGAATGTATACATCCATGGCAGTCCTGTAAATACTGTCGTACTGTAGCAAGGAATTTCTCATCTAGCTGCTGCTCGTTTCATTACCTGGTTTAAGCAGTTTCTGTGCAGCTGGTGTGCCTCTAATGACCACCTGAAGACTTACATGAGATGTACTGTGTTAACTAGGTATGTATGTCTATGCAGAACAAAGCTTTCTAGCATAACTGCCCTGATTAAAATGAGTTGAATATGAAATGAAAGAACCATTATATCTGTCCCTGCTAAGGGATGCTGCCACAAATGAAGCAAAAAAATGCTGAATCATCCACATCACTTCCAGATACAGGCACATGGGGATACTTACCTCTGCGTACAATAAGGCAATACCCTATGTTTAGTGGAGAAGAAAATGATGGCGAGGTCAGACAGCCTTTCCAGGAAAACTAGAATGAATCACATGTGTGGAATCACATGCAGAAAGACTGGTGCCAACAGGGGCGGATAAAGCAATTTGCATATTGGATCTACACAGGCTTTGACTGACTTTTCCATACAGAGAAGACTTCGGATCTCTGTTATTGCTTGAGAGAACTTAGATACAGGTGGCAGAAGAGGACACCAATGTCAGAAGAGGAGGAAAGTTTAAATAAACTAAATGTGGCATTCATTTGGTGTGACATTTGTCTGACACAGAGGACTGAATGAAAGGTTTGAATTATTTATGTCATCTCTTTACCAGTTTTTGCAGTTTTTAGGATTTGGGACAGCCCTGCTCCCCAAGTCAATTCCATTTCCACAGCCTTTCTGGCTGCAGCTTTTGTCAGTGAGACAGACCCACCATGTCAGCCTAACAACCAGGACAATTCCTACACATGCCTCCTGATAATGCCTCCCTCTCAATGCAAGACAGCAGACATCCACACAGCAGGACAGAGAAATTTGCACTACTGCTCTTTTTGTTGTATTTGGTCAGACAATACATTTTAGTTTTCAACACTGCCAATGTGACATCTTTCTCAGTATTAAAATCCATGAAAAACACAGATAAAATTCCTTCCATGCCTAGGCTGTATCAATGGAAAAATACTTCTACTTGGGTTTCACTGAGTTCTGTGATTTTCAAAACCAGAACTTTCTTCTCCTGGCTTTTCATTTATGAACTCCTAAACGTGGGAGATTACAAACCTATTTTTTTTGCCAATTATTATAATGTTTATTATAACAATAAAAAGGTTCTTCTATAGTTAACCGTTCCCTTGTCCAGATCATTAGGTAGTGCAGAGTAATGTTTGGATGCTGTCTGGCTATAGCTTGAAGGGACATACAGGCTAAAATCCTGACTTCTCTCTGGTCAGTAGCTCCTACGGATAGGAACTGGAACAGAATTTTCTGCTTCCAAGATTTAGCTCTGAAAAAATCAAGCAATCCGGTTTGGAACGTGGACATCTTGCCACAGAGACTGCACTTACACATTGCATAATGTCACCTTTAGTGTCAGCTCTTCAAAATAAATAAATAAATAAAAGAGCTGTCCATGGTATTTCATCTAGTCTACAAATAGGCTATGACTCAATCACTGTCAACAAGAGAGTATAATGGATCTTAGAGCCAGAACAAACACATCCGTTTCTGTAATAGTTTTATGTAATCCTGTATATTAGAGCAAATTGGCTTGCAGAGAGCTTCTCTTTCCAGAATGCAAATATGTAGTTTTTGCAAGTTTTGCAGCCATATCCCCACGGGCCGAGCAGTGTATCTGTTGGGAAATTACTTCTGTCTACCTATATAATAACTCTTGTGACCCAGCTTTCTGAATAGTGCTCTCTCACAGCACTTCGCTACAGCACCGATGTTAGAATCATTACATAAACATGAACAATGCGAACGGTCCAGAACTCCTTGAGAAATTATTTTACTGAAAACTGTCTTTCCCCCTGCCTTTTGCCTATGACTGTGTTCATTTAATATCATGTTAGAGAAATAATTTTGCATTAATAACCAATGCATCAAAAATAAAGCCAAGAGGTCTTAATTTACTGAGGTAAAATCTTTATCATCCTCTGCATGAGATTATGTTTAAACTAACAAGCTCTGTGGAAACCATACCTACCACAGATAAACAGTGCTATGGGGGCTGAGCTGCATGTACCACATACCTGTAGTGCAAATGAATCTATATAGAAGTAGTAAATATAGCATGTAGCACAGTAATATAGAGTAAGTAATAGTTGAATATATTTTTCTGTGAAACCAATCAAGATTATTGTTAGGACTTCAGCTATTTTTCTCCCTTTGTTGAGCTATTTCCTCCCCAGGATCATGGTGATTTCACTGAAAGGCAAACAGATAAAGCCAAACAAGTAAAGTCTGTGTTTATTACGCTAGTAAACTCAAGAGGGTGACAGGGCAGGTGCTCCCAGATGGTTTTCTTGCCCTCCCAGAGGTGCCTCTTCTACCCCTGAGGGAGCCCCCGCCCATGTTTCAGCAATAGCCAGAGAGCTGTAATGCACCACTAACTAATTCTATTTTCAATACAAGCCCATGATTTTACGGAAAGCATGTCTCATACGTATAACATATAGGGGCCAGGAAGGCAAACACTCACAATACGGCAGAGTTCTTCATTCTGCTCTGCACCTTTAATATTGTGAAGTGCTTCAGAGCAAACCACCCTCAGAACAGATCATTTACTGTGCTGGTACTAAAAGTGAAAATATAGAGGGTGCAGTTGACAGTGCATAAGAAGAAAAAAGTCTATAACTGAATGCCAGTCCTGAATCTTTGGCAAAATGAATTTAAATGGTCGAGGACTGAGAAAGTACCATATAAAATATCCTAGTAGGCACTTCATTGCTTGAATCTTAATGGTTTTTTTTTTTTGCATTTATGTAAGTTCTTCAAAGATTTAGTCTCTCAATTACCAATCAAAAGAACTCATAAAGGTAGAGCCAGTGCACCATGAAGGATTAGAGCTGTCTGCAGAGACAGATGCATGCTCGGCAGCCCCTCTGCATTAACCTGCACATGGAACACCAGTCCTTGGCCAAAAGAAGGCTGACAGACTAAGTTGTTTATCATGAGCAGTTTTGATTGATTAAAAAAGAAAAAGAAATAACAACACCCCCCCAAAACAAAAACATATTTATCCCAGTCTACATGTAAAATTGTTTTTTTGTTTTTTGTTTTTTTCCTAATGCAAGTAGGCCTTTTTCCACCTAGGGTGCATTCTTGAAGTGCAGTCAGAGTCATGGAGTGGTTGAGGTTGGAGAGGTGTCTGGAGAGCTGCTGCTCCAACCCCTCTGCCCAGTGCTGGGCCACCCAGAGCCGCTGTCCAGGGCCGTGAACATCCCCAAGGATGGAGACTCCACAGCCTCTCCAGGCCACCTGCTCCAGTGCTTCTCTACAGATTACTGAAGACAATGACATATTATTCTAGCAGGACCTGTTATTCAAAGTTGATTAACTATTACTTTTTAGCTGTTATTTTTAGTGATTGCTTAAGAGTTTTATGAATGTTGCACAGTTAATAATAATTTGTTATGAATTCTCAAGTAAAAATTAACAGTGTATTTAAAAGTTAGTCCAGTAATAAATATTTACCCACTTCTCATATTGCTTGCTGCAGTGTTGTGTGCACAGCAACCAAGTACTGTATCCAGCAGAAAATTCAAAATGGGTAGGATGTTGTCAGGACAGGAATATAGCTACAGGACAGATGTTGGACCACGCTCAAAAATGTCCAGAAATGTGTAATGCATCCAGTCCTCGATGCATCCCTTTCATATCTCATCGAACACAATGACCCGAGAAGCGAAACATGCTTGGGCTCTACACACAGGGTTCTTAACAAAGTAGTTAGGAACTATTCGGCAGGAATAGGCAGGAAAATACTGCCTTGTAGTTCACTGTGTGACCTCCTGTGGTCATGTCCACGCTGCTGAGCGCAGCACCACACAGATTCTTGCTCTCACGGTGCCTGTGCTAGCTAGTGGGCAGAGTTACCTGCTTTCTGACTGGAGCTGGCAGTTCTGCAGGCATCACACGGCGCTCCCAGACCGGCTCGGCCTGGAAAGCTCCCGCTGGAATGCGTCAGCCAGTGGAGACACACTCGCTAACACTGCCGTCTCCCTGCAGGCCTCCTGTGAACCATCCAGCCTCCGTTCCAGAAAAGTCTGCGTCTGCATTTGTTGGCTTTCCAAAGACATTGCTCTTGCCTTCTAGGGGGGGATGATTAGAGGAATTTTTCAGTTCTTTGAAATCCCGCCTGTACGACTCCTCATGCAGACCTACAGAGCCTCAATTCCTCCTTCCCTGCACTGGGCAGGGAGCTGCGATGGCTGTGATTCCGAAGGACCTTCTGACAGGTTGCAATATAAACTTTGCTTGGAGATATTAGTTATAAATCAAGAAACAATTTGGCCTGGTATGTAGAGCACTGGACAGACGCTCATGAGAATTGGCTGTCATTTCATTTCCCTATACCTGTTTCTCTTTCCTCAGGTCACCCTTAACTATGTACTATGAATACCAGTTTTACATACAGAAAATAGTCAGACTTAGTATTATTTCAGTGAGAACAATATTTATCATAAAGATGATACAACATACTGGACTACAACATTAGGGGATAACTAATGCTTAAGAAACACAGTTTTCTCATGCAGTCTTCCCACAGAAAATTTTCTCCTGGTAACTGCTGTCATAATATCCTCCCAGTCTAATGATGGGCTTTGCTGCGTTGAAAGGATCCACTCCATATTTATGTCCCTTTTTCCCTAAGAAGTTCTTTAAATAATTATTTTGCTAAATTGTGCTAGAGAAGAGCAATACTTTAACTATTTCATCACATTAAAGTAGGATCCTAAAGTAACACGATTTTTAAGATAATGGAAGCTATCTGTCTTTTCCTGGAAAATAATAGAAGGAAACCAGCTTTTCTTCAGCTTTTTTTTTTTTTTTTTAAGTATTTTTTAGGCTAGCATTTTCTCCATCTTTTATTATTTGCAGCATTGCTACTGATGATATGGCAGGAAACATATTGCTATATTAACAAGGTCGCTCAGTCACAAAATTCCATTACTAGTGAAAATGACAGAACTGAGTTCTGTAGTGACAAATAAGGCAAGTTCTCACCTATATGGAAGGTCTCAAGTTCACATGTACACAATGTGAAAGTAGAAGAAACTGCATCTGAACTCATTTCCACTCCACACAGTTGCTACAGTGACATCTTCAGCTTTCCTACTCAGACAAAGCCAACTCAGTAGCTTCTTTTAAGCAGCCCATTCATACCTAAAAAGTCCGGTATACGGCCATAAATTCTGCAGAACAGAACAGTGTGAGGCAAACTCTTTCACTGTTTATGTGTGATAGTAGGACTGCCGCAGATTTCATGGCAGGGAGTACCACAAACAAGAGATCTATAATGCAATTAAAACAGGTATTATATAAAAACCTTGATCGTGAAGCAGCCTCTACGCCGCTGCTGTGCAGTGCCAGAAGGGAGATGCTTTGGTTCACCTGCCCAGCCCTGGGAATCCACAGGGATATAATGAAGTGAGCGGTTTTACCCTGATACAGCTTGGGAACCAAAGGCTATGGCACAGATAGCAGGCACCACCGAGAATAGTTTAAGAGACAAAACAGCAAAACACAAAACAGATTAAACCGTCCTGCAGCCCTGCTTTCGTCTTCAAAATTCACAAGTTCTGTGAACAAAGGGAACCCTCTAAAAAAAAAAAACTAATTAGAGGTTTGATTAGAGCAAGATGAAAAATGTTAAGTCTTTCCTCAATCCCTATTCATATCCCTTTTCCACTACAATTTTTCAAGGAAATTTATCACTCTCCATGACTGACATGAATTTAAGTTTTCACAAAGCTGTTCCTGCTTATAAATAATTATTCCTTTTTGCCTTGGTTGAAAAACATGAGATTTCTTTGCTAGAAGAATATGTTAATCCTTTAGTTTGTTTAAAAAGATGTTCTCGACAAAAGTATTTTAATTAAAACTCAGCTAAACCATTAATATTTATTGGGGTGAAAATCAGGATTATTATATAATGGGATCTGCAGATTGAACCTCCAGCTCCTATAGACTTTACTACCTGGAGTCTGTTTCAGAGCCATGGTCCACAAGTCCAAAGGGGATCTCACAGCTTAAGAAACCCGCCTTAGGGGTCCCCATACTCATAGCACGAAGGTATTAGACTCTCTGGCCCAAGACTTACAGAGGCTCCAAACTTTTAAGAATTTTCTGTCCCCGTATTCCACCGAACACTGTGTTTTAATGGAAATATAAGGAAATTAAGCTCACTATAGTCCTTTGAGATCTCGATTTAGCATGTCCAAGAAACATCAAGAGATACACTCTGAAACCCTTCTGCTCCCTTTAAATTCAGTGGGAAATTAAAATGTTCAGAACTTAGTTTTTCTTTCATAAATCATATTGATTAATAGTTACTGAGAGGCAGCCTAGTGGGAAATTAGAGATGTCTCTATGCCAAAATCTTCAGGGCTGAGCTGCTGCAGACCTTGCCACATGGCAGAGAATTGGCCATTTGCTGTGCTGGTCAGTGACACGGGTGTGCACATGCAGTTGCTTACAGGCTAAGGCTGAGCCCCCCAGCTCACATCAGGGAATGGGTCCCCTGAACAGCAACTCCCACCAAGAGGCACAGGCTGGGCTGCAGCACCACAGCATTTGACACACACTGGGAGCTGCACTTGAGGTGCCCACACAACCTGTTGGGGTGACACATCAAAAGACAGGCTACCCAAACACATTTATTCTATAGAAACAAGGCAATGCGCAAGCATTATGTGTGCACATGCAGGGAAGAGGAGATGGTCTTGTGCAGAACATGTCGGTGTCCAGTGTTGGCATGTGTCAGGCTGGGATGAGACCACTGCATGCACCGATACTGCCTTTATAACACATTACTGGGTAACACAAGATGCACAGGGCGCATGAAGGAAGTCACTGATATGAATGAATCCATATGCCAGGGCTGTCCACAATGACTTTCCATCCAGAAGAATACTGGGCTGTTATCCAGCAACAGCGAAAGCTGCGGAGACTCACACGCTCCAGCTTCTCACAGGAGCAGCCTGTGTGAAGAGACCCGATGAAGTCTGGTCTTTGAGGTGGAGCTGAGACCAGAATGTGAATAAATCACTGGCTCCTCTGAACCTTGTCTCCTCATCCATTCCTGTGTAGAGTCCCTGAAGAGTTGTTACCAAGGCAGATATTTGTATAGGCTGGACATGCTAGCAAACACTACGCACAACCTACTGAAGCACTGATTTTTTTTTCCCTTTACTAATGCTCTGCTGAAGCTTTGAAGCACCATTACCCACGCTGCGTGGAAACTTGGGAAGCACAGCTGGCCTTTCACTGAGAATGGAAGTATTTCTGTCTTGAAGGTGTTTACCACTTACAAACCACCCCAAAGACAATTTTAATGTGCATGCTTGTTTACAATAAATTGACAGAGTTAACAACCACTGTATATAATACGGAATGAAAGTAGTCTCCAGTAAGCAGCAGTAAACACTGCTTAGCAGCTAAGCCATTTGAGAAGGGTCTACTTTTCACTGGGTACATGCTTAATTCTTACAAAAAAGGGCTCCTGAGCGCAACTTGACTTTCCAGGCATTCTTCCTTAAATTCTCAAATTGTTTACGCTTAAAAATATATATAACACTTTTAATATAGTAGAGACTGAGATTTTAAAGAACAAGTATGAAGCCCTAGTTCAGGTGATGATAATGCGAGTTTTGGCTTGCACACTCCCACTCTAGATGGAAAAACAAAACAAAACTCAAAACAGAAACTCTCTGTAATTTTTAAATGCTTTTTTCCCCCAGAGATCTTTAGATAATTAATTCCCATGGACAGTAGGATGGTATAGTCAGGCATATCCAGTTTCTGAATAGCAAAGGGAGCGCTGATGCCAGGAATCCCACATGGAAAGTCAGATTCAAAATAGAAATCTCTATATTGGATACTCTCAAGGGTAGAAGACATTTGTGCCATATGTGCTGTTATAGTCACTGGCAATTTGTTTGTACCTATCTTGTACCTCACATCAGGAATGATTTTTTTCTGGACTCTTTAAGTTGCCGGGGCAATCCAACAAATACAAGACAAGGTTCAAGGGGAGTATCGGTACAAGTAGGCACTAGGAGAAATATCCATTCACAGGAAAACAGGAGTCAGTTTGCTGGGTGTAACAGCTTTCTGTCCGATCACATACGTAATGCCCTAGAGAAGGGGAACTCGAGACTCCAATGGGAGCTGCAGCAGTTCATCATTTTGTGAAAATGACCTGATTGGATCTGACTGTTCAGAGCACAGGTCACGACTTCCCACTGCTTCCCTTTTGGCTTGAGAGGTGTCAGTGCTGTATGTAACAGAATAAATGTACAAGTAATAGGATTTGGTGAGACAGTCACAGGGGCAAATTTCCACCTTCCTAAGCAAAATGTGGAAAGGCAGCAGATATATTTAGTTAAAAAGCATCCTACCTAATTGACACAAAGAGTAATAATTCTTCCCTCTGTTACAGTTTCACGCTGCCAAAATTTTTGGCTGAACTTGTTAAAACCAAGTTGAAGATTAAGTAGCCTTTGAAAGAAATGTCCAATTAGCTTCCATTTCTGATTTTTATTTGTCCTGAAATTAGATTTTATTGCAACTGTATTTACAAAACTTGTGCTGTGGGATATCTTTGCTCTGCAGTCTGTCATTGCTAATGAGCAAAGGACACATAGAAAGTTCTCACTGTTCTTTTCTCTCTTATCATTCCTCAAGGTGAACTATGATTTCTTTCAAGAGGTTTGCTTGCAGAAAACTAAGGATTTTGTGAAAGACACAGAGGCAAAAATATTAATTGCTTTTCCCACTTTACTGACAGTTCCAATAGCAACAAATGTTATTGCAAAGGAGGTTAAAAAAACCTCCCACCGTCAACTGCAAAATCAAATCAGTCCTGAAGTCAGCTCAGCCTTTGCTGTTCCTCACACCTTCCTTCCTCAATAAAATCCTGGGAGATCCAGAGGCATCCTCTCCAATAGTATGACTGTGGAGAAAGTCAGTTATAATCACCAAGCAAATTAAGTGAAGCTGTAAAAGTGATTCCTGAAGGGGTGAAATCTTTAAGATCCTGAAAGGGAAGAGAAGGGAGAGCAATAACAGGAAAGCAGAAGGGAAATTATATTTTCCACTTTTTCTTCACAACAGGTGAACTTTCCTCCAAAATGTCTGATTTCAAAGACAGAGGTTGTGTTATTAGATGCTGATTTCATGCCTTAGAAATAATGGATAAGACAAAACCATACAATATTTGCCATCTAGAATAGAATATTGATTTTTTTTCCTCCCAGCCTGCCAAACAAAGTCTGAGTTAAAGCAGACAATGCAGCAACTTCAGGTCACCATAATTCTCTTCAGTCCTTCTTCTTGTCAGAAGCCATGATATCAAGGCTGCCCTTTTGTTCCCCTTAATTTTATCATACACACTCTGCATCTCCTGCTTTCCTAGTGCAGAACAGGTGAATAACACAGACTTGCATGCAGACTTAGCCATAGCCATGGCTGTGGCCATTTCCCATTTCTCCTCCCAAAAAAGTAAAAAATTTCAGGGGTAAAAACAACTCATTTTCTCCCTGCCACGTCTTTCCAGTGTTAAAATGGAAGATAAATCAGGATTCACTGGGTAGGCTGCCAGCTGTTGATGATGTATTTTCTTGGGGAGAAGAAGTGGAGCAACATGCTGGTCATTTTGATGAAGACATGCAAATAAACGTTTTTTTTTTTCCCTGAATTAAAAAATTTTTACTTGCCTTCTTTTTGGGGAAAGTGCTGGTTTTGATCTATCACAAGCTTTCCTCAACCTCAGGCAGTGAAAATGATTAGGGACTGCTTTTTACTAATTTACAGCCATTGCAGTTGTTGCATGGGCTACAGCTGTGTTCCTTGCACTCAGAGCAAAGCTGTCCGTGGCAGAGAGCCCCCCTGTGTCCCACTAGTGCAAATAGTTCTGCTTCAGGGATGGAGAGCCAGGAGTCCCTGGCCAGGCCAGGAGAGGCACCCTTGAGCAACCTGCCATGGGGAGCAGCACGTGCCACCTGTGAAGGAACAGGGATAGCACCTGAGGATGGAATCAGCTGCCCCTATACCTAATATCCAAAGCATGAACCACAGATAGTGTCCTCACATGAGCAGGAGCTCAGAGCAGAGCCTTGCGTACATCTCTCCACTGCTGGAAATTGAGACGCAGGAAAAGACAGAGTTGTTGTGGGAAATTTTCTGTTAGATTTGGGAGAAACAACTCGGTTGTACACAGAATCACAGAATCACAGAATGCTTAAGGTTGGAAGGGACCTCTAGAGATCATCTAGTCCAACCTCCCTTCTCCAGCAGGGACACCTAGAGCACGTGGCACAGGGTGGCATCCAGGTGGGTTTGGAAGATCTCCAGAGAAGGAGACTCCACAACCTCTCTGGGCAGCCTGCTCCAGGGCTCTATCACCCTCACAGTAAAGAAGTTCTTCCTCATATGGAGCTGGAACTTCCTGTGTTTCAACTTGCACCCGTTACCCCTCGTCCTGTCACTGGCCCCTACAGAGAAGAGCCTGGCCCCATCCTCCCTCAGGTACTTGAGGTACTATCACCCCTCAGGTACTTGAACATGTTGATCAAATCTCCTCTCAGCCTTCTTTTCTCCAGACTAAACAGGCCCAGCTCGCTTAGTCTTTCCTCATATGACAATACTCCAGGTGCGGCCTCACCAGAGCTGAGTAGAGGGGCAGGATCACCTCCCTTGACCTGCTGGCAACACTCCTCCTGATGCAGGCCAAGATCCCATTGGCCTTCTTGGCCACAAGGGCACATTGCTGACTGTACTGGTGCCGGGGGTTATTCTTCCCCAGGTGCAAGACCCTGCACTTGTCCTTGTTGAACCTCATGAGGTTCTTCTCTGCCCAACTCTTCATCCTGTCTAGGTCTCTCTGAATGGCAGCACAGCCCTCAGGAGGGTCAGCCGCAGATACTCCTCAAAGGCACTCACAGTTCCTTTTGAGTGAGAAGAAAGATTCAGTTTTGTGATTGACATTTTGATTTTCATAACAAATCTTCTGTAAAACAAGGATTATGAAAGCTTTAATGCTAGAGCTAAACTTCCAGCTAAATTCGTAATAGTTCATTTCCTAATGAGCCATTTCCTTTGTTATAGACAATACTGATAACCATGACTACGACTGCTACATGAATTAACTTCAGAGCACCTGTCACTCCTGCTCAGCTCACAAAGCAGTTCTGAGATGATGATGATGAGCCTCAGTCTCAGATTTCCCTATAAGCATTTTGAGAAAAAAGGAAAAAGAAAAACCACTCTGGTCATTTGCTACATGATCCTGAAAGGTTACAGAAGCCAGCCAGAGCCCAATAAAAACTTTCAATATCATTATATTTTAAAGATTCTTACCTCGCTTTGATGGAAGCTCCCAAAGCTTTTATGTATACCAGTTCAGATCAGGTTTTGTGCTCCAAATTGGAGCCTTAAGATTATAAATATTGCTCATCATACAGATGACCAAAGTATCCTGTATTCCGGAAAAGAAGAGCACTGATTTCTTGTGCTTCTCATTGGGAAAGTTGTTGCAGTCAGTCCCTGGAGTCTTTCTCCATGGCCTTGGATGAAACAAAAATTATCAAAACTTAGAAGAAAGGAAAAAGGAAAATGATGAAGATCGCAATCATTACTAAAGCTTTAATGTTCAAAGTATTTGTAGGAATATTTAAAACAACACTACCTAAAGCAAAGGAAAACAAAACCAAATACTGCTTTGAATTTAGTTTGCAGAGATGTATCTGAGTTTAGGTCAGAATCCAGACTTTGAGCAAATGGATTCATGTTTGCTTCCAGTGCTGTTTTTGGTCAAAACAACAACAACAACAACAACAAAACACAATGATTTTGATATTTTTGAATAACAAATTTTAAAAATGGCATTTTCATATTTACACTTTCCAAGCGTAAAGACCTTTTTTTTTTCCTACGTCTTTTTTCCTTTTTCTCCTTAACAATGGGATGCTGTGATGCTTTACAAAATAATTGTGGGAACTGGTGCTTTGAGAATAAAACATCAAACATCATGAGGCTTGTCAACAAAGCACCCTCTGCCTTAAGCAATTAATGAATCAGTGGTCAAAGAGGGAATAAAATCCAGAAGCCCTAACTCCCACTAGCTTTTTAATCATCGCAGAAACTGCTTCTCAAATATGAAAGCTGTTTGATTTTAGGTATCACTGCCAAAACTATGTTAACAATTAGATCCCAATGTTACAATGGCTTTATATACTAAGTGGTCTCACAGTAGAATAGAACAGCATAGACAAATTATCAGGCAACACAGGCTTCAATAGTCTGCACATCAAAACAAATTTTAACATAAAAATCCTAATGACAAACCCATTTTTTTAGCAGGAGTATTGTATGAGCTAGATGATTTTACACAAATGATCAGTTTTTGAAATACTTGAAAATATTGGCTATACTTGAAAATCTTCCTAGCTAACTGCACTGAAAGGACTGGCCAATCAGTCCTCTCATGCTTGAGGACTCGGAAATGTTGCAAGGCTCGTGCCACATAGCAAAGTTGTTTTCTGTGAGTATACACAATAAAAACGAATTCAAGGACATATTTTCCTAATGAACTGTACAAGGTGAATACATAGTTCTAGTTGATAGAATAGTATTTATCAACTTAATCAGGAATTATTAACTGGTTAAAATGACCCACATGTCTTACATCTTGTTACAATTCAAAGTATTTAAAAAAAATAGCAAGACTCTTCTAGGTAAGAGCTCTTAAAATGTATAAAACCAAAAAATTCTTATTCTAAAAATACAGTAATTGCAAAGAGGTTAAGCTAAAACATGTATTTAAAATGCCTGGTTTGTTTTCAGACAGGACTCTGTGGCTTAGAAAGGCATATAAAGAAGATATGTTCTTTATTGTTTTACCATACCCTCGCTATACAATTACTGAAGTATTTCCTCCTTAATATTTAATGTGCATATCCTTAGAAGATTCTCCTTAAATCGGGCAGGGGTAGCATGAAATACTTACCAAGGAAAGGTGAGATTAGAAAAAAAAGATGGTATTTGCTTAAGAAAAAAAAAACAAAACAAAAGTGAACAGCTTCCCTCCACCAAAACCTGGAACATGGACACAAATCTCTTCAGAGGAAGGTGCTGGTCTCTTTTCAGTGGTGGCCACTGACAGAACTAGAGGTAATGGCCACAAACTGAAGCACCAGAAGTTGCACAGGAACTTAAGGAAAAATTTTTTAACAGTGAGGGTGACAGAGCACTGGAACAGGCTGCCCAGAGAGGTTGTGGAGTCTCCTTCTCTGGAGATCTTCAAAACCCGCTTGGATGCAGTCCTGTGCCACGTGCTCTAGGAGACCCTGCGTGTGCAGGGGGGTTGGACTAGATGATCTCTAGAGGTCCCTTCCAACCTTAAGCATTCTATGATTCTATGAGAGCCACTAATGGCAAAACTCCCTTTCCCAAACTGAGATTCTGCCCGCCAAGGTCAGTCACAGTTCCCTGGGCTTCAGCAGGTCAAGGATTTCGTTTCCCACAACTTCCAGCGAGGGGAGGATCAAAGCACAGCACAGCAGCCAGGTTGTTAAAATCAGCTCCTCCAGGGGACCGTCCTATCTTGATCTCCACAGACAATCCTCATTCCCTTCATTGCAACTGTAATCTCTGAAGTAGCCCATTACAGTGGGATACTGACAAATCTTTTCAGATATATCATTTTAAGGGGAAAATTTAGGAGCTGGCATTCAACATTCACCTCTCTCAACATGCCTTCCCCTTTTTGATTTATTTTTAATCTCACCCTTTTCCTTTTCTCCTGAACCTTTCATCCCCTGTTCCATACTCCTCCCTCTTAGGGAAAATGTACAGTGACAGCATAGGCTGTATGGCAGCAGTAGGAATGAAAGGTCTATTTCAAAGTAGCTCTGTTCTTTTTTTGTGTGTGTGGTTTTGTTAAGTACATACCGCGTTTCTGAAATCCAGCTAGGAAAACCTAGAAAAGTCTTCCAATTATAATCCTTGATATTTCCCCCGAAGCTAAACCAAAGCCCCTTTGAACTAGAAAACTGTCTTTCAAAAATGAGAAGGGCAAGACCTGAACTTTTCTACCTGTAGTCTTCTAGTCCAAGATTAGAGCTGGTCTTTTTCTCCCCTCCTTGAGGAAGGAAATACACTGATTTTTAATATCACTATTTTTAGCTAATCCATTTTTCCTTTTTATCCTCTGTAACCAATGCCTCCACCAGTCATTTGAGTGTTATTTAAGCTGTACGTCTACATCAAAAGTAACAGTTTCCCTGGTGCATTTTTGTTGGCTGTACAGAGGAGGTAATACGATTTTTGCAGTGTTCCTTCTCAAAAATCCTATTGTCACAGGCATGTTTATTGACTGATTTTCCCAAGTATGTAAGTGACAGATTAGCCTCTGTTCATGTTAAAAATAGTTTCCATTAGGAAGTCAATGCCTCATGAGGGATAGCGGGATTTATTGTCTATATATTCTTCTCAAGCTCTCTCCAATGGCCACACAATAGCGTAGCAGAATGATTTCGGGGAGGAACGAATGCATCATTCCTGCACACATGCTGGCTAATAGGGCTTCTCCCCCCAGCTGTTTTTGCAACAGGACCATAAAGATTGACACTGCATATGTTGGTTAGCATAACTACTTTAATGCAAGTGGTTTATAAAACTTATCATAAATGTGAGTCTTCTGGCATGAAGTATGATACAAAGGTGCAGCAAAGGCTTAATGCACAGAAAGGGAATCATTCCAATTTTTCTAATGGGCTTTCATACCCGTATGAAGAAAAGCAGTTCTGCTTCTTGCATCTTTTAAAAGAAGCATGCTTTACGCTTTTCTCCTTGATCCATGGTTTTAAACATAGTAATATGCCCAGAATCTGAACCCTAAAGGTAATAAAGATACTGTCTTCTGGGACCTGGACAGCAATGAAACTTCCATTTTCACAACTTACCAACGCAGCTTATCAAATTTATTCCCCTGAAATGTTTAACAAATAAACTGAGGGAAACACATGCAAGTGAAATAACATTCAGTATTTTAATTCAAGGTCTGTATGAGGACAAGTAATCGTGCATTTTGGTTAATTGGTTCACACGTTCTCCTGTTTTTAACACTTCTCCAGCAAATTTGACAAGAATCCTCAATGTGTTATTACAATTGTGTCAAAGATCATATATTACCCACTTTGTATGCTCCAGCGAAAGTCCAGCAGCCACACAGAAGACAGACTGGCCCAGAGTAAGGGGAAAAACCTGTGAAGAGAAATAACATCATCCATTACTTAAATGAAGAATAAATATTCATACCTCAGGAGCACTCAAAGACCTTAACCAGACTTAAGTTCTTGGCTACATTCAAGGTAGTCTAGAGTTACAGTACAAATATAAAGCCTTAGACTTAACCCAGCAGGCACCTCAGAGCTACAAGGTGACCAGCAAAATCCCCAGCCAACCGCTTGAATGTTTGGATACCTTTAGTTAATGTACAATTTCAGCACATGGATGTCTTATGGATCGAAGTGCCTTTTCCATAATATAAACAGCACTTTTACATGAAGGACAGCAGATGCCATTGCTTTGGGCACCAAAGCTCTGAGTATTCCAGTTTACCTCCTTATACATCTTACTCTATGTAACTTCCTTTTTGATTACTCTCCCATAGATTGGTGGGACCAGCACTTTGCCTCCCAGATGTACTCTAAGAATAAATACACTGAAGACTGGCAGGAAGCCAGATGCCTTGGTTTCAAAGGGCCACATAGGTAAGCACAGCTAGCTTATGCTGAATGCATCCAGAAAAGCAAGAAGCTGAAATGTGGGAATTTAGGACGAGGGAAGTAAATGCTGGCTCATGAGAAACTCCCCAGCCAGCAGCGGCTCCCTATTTCTGTGGCCCTTTTACCCTTAAGATCCCAGAAGAGAGGACTGGGGGCCAAAGAGGCCTTCAAAGTCCGCACAAGGAGCATGAGGACATTGACAGGTGCCAGGTTCTCTCTGCTTAGCTCTCAGTGATGGACGAGAGCTTTTGGACCACAGGCAGACCACGCAATGTGTTTGCTGCGGTCACCCTGGGAGATCTGGCCTAGTTAGCATGGATAAAGCTACCAATATGTTCTTTTGTGGATAAGGAAGGAGACATAACTGCTGTAGCAGTCAAAGGCTCTTTTCTGGGCACTGTGAGCATGACGTTGAACAGCTCAAACATTTTATAGCCACCGCCAAAAGGAGACAAGAGTCTCACTCAGAACTTAAATTAGCTACATTTACAGGTATAGAATAGAAAGAAGCATTGCCTTATTAGCTTGGCATTGACAAGCTGGACAATTTCCTCCACTTAGACGGCATCATCGCAGTGAGAGGTAAGCCTGGTAGCAGCTTTCAAGCTGTCTATTGAAAGGTATGTGCTTCAAAAGACTATATATTTTAGCAAGTACAAATTAAAAAATGGGCAACAATTTCATACAGAGAAAGCTTGTGACAGGAAAAAAGAATCAAAAAAAAAAAAAACCCATCTAGCATTCAAAAACCCAGCTCTTTAAACTGGCATTAACTGATTCATTAGACATACACAAGCACAATTAAAAGGGTTCCTATCCAGTTGCTCTACGCACTCTCAAAATAATTTCAGCATGCATCTCAAAGGCAGCCATACCAATTAAAGATATCCCACCACATGTGAACCCAATCACCTCTTTAAACACTTCCATTCCCCTTTTAATTCCATCCCATTTCATTCATTTCCAAGGCTGTTTGCAGTGGGAAAGAAGGAATTTTGCAGTGTGGCTTGAAAGTGAGACTCAGGTTTAGTTAGATCAAGAAGAGAGAAGGCAGTTTTAGACCAAGTAGCAGTAAGTTTTGAAGCATATCAATGTTTGCCCCTTATTTCTTTCCTCATGTTATTCAAGGGGGCTCCAATTCAGATACCCTCTGCTGATTACAGCTAAGACTATTATCTTAAGAAAAATAGGAGAATGTTAGTACTAAGATGGGGATATGCTTATTATATGTGATAGTGTATGCACATCTCTTGAAGCAGCCTGAAGTTACCTTGAGTTCACGCTGTTTTATTGGTCAAGGCAAAACTTCCACTGAGTCTAACCAGGATTATTATTTCATTTGAAGAACAAGTGTGCATTTTCCACATCCTTCCAGCAATGCATCTCAGTATGAAATCAATTCTGACAGTCCCACTGAACCTAACTTATCTGAAAATTACTCACAGGTGTTTTCCTTGTGCAAGACCTGCAATGCTGGGACTGATAAAGTTGGATACGGAACCTCATGACTATTACTCATTATTGCTCTCCAGCTGGGAGACTTGGCAAGACAACATGTTGATATCTTTATGAACTTAGCACTTCACATCAAGGAGAGGATATGAGCTTGTTAATTTGACACCCCGGTGCAATCTCGTTCAAATTGAGCCTTAGAAATCATTACAATGTGACTGGAAGCTCTTCACAGTCATATAAATAGGATACATTAGATTCAGTGGTTTCAGAAAAGTCAAAGTGTACTAATAATGTCCTTTCACCCAAATTAATATTGTCACATTTACTTACCAGCACTTAAAGGATGCTGGTGAAATGTCTTTGCCGTCTGTTTTGGTTCATTCATACCTCATTAGAAGGATTTTTTTCGTTTGGACTTTGCTGAAACTGTCTTTCAATTCAACAGAATTTCTTTCTAGCTTGCCAGATCTTTTTTTAAGTTACAAACACGTCATACTAGTGTCCAATCGCTAAGAAATGTGATCACCTCATTAAACAATTGGAAACTCATCCTAGGTTCATAGCAATGGCAGTATTTTATTTAAAAACTGGAAGTGCTTAGAATTATGAGGGAAATAATCATGAGTATTTAAAAATATTTGACAGGATTTTAAGGATGAACAGAAATTTGGAGTGCCTCCTACTCAATGTGACTACATGTGGCTAAATAAATAATTGAAGATAAAGGAAAAAGAACAAGACTTTGGCACATTACTTAAAAAAACCCCATCCTAATTACAGTATGTATTTAAAGGTTTTTAAGCTAGTGTTTTAGAATTAATATCCTTCTATATGCAACCAGTATATTTAGTCTGTTAGTAATATATATTTTAACTTAGACGGGGAAGATGGATTTTTTTTGCCATTCAGGTATGACCCATATCTCAGAGAAAATATGAAAATCTGAGGATGAGGAGGATGCACTCCCGAGACAAGAACTATCTGCCAACTATTCCCTGCATCATCATTTTCTGTTAACACCATGGACCCCTAGTTTCTAGCACTTCACATTACAGAAGCATTGCAGAAATAGATAAATATCTTCTGGTATTTAGTGCTCAGATCTGCTATGATCTCATAGCTTGATACCTGCAACATACCTCAATGTTTCATTTGGACAACAGATACAATTTCTTACATGTGAGATTTGAAAACAAAACGTCAACTGTAAAACTACGCAAAGGCCACTCCTGTGTGCACTGCAGCCCGGAAACCTTAGGATGAAAAACCAAGTGCAGTCTCCGTGCAAAATACAGACCTTGACATCATCTTTGGCCATCTGGGAGAGTTCTGAGAGCCTCGGGTGAAAAAAAAAAAAACAAATCTGACATCAAACATGCAGCCATCCTTTCATCTAATTACCTCCCCTCATTTTACCAGCTTTCTCTGAGCTGCCTTGCCTAAGCCATCCCACTGCATGAGAAGCATCTGTAGCCATGGAAATATTTTTCTCCGGAAGCGCACTTGTTCACTTCTTGAAGAATGTATAATCCTCCCTGGTAAAGCAGTGGGGATACTGGATATTCGAAGTATGCAGATTGAGCCCAACATACAGTTTCTACACTCTAGCCCACAGTTTGGGAGGAAAAGAAATGTTTCTTAGCCGTAGGGCAACCCTGGTACAGCCCTGTGTGAAGGCAGCCTTGCCAGCCAGGTTTACTCAGAGTAAAAAAGCATGTGGCATTACTTTCTCTTTGCTTGGCAAGCACTGGGAGGCCAAGGCAAAGGACCTGGAGTGGCCACAGAGCTGCTTTTCTGCCTCCTCTCATCTGGCGGAGCTTGTACCTAAAGGCGGGTGAAGAGGAATCAGCAATTTCACTCCTCCAGTATGCGAGGAATAGCATCTCCAGATTTGAGGGGGCACCTGCTGCCTACTTGTAAGGGAGAATGTAGTCCACAGTTTTTTCTACTTAATTCTCTTGAGTTTGGCTCCAGCAATTAATTACTAGCCTTCTAGATACTTGTCTCTCTTTTTTCTAGTTTACTCACAATTCTGAAAATAATCTAGTAATGCTAACCTTTCTATTCAAGCATTGCTAAGGCAACAGTAGAGCACACTATATATAATAATATATAGCTTGTGCTGGTATATAGACTGTGGCACCAGATTCCAGAATATTAGTTATGTGGCAATGTAGTTGCAAACCTCCACCACCTCCACCAAAGACCTTGTTCCACTCCTGGAATCCATGGGCTTTAAACCTTGTTTTGCAGCACATTGTGGGGAGAGGAACAACAACAACAAAAAAAAGCAGTGACATTCCCACAGAGCTGAGCCAAAATGTCCATTTGCATCCTTTTTGCAACAAATCACATTCAATTCCATTTGCATGTACAGACTTTTACTGTAGGCAGAACAATGACTCTGCAGATAGCAGTCAGTCATGTAGATCCTAAACACCCAGCAACATTTCTGTTTTGTTTCCATCCCTCCAGGTCACCCACAAATTCAGTGGTGAATTTATGAAATTTGGCACCTGTGATTTGTCACCACCCAAGTTTACTTTTCATGGTAGATTAAAAAAAAAAATACATTTTGGGCCATCACGGTTGCATTACAGTGAAATGCCACATCAGCTTGAGCTCCACTGAATTCAAGTGTCCATTAAAAAGACACACCATTTCACCTTTCCAGAGCCACTGCTAAATTCTGGTCTTGCTGAAAGCACCTATTTTTAAGCAAGTGCTGCAGTAGTCCAGGAGTCAAACTGCAATCTTGGTAGCTAATTACCCTGCAACTCCAAGGACAACAGTGGGAAAAACTGCCAGCCCCAAATCTGGCAAAAAGTTACATGTGTGAGACAGAAAAGCGAGCATGAACATCTACCTGCTTCCTCCCTCTGCTCAGAGAATAGAATGAAGATCCACTTTCATTTTACCCCCTCTCCCAAATAGCAGCTTGTGCTGTTGATGGCCAGTCTCTCACCAGCCTGCCTGGGCCCCACAGTTAATGCATAGCCAGTGTATTAACTGCTATGACATCCCCTGCACCTGAGATTGAAAGATTTGAGTTCTGAACTGAAGGAGAGCACATCAAACACATTCAGCGTTTTCATTTAGGTTGAAGTGGGAAGGGAAAGGTAAATGTCCACTTGACTGCTGAGGTAATGCTGTTACCATTTGAATTCATCTGCTCTGAGTGAAAGACACATCTTGGCTTCACTTCCTAAGGTGAGAGCACTTAAGGAAATAGTAGGGTTTGGGGCTTTTTTTATAAACTGGGGCATTTGGAGTTCAGCCCAGGAAAACATCTCAGACTTTGGGTGGAAGGGCTTTACATTTAAATTTCCTACCCCATCAAGCAACCTCTGAGCAAGTTGTTTGTGATCTATGATTTCTGTTTCCTGGATAAGCAGTTAATTAACTAAACAGCCAAAAATAGTCAAGCATAGGTAAAATCATGTTAAACATATTAACAACAAAAAGGTTCAGTACATTTTTCTTTTAAAGAATCAAAAAAGTATTCAGGAGGCAACATGTGCTTTCCTTGAGCATCATATTCTTCCATTACCCCCTCAGTCTCTGTCCTAACAGCAGATGTTGTCACATTTGGAGACAAAGCTACTGCTTTTCCCCTATCTCTAACTTCTGAGAGGCTGCAGTTTTTATTTACAGGTAAAGAAATACCTGTAATTCTAGATAGGGCTGAAACTGAAAATACTCCTTTGCCACATACACAGGTGGCGCAGGGCTGAGGTCCCTTCAAACATCAATCTGAATGGGTTGCTTTGCTTTCTGCAAGGGACTCTGCTTCAGAAGCCACAAACTTCTCCAAGTCTTCCCACTTTGCAACTGAGTGGGAAAAACACAGGAAGAAAACGTGGGTCAGGGAGGAGAGGTACAAGACGCAGAGCTGAGCATGATGCCATAGCCAGCAGTCTTGTAAACTACTTCTGTCCTGCAAGACGCTCGGCCTTAAGTTACATACCCTGGCAGCATTTCTTCTGTGTTCCTTTGCATTACTGCATAATATCCAAATACCTGACTCTTCTGTGATAAGCACTATACATTTCATACTAATTATGGTGGCTTTTATTCCCTTGCTCATTTTTCAGCTTCCTCTGATTTCGCATTTTGACTCATACAGTAGCAACTATAATTGTTATATTGATGTGAGATTTTTCTCTCTGTAACTTATCAGCAGTATCGTTACTATTTGCTATTGCTCTCAACTATCAGAAGAGTCTGCATGAATCAGAATTAGGTCAACTCATATCTGAGCTGTGGAAACCTGCTGAGTCTTCATAGCTAGAACCCTGGGTCCCAGAAACTGTCATAAATAAAAGCCATTATGAATAGTACCTCATGCCATTTCTGACTGTGAGCATATGGCAGGAGCGTCTGTATTGCCAGGAAAGCAATATCTACTTTGTGCACCTATTTTAATGTTAATTCAAAGAGTTTCTCTCTGATGTTGCACAAAAACATCAGAGTTCCTAGTTATTGAATAGTATTAATTTTAAATTCTGCTTCAAAGCTTTAGTGAATCTCCCTTCTCCTGTCTGTGAACTGAAAAGCAAGTCTCAGTGTGAAGGATAATTTCTTAGCAGGAAAAGCAGAATGGTTGGTGACGTGATGAGTACAACTCCTGCAGCTGGTGCTGTGTGCAGGTAACTTTTGCCCTCTCCGGGGTGTGTAAATTTGCCTCCCAGGAAAAAGCAGCCAGCACGCATGCAGCAGCTATGCTGAAGGGCACCGAATACCTCATCTTGTTCTCTTCCTTGTACAGGTTCCATCATTGCTTGTCTCATCCCACAAAAATCCCCAAATTCCAGTCTTCCTAATCCTACTTTGTGTCTGTAGGCAAAGCTTTCCACCTCCCGGCGTTCTGCTATGTTAAGGACCAGGCACACAGTAGGTGTTGCTCAGATCTCACCTGGATAGCTGTCTTTACTGGAGGATTTTTTCCTCTGAGTAAGCAAGGCAAATATAATGCATAAAATAAATATCTGTGTTTCACTCTGAAGATGGGAAGAAGCAAGGAGAGAATAAGATTTGGATTAGAGAAAACACAGGTCTCCAGAAGGAAATCTGGAGCACAGGAGCAAGGAGCGTATCTACAATCATCTGCATGCAGTTATGTGCTATCAAACGCAAGGTCTGATTTAACACAAACACACATACCCCTATTCCTATTCTAAAACCAAGTCAAAGGAGTTGCCCCAACATTCTTGCAGGAAACCTATCAAACGCTTGCACCCTCTCCTCTTTTCTGATGTGCAAGTGCTGTTGTGCCAACACTGTGATTTCAGCACAGAGACCACTTCTATTCTCCTCCTTCCTTAGCATCTTCTCCTCTGCTATACTTAGAGATGCCAATCACATGCCTTCTCAACCCTTGTTTCTGAATCCTGAAAAGGTCATACATTCTGCCTTCTTTGGTGAGGTAGGCTGCTATTTTACCTTTCTTTTTACTTATTTAGTTTAATTAATTTCTGACTCATTATACACAGAGAGCAACACAGTATTTCAGGTAAGGTCCTACCAGAGCCTTACACAGCCTGGAAATCACCACACTAAGCACAGAACTCAATAGAGCTTAGGACCCCAACGAGGCAGGAGTCTGCAGCTGCACAGGACCTGACTTTTCTTCTGTGTCCGACTGAAGCAGCAGCAGTTAATGACAGAAATTCTTCTTCATAGTCCCAAAGTGTATAACTTTGCATTTTGTACCATAATGTTCCATCACATTAATATCATTCCTGATCTCGAGGTCATCTAATTATTTCTATATAATATGGTAATTCACATTTTTATTGCTAATATGTCCCAAATTTATG
The DNA here is from genome assembly GCF_000705375.1 of Tinamus guttatus. The sequence goes on from NW_010580633.1 coordinate 247,479, forward strand.
CTGCCAGAAAAATCTATTGGTTCACCCCTATTTCTGGTACTGAGGTCATTCATGAAAATATTAAATCAGATTATACCCTAATCCAGTATTTGTACTTCACTGGATACTTCCTTATAGTTCCCCTTTCAGCACAGTCTTTTACAAGCTTTCTCTGGGCTGCTTCAACATTCCCTTTATAATTTTGTTCCATTTTGATTTAATTAACTTACTATAAGCTTAATTAATATTTTCCCATTTGGCACAACAGAAGATGTCTTACAGAAGCCTAAAATACTGCTTACACATGTACTTTTTTCCAAGCTTTTCCACATCTTGGAAATCTGAAGTACTATGAGTAGCTATCTATGTGTGGTGATGATAACAGAGATGCTAAGCTACCAGGAGATGAAGCAGCTTGGGGGCAGGAGGCCAAAGGCTCGCAGCCCTCTGTGCCACCAGCCCTGTCCATCAGCTGCCCCTGTACATCAGGCAGCTTTGTAATTTGGCCTTCTTGGCATCTGCGTGGTAAAACTGGGAGAGATGGCTTAGCCTTTTTTCTCCTCTTTGATGGAATGACAACAAAAATCCCTGCAAGAAGCAGTTCATCCAGAAAGGGCAAGGGATGAGAGAGTTCAGCTGGCACAAAATTTCCTTCTATGCATGTACATGTATGTATTTTTAAAGCATTGTCCTTATTGCACACGATATTATCACTTTCTAAAACTGTTAGTTCAGAACTAATTTACTGAAGGAGGTTCCAGCTGCTACATTACTGTCAATTTGTTCAGCACTTGCAGCTCTCTTGTGGCCTCCTAAGATGTGCAGGATCCCATTCTAGCCTGTTTCGGGACTGCACAAACTATTGGAGATGCTAAAGTCATAATAAAAGCCTTTGTAAAGATCATTTCTTAGAAATGTCAGAGTTAAGACTTGCACTTCATGATGTTTTCCTCAGGTATTACACAAATCCTGTGAGATTTTCCCATTAGACCTGATGACCAGATATCTTACCCTGGCAATAAAAGGGCATAGCTGAGCGTGACTCAGAAACATAACTGTTGCATTTCTTGGCCTTTCTGTTAATGGTGGAGTTCATAGTCATTTAAGCTTTTTTAAATCAAAATCTATACCAGGAACTCTCTCAATGTTTTGGGTTTTACAGGAAAAATTAATGCAATTGATGTATAATAGATGAGACCCTTACATTGTATACAGCATACAGTAAACTCTAAAACATTTGTGACTGTTGATTTTCACGTGTCAAAACACTTAGCATTTATGAAGTCCATTTCATACTTGCATCATACTCCTGTCTATGACTCAGGCTTGCTGAAATCATTCTGTTGCAGCTAATGTTCTCTCAAGTCAAAGCATGACATGAAAATACTTTGAAAAAATAGCATGAGAAAGATTTTTTTTTTTTTGCACAGAAAACTAACAGGTCTTTTGGAACCATCTGCAGTTGAAACTTTGGAATTTGGGGCTTATTGGGTATTGCCAATAGCCACTTGGGGACACAGCTGTCACTGCCAGTAAATATTAACTTTTGAACCAGAGAAACACCTTACTGTTCCAAAATTATGCATTCTCTTTTCCCCTTCCTCTGTAGAATAGCTCAGTAGCTTGAACACATCCCACTGAAAGCCCCTGAAGTTTTCAAATCCCATGGGTTCACAGGGTCAGGAAAGAAACTGGTCATTTATTCCTGTATTAGTATCATGGATGCAGTTTTTCAGCATAAAGTAGTCTCCAAAACAACAAGAAATAGAGAAACCTTAGTGCTGACCTTCTTCTCAAAGTCAATGCCATTTTCATTTCATTTTTCATTTAAAAGGTCAGCTATAATTATGGTGCTTATTTATTTAAACACCTATAAGTAAGGAGATAAGATGTCATGGAAAAGTGCCATGAATACTTAGATAAGGATACGATACGCTAGATGTTTTCAGAAGAGCTGTCTCTAATTAAATTTCTGTTAAAGTACTTACAGAACTGACTAAAGCAGCCTCAGATTGGCTAGTGGTTATCTCTGCAAACTTAAGAAAAGTGGGTGGAGAACCAAAAGACTGCAGAAGAACAAAAGCAGTGTTCTTTTACAGTAATTGGAAAAGAGATTATTATAGACCAGACAGAATCAGTTATTGGAAAATTTCTTACTAAAAAAGAAGAAAGTAAGCACTGAAAAAAATAAGAAAGATGAGAAAGCCAACAAAGCTTCACTGAGAGCAAACCATGTCAAAAGAATTTGTTTCTCTGTTTTTCCTGTTTTACTATAGCAAAGTGGCTGTTAAGCATCAGGAATTATAATACTGGCTTTTAGGACCAACACTTCCAAATGGAAGTTTTTAGAAGCATTACATTTTAGCAATTCCCAGTTACTGTCAGGGAAATCAGAAAATTCAGTGCCAAGTTGATAACTCCTGATTAAGCATGTGTTTTAAATGTGTATACTCCCACACGAGTACTCCCTTACTTCCTATGCATGTCTGCTATTGCTCTAGGTTTGTGAGCTCGCTTCACAAATATAAGGCACATGCTGGAAAATCCTATGAACACTTCACTGCAGCTGTACATTTTAATTAAATGTGATTGCCAGTCAAAAATTTTTAAAAAAGAACCAATAAGTCTTATTTGAGTCTGAAAATTATTTTGTTATGAAAATTATGGGCACAGGCCTTGAACTTATCATAATCTATTTTAGAAGCTTGTACTTTTTGACTATGGCATACTTCATTTTGACACATCCATCATTTTTCACTTGGATGCATGCTGTTATCCAAAAAACATTACTTGTACAATGAATTGCATAACACTGTTATTTATTTCTGGTGTGGCATAATCAGATACATGCATGATTGTTGCTTTTGTAACTGGCTTTTACTTTCTAACAGAGGAACTCAAATTTGTTAATTTAACACATTAATGGATCTATAAAAGAAATAAGTGCTTAGAATATAGAATATATAGATTGTTTTTGTAACATGCTACTATATTGAGGAGTATACTGAAGTGTTGTCCAATCTTCATCAAGTAGTTGAAAAAAGTGTGATTTATTTGGGGCTAGTTTTATTAGAAGGTTATTGATTGCTACATAATGAATGCTCAGTATGCAAGGAAAAAATTCCAATTGCTTCTTTTAAATGAGTTGCCATGTACTGTACCCAGAATAAACAGCTTCCTTTTAGTGATTGCTTCCATCACAGAAGTAATCCCTTTCAGCATTAAACAAAGTGCTTTTTTTTTTTTTTCTCTCTCTCTCTTAAAGTGATTGCTGTTTAAGTATATTATGGGGTACTGAATATTTTTGACTCGTATATCCATAACTCAAAATTATTCTGTACACGTTGTGAGGGTGGCAGGCTCCCTTCCTCTTTTCTCCTTTCACACAAGTGCAGAACAATGTAGTTAGATTAAAAAGCATGCTTCCCTCAGAAAAAGAACTTCCTGGCTTAATTGATAGGGAATCTAGACTTTATTTTTTGCATTGGTTGGCCTCTATCCTTTACTACTACAAAACTATTAATCAATCATGGATTTATTCAAATTAATATTTCATTTGAACAATATTTAAGCACATTTGTGAAATGCATGAACAAGAAACCATCTGTGCATTTTGAACTGTACTATTCATATTTCATAAACCAAACAACTGTTTTGCTGTAATTTTTCGGAGCCTTTAAACATGGTTTTCAAGACCCAAAGTCATTGCGTTTATAGAACATAAATAAAAAACTGTTGGTTTCTATGTTTGTCTGGAAGGGAAGGGGTGAAGAAAACTTGCAACATGCATAGAGAACTTCTTAATGCCGAGTTACATATTTGCAGCCTCAATTACAATGAAAAGTAATTGCCAGGATTGCTTTGATCCTCCAGCTTCGTTGCCCAGAGTCTCACCTTCCATTAGAAACTGTTTGATACTGAAGGTGGGAACACAAAGCTGAACTGCTGGTAAGGAAAGCAATCAGACAATATGTTAAAATAATTATCATGTCTAATTCCATCACAGTGAAAAGCTTGTGTAATACTGAGCCTGTATAATATGGATAAGTAATTGGAAGGAATAGCATTTTATCTGTTGTGCAGTGCATTTATAAGCACAGAGGAGTTGCATTCACTGGAGGGCAGCTAATATTTATGTTGAAAGTAACAATGAGTTATGGTTCTTTCTCTGAGACTTTGTTCGTTCCTTTAGTCTTTACCAGTTTGAGCAATTTTGATTAAAATGGTCAAGTACACCTTAGTAAAGTATAAAATACATTTTATACCTAAAAAAAGTATTCTGGAATTAATTACATTTCATCTAAATATGATACATGTGCCTTTAATATAGTAAAGGAATTCTTTAATATCTTTGTTGTTGCCACTTCACAAGACACCACAGGGATTCAGCTAGATTATAGGTAGGAGGATTAAGACGACTAAATAAAAACTATAACTTCTGGTAAATTTTTTTTTAAAAAAAAATCAGAATAATTCAGTTTGGAAGAGACCTTGGGAAGGCCCTAGTCCAAACATCTGCCCCAAGCAAAGGCAACACTGGGTTCAAACTAACTCACCCAAAAATGCTGCAGTCACTTCTCACCCTTAGCAGCATCATCGCTGCCAACAGGGATGTGCAGGATAACAGGCCAAGGACCAAAGGGGACCAGGCAGTCTCTCCACAGCATCCTCAATATGGGTCTTGACCAAACAAACTCCTGGTGACAGCATGTTTGGTTGGTGCCCTCATGGAAGGGCTCCTCCATGCTCCCTAGGAAGAAGCCCCCAGCTGCTGTCACTCACTGCTTCCCCCTGCTGCTAGTGCAGTGCTCCGGCCCAGCTGGCCTCCTTTACTAGACTTCTAGGGGCATGGTGCCAATTCCGTAAATTCAGATATCAGAGCAGAGAAAAAGCCCTTCTCTTGCCATCTGGAGTGACAAACTTCCAGCCTAAACTGTTCTGGAAGTCTCTATCCACCATTTGTTCAGGTACAGCCTCAAGTTGTCCCTTCTCATGCACTTTTAGGCTTTTGTATCTGCAGGGTCTCTCTGGAGACCCTGAGGTTACACAGTCCCCTTGCCTCTTTACGCGGGCCTTTCATCTGGCACCGCCTCTGCGTCAGTCACACCTCCTACAGGTAAAGCCACCACCATCCCCAGCCCTAATGAGAAACTTCAGCTTCTTCCTGTTGCGGCTCCATCTGCCTTGGACCCCCACGGGCCATGGTTCTTTCTCCAGATGAAGCTTGTGAATGAGCCCGCTGGCACGTCACCCTCACTGCTGTGCAGCTTCTTGCAGAGTGTTTGGCCCAGCTCTATGCCCCTCACTGAGCACAGTGCCTCACTAACCACCAAAGTCTCCATAGCTGCCCCATTTTGCGGTGCTCCTGCCTGTCAGATAAACAGGCCTTCCCTCCTGCAGCAGGTAATAGGAGCCTGACACTTGCTGATCTATGGTTCAGGTCTTACAGAAGGCAAAGTTTCAACAGAAACTCAGGGGGTCATTTCTGTCTCTAACTTCCCAGCAAGTTGAACCTCAATTGCAACAGAAATGTACATTTAGGGTCTACTGAGTTAATGGCAAAAGTAGCATTAAGTGAGAATTTTGCCCAGGGTCTTCCTAATTTGAGGCCTAAGTAAGCAATCCCAGCTGGAATGTGACCATTCCACGTCTAGTTTGTGCTTTCTAGACAAAGGCTGAGGCAGCCAGCACTGCTGGAAGTCCACCACCCTGATGGAGGACAGGTCAAGGCTTGGTGCGGTGTGCTGTCAACACCAGAGGCCGTGTTTCAGTCACAACACTCAAGGAAGGTAAATTACTAACCCTGAGGTGAGCAAACACTCACCAAAGGTCTCTTATAAGAAGTACTTCATTATTTCGCTACAGTCTCGTATGATGCCTGAAACAGGAGTAATACCTAGGGGGTGCACCATAATATTTAAAAAATCAGATTTATTATCTACTTGTTTTAATTAAATGTCTCTATTTTTTCCCTAATGTTCTTAACATTAAACAATTTAATTTGAAGTAAAAGGGCCTCTAAAAGATATATCATTTACTCTGATTTGATTTACCCTGCACTGAAGATTCTTATTCATGAACTATTAATAAGACTTAGCCCAATCAGATATGTTTCATTTGTGTCCTGATTTAAATCTTTAGGCTTTTCCATCTCTCCAAAATGTTAGGGCTGCTGAATGATAAAGCCTTGTTGCTATGGCAATTAGTACCATTACCTAGGTGACAGTGTTGGCATGATGTCACCACTACAGTGCTATAACTCTGTGTCTGTTTGCAGTGTCTGTTGCAGATGGACCACAGTGAAAACACCATTTATCAATGACCCAAAATACCCACAGGTGAAGGGAAGTATAGCTTGGCCAGTTTTTGCACTACTTCCAGAAGTGCATGTGCAGAGTAGAATACTCAAGGGGACCATCTGCATTCAGGCACACTATGCAGGATGACAGAGAAGAATGAACAAATATGAACAAAATTTGAGAAGGGAAAATGTACAGTTTGCTTCTTTTGGCAAGAGCTGGATGAAGTGCATCTCCACTTCCACCTCATCATCCTCTTTCCTAATTTCCTTGAGTAGTATAAAAGCACATTAAGCAGATGTGTGCATTTACATATTTTACATCTTGTTATTATTATTTAATGCTTTTATTATTATTAAATATTTAGCCACACTTTGAAATCCCAGTCTGGGGTCAGTGTCCCATTGTACTATGAATCATACAGGAAAACTCAAGACTTGACAGCCCCAGCCCTTGAAGAGCTCAAAAGCTTGCACATAGTTTCAGGTGGTGGTAATGCAAAGTAGTTACTGGTCCCCTAGAAAATGCCTTTACCTTCTGATCATGCCAACTCAGAGCCCACAGTGCAACTGAAGCCCACAGGTAGCAAATTTGGCAGTGATTAAAAGGACAAAGATAGAAGCATCTGTTACGGTTGGCATGTTTTATTCCCCGCTTGGCTTTGCCTCAGATTTCTGTGATGCTTGCAACTGAGCTGGTAGTAGCTGCACAGTCAGTGACCAGATTGCACCTGCTTTAGCCAGGAAATCTATGTACAGGATATTTTCTCTACTTTCCATTCAAACTAAACTCTGTGATTTGGAAACCAGCCAGGGACACAATAGTTGCAGGAAGACCCATAGCTGCATTAGTACTGAGAAGGGACTTTAAATGTCCAGACTGGTCAACTAAAATATCATTTTCACTGCTTCATATGCTTGGTCTCTTCTTCTCCTTGATAGATTAGTATTTAAGCAACTGTTTCCTCTTTTGTTGTTGTTGTTGATTGATTGTAAAACCAATGAATCAGCTTATTCATTATTTAGAATTATGGGACTATGTCTGCAGCAAGTAGTACTTGATCTGTAAATCATTGGCAAACCATTAATTATACTCACTGCTTGCTCTCATTTGGTTAGTCGTATAAATCACATGACACCCTGAACAGATGAGTGATAGTTCTTTAATACTGCAATTTGTTGCTTTTATGTCACTTTTTTGTCTATCAGATTTTGTCAAGAACACTGTGTCCCACCTACACACCAACAGTCTCTCTTCGTACCTCCTTCCTCTCAAATATTCATTTGATACAAATTTGCGGCACATTGCCTAGTTCAGAAGGTAGTTCACTGCGTAGGTAAGGCCTATCATCTCCTTCATATCCTGTACCCAACAAGCTACCATAGTGATTCTTAAAAATACATAGTAGTAATGCTATCCTGAAGGGAGGAGGAGGGATGAGGGGAAGAAAAAGCTCTAATGATGAAGATGCAGGCTGACTTCCCAATTGCACTACCTTTACTCCAAATTGCCAACGAACTGCCAGAGGAATTTTACATGGGAACGCAATTCAGCATGGTTTAAGGTCACATCAGTAAATTCACTCTCAGATTATTTCATGCTGGACTTCTGCTGGGATGTTTTAGTAAATTAACATTGCTGATGTACCCTTTACTTGCTAGTCTATGAACCTTCATTATATGAGGTTGTATAAGAACACCGTTGTCTCCCACAAGCCACAGCCAGCCTGCTGTTGCTAACCTGCCATGTACTACTTTTTATATTTAATCCCAGCTTGCCAGAGTGCTTGAGTCATATCTCTACAATACTCTGTTACTGTGTTTATGGACACTGACAGCAGATTACAGTGACATATGCCAGAACTGCTGCAGATCCAGGTATGCACAGTTATTTCAGCATATGGAAACAGTCTAAGAGACAAGAGAGGCCACATTAAAGGCTCATCTTTTTTTTCATCTATTGAAAACATATGCAATTACGCAAGCTGGCTTTCTGCGAACTACTGAGAAGCAGAACAAGGATCGTCATCTACATTTGAAATATGGGGTATATTAAATCTCCTCTGGCATCTGTGAATAGTCACAGGACTCACCTGAAACTCTGGGGGATATAAAATAGAAGGTAACTAGCTCTAGCTGTTCAGTTGACAATTTTCTTATCCACACCCTTCTGAGATACCCCAGTATCTTCCATTCTTGGAACACATCAATGTTGGCATGGCAAGTAGCGGAGTTCTAGTTCTTGATGCTCCAACACACTGGCCTCCCCTCTAGTCCGTTTAAAATCTTCTTTTTGGACTTACGACAACCTTCATCAGATTGGATACTGACTGGCAGATGGAAGCAAACGGTCAAGTCAGTCTCATGCATGATTTGTCCAGCAGGGCCTTTAAATGTAAATCCTAAGTGCTCATGTAAAGATAATTCAACACATAAATAAAGTTCAGCTCACTAAGGTGGAGCCAGCAGCAAAATATTATGTTGTACAGCTGTTTATGAACTTGAAATTGCAGTATCCCATTGAAAGAGTAGAAAAACAGGGAGGTAGGCAGGAAATAAATCACTCAAGTGAGAACTGGTCAGGACATTGTCTGTGAAGGATGAGGGCTATTAAAAACAACAACAAAAAAAGAAGTAATTCCAAGCAGTCAGGAGCCCCTTATTATATATTACTTGTAAGTGAGATATCTGTAAATGCTGTTACCACTGTTGTTGTATTTGCACCTACATATGCTTCATATGACATATAAATTCTCATTTGATAATGTTTGTAAGATCATTAACTGTACAGAAAAAATATGCCAAATTAAATTCCTGCTCTCCTTATACCTTTTCATGCCAAACTCATTAAGAGCAGCTGATAATACTGTCTGGTTTCTGTCTTGGGAAGGACACTGAAATCAGGGTTTCTGGAGAATCTAGCTTCAATTCATCCAAAGAAGTAATATTAAAAAAAAAAGCTTGCTGCAGTGCTACCTATACCACAGAAATGAATACAATCACTTTCATAAACCATAATATAATACATAATAGCCATAATATACCATCTACATAAAAATTCGGCTTCAATATGCTAAAACTAGAATAAAGATATTGCTCTGTAATTAGATGAATGAAGCCTTCTGTACAAAGCTTTAAAAACACTACAGACTTGCTTTCAGCAATATTAAGATTAGGCAATAGCTTTAGCTTCTTTTTAGAGAAAACCTAAATCAATCAGGTTTACCTTTCACATCAGCTCTAATCAACTCTGATGCAAATATACCCCAAATTTCTGGCTCTAGTATATGATTTTTCTTGTGTTAACCTTGGAGGGAGCAGGGTCTATGAAAAAATGAACTGGTGTAAATTTTTTATGAGCAGTACCTCATTTTCAACATGCCTAACTAACTCATTCATTCCTCCTTTAAAGAGAGCATCTCAAAAACTGAGTGCAAACATTTTGTCATCTAGTATCATTTGAGAGACGATGTAAAAATGTACGCAATTCCATCAAAAATGCCTTTAAACCCACACTTCAGGTTACCCTTGGTAACCAACACGACACACTAGCCTGCTGTAACAGATACTCGTGTTTAATACTCTAGAAAACTACAGCTCCGGCTGTAGGACATACATATGTGCACACAACAATGAATTATCCTGAAAATACATTCTTACAAAGAACATTTCCTTTTTCAACTACAGCCAAAAAAATGGAAAAAGCTCCTTTAGTCCTTCTGGTCACTGTATTACAAGTGCCTAGAAACACCTGGATGTCTTGCTTAAGGCCTAAACTGCAGTCGTAAAACTCACAAAATCCCATTTTTCTTCAGGGAGGATAGGTTGGATATTTCAGTTGGTAATTATACATAGAAGTATCATGTTTCTGGTTCACACTCAATCCTTCCCTAAAAGCCCCACGGCACTATCAGTGTTGGCAAGTTTGCGAGCTCTTTGTGTTCAACAAGGTGCTCCTTGCTAGGAAGAACACTGGGGACCAGGTTCTTTCTCCAAGACCCCGTCTTTTTTAATTTTCAAAAAATGCATGTATAGATTACTGCAGCAGGACAGGAAAAACACAATCCCCAGATACAGTGGAAGTGAAATCCCTTTTTTTTTTCTCCATACTCTTCTTTCCTTCTTTGGTAAAACCCGGAAAGCAATGTGCTCATGAAAGGTGGGGCTACTTTTTAAGGGCTACTTTTTGGGGTTTTTTTGTAAGCAAGCAAACAACATTTACCTCTTGCTCTCCCTCTCTCAGACTCATTTTTCCTTTTTAAATTGCAATATTTGCAATAAATTGCAAATCCATAATATGGATTGTTATATGTTTGCCTATGCTTCTCCACAGCCCAAAAGGCAAAACCAGTTATGAAGGCATGAATGAAAAGGAGGCTGCTTTTTGTTTTCTGAACATAATCCTCAACAAATCTGAACTATTCCTAGCAGCAAGATGTGGCTCAGCTTCCATGTGTTCAAATCAGTACCATCTGTACACATCCAAGGACAAAAATGTCCCTTTTGTCACTAAGGAGTGGCCTTGTATTGCTCTCAAGCTTCTGGGGGAATGGGGCCAGGCAAGAGATTAGTTCTTCTCCTGAAGAATATTCTATTGTCATAGTCTTATTTGTTTTTTTTTTCTCTTTAAAAAGTGGAAACAAGAAATAGGCAATGCAGAGGTTACTAACCATGCCTAAAAATAATGAAATATTGTCTCATATATTAATATGTAGCTTTAGAAGTGAGCACTGCTATAGAGTATTCACAGGCCACCTCACTCTGGTTCTCTCACCTATACCACTTGCCAGACTCTTTAATAATGCAAGATATAACAACCAGTGACACATATTATTTTTTAAAAGATTTCTGACAACAGTCTGCCTTACTCATATCAGCTTCTTTCCATGGTACAAGCAGCCTAAATGATCTAAAAATAGCCACTGATTCTTACCGTGGACATAAACAGCTGTATTTTCATGAAACTCTACCAAAGATGATTGAGAGATGCAGAAAGACAGAGAGATTCAAGGCCATGAGTGTTCTGGGAAAGTTCTGCAAGTGCTGGATATAGCTCTGTATTTTCTGCATATGCACAACACATGCACAGAAGGACATCTGTTTGACTGATGCCCATGGTGTAAAGTGGATTGATCCACTGTTCTTCCAAAAGGAAAGTTGACCAATGTTTCCAATCTCAAAAGAAAAGTAGGACTTACTTTTAGATCACCAATAACCAGAAAATCTGTTCTTCTGATCACAGAAATCAGTTGGAGAATCCATCTGAAAGGATTTAACACCTTTGATAGGAAACTGGTAACAGGAAGGAATGGCTAAAACAGAAATGGCATAGAGAAAAAGTAGACTGAAATCACAGCTCTATTATTTTAATGTCATATTCGCTCTTGCTTCAAACAGTGGAAGATTAGTGGTCATGACCTGTCAAAGAGTAAGCCAAAATCAGAGTATAGCTTGCAATCCAAAATAAGGAGTCCAAGTGTTTTAGCTCCCTTTCTTCATTTAGCACAAAGACAAAACATATCAACTGACATTTTTGAGCACTCATTTCCATCTCTGCTGTCCACCTGGGGTAGTTACTCATGAAAGAAAAATAAATTAAATCGAAGTGAAGGAGAAGCCTGAGTAGGCTTTGCTGGAGTGACTGAGTCTCACTCATCTGCTAACACTTAAACACCAGATCCATTCAATAACTTACTACAACATTACAAACATATTGACTCTAGTTCTTGCTTATAACTCTTTTGTTATAGTCTCCTTTGTCTGGTGCCATAACAGTTTTTACTCTCTGGAAATATCTTCCTTAAGCTCTTCAACTGATTCAAAACATGTACGAAGAAGGTGGTCTACTAATTCCATTTTACTGTCATCATTTTAAAAGCTATAGAACTCTAAGCCCTACATATTAGGCAACTGATGTGTGAACTCTTCATCTGGCAAGCTGCCTTTAAAATGTTTCAGCAGGTAAATTTACTTAAAATATGTATAATTTTAACAAGAAAAAGTAACTTGGAGAGTATGGAAGAATTATGGTATAATACTGACACATGCTAAGTTCAATTTTGTTTTAACCTTGTGTCTCTACATATAAACAATATTTGCAACATATATAGTACTGTATATGTTTGCATGCACTTCACATGCAAATTCTGAGTTTCTACTAAAATTACACTAGGAATTACACAGCTTGCTCTTTGTATGAAATAACCTGATATAAACAGAATCCAAATACCGTAATGTGGATCTGAAGTTGTTATTTGTGCTTAAATGTGGAGTTCACAGGAATTACTGTAGCATGTATATAACCCAAATCATCTACGACTTTTGAATATGTTTGGAATCCTTCTTTTCCCACAGCTTTTAATCTGTCATTATTTTGCTGCTTTTCATAAGAAATCATGAATGAATTCATAAACTTCTGAAATTCACCTAATACACACTTTCAGCTACATAAAGGGTTTTTCCTTATCATTTATTTTTATTTCAGTTAGTCTATAAATTTCTATATGTTAATATTAAACAGGAAGACATATAAAATAGCTGATTTGCCACCCTTGCCAGTGGCACAGTAGCAGTTGTGGAGAGATCTTTATATCTACATTCTTTTCATCTAACTGATCATTAGTATTCATTTATTAAAAAAGGATTTGTGAATGATAAGCTGGAAGAAGTGACACATGACAAAATAATAAAAATCTAGGTTCAGAGAGCATAAAATTAAGCGAAAAATGAGAAGATGATAGAGTCTGCACTAATTGCTGAGTTCTACACACAGAGTGCCTGAGGTAGACAGTGACATAAATTACTCTAGTTGACTGGTTATCTAAATATTAGGCCATGTATCCCTCAGTAAATATTTAATCTATTTATAAATTCTAAAATAAGACATAAAGGAAGTGTCCTAAGAAAGCTATTACTCAAGACATTCAATTAGTACTCAGTAAACTGAAATTCTTTGGTTTCATGGCAATTTGTAAAGAGACGCAGCTTTTTCAACTCAGACAATAACTGTACTGCTTCATTTTCATCTGGATTTGATGTACTGATAATCTGAAGATTAACATTATTTTATGCAGTTTACTTTTCCAATCAGTTCTCAGCTTCCCTAGGCTTGCTGTCCCCTCTTTGAGCAGGCTCATGAGTCACAGCAGTGATGACATTAACTCTTCAAAACTTAGAGAAAAAATCCTGATGCTCAGGCCTATTCAATTAATCTATCTTGTCAAGTTACTTTTTTTAATCCCTCTCCTCTCAAAATTTCCAACAAATGCTGTACTTCAATGAACTGTAAGAGTAAGCAAGTTGTCATGAGACATTTAATCATTTCTGGTCACTTCCATAGAAAGTAAGATGTTCTGAAAACTCCATAGAAGACATACGAATGAGAGAGGTCCAGACTGGGAAGATGTTCAAAGAAGTAGGAAAAAAAAATAAAAATAAAAGTACCATAAATTAGAATGAAGAAAATCCATTTTATGGTAAAATGTAGATAGAATTTATGGTACAATTCTGCAAAATAAGTTGTGGAAATGTGCATCTAAAATAATCAATAAGACTTCAGAATTATTGTATCTCATTTGCTTCAAATCATAGAATCATAGTGCTTAGTTACAGGGAAAATAGAGGTTCCTATGATCGATACAAAACACATCCTATCACCGGTGCTAAAATCCATCCCGACTACTTTTTTTTTTTTGCCTTCTGTTTTTTTATCCTTTTTTATTTTTTGAAACAATACCCAATTTCCTACAGATTAGCCAATGGTAGCAGAATTTGTCCTGTGACAAACCCAGTACTGAGACAGTCTCCTCCTGAGTCCGCGGCAGCCTGGCCACTCCGGGTCACACACGAGCTCTGCGGAGCTCAATATCTTGTACCTAAGAGCAGGCATAAACAAGGGCCTAAACAAGAGTAGGAACAGGGCTTCAGTACATCAGTGTATGCTACTTCCACTGAATACACTCTCAGCCTCCCACTCAGGAGGCTACCTTGCTGGCTGCTGTTTTCTTTGTATTCACCTGCTCTGCGAACTGCCCCAGTTTCCCTAGGCCTCTCCTGCAGTTATGTCGGTGCTGTAATGCTGACAGGAGCAAGCAATTGTGTTTTGCCGTAGAAAACTAGCAGATGATTAAATACAAAAGGTATTAAAGCTGTCAGGTATTTTTCTTTAACATAACCACTTTTTCAAGCAGAACCATACAATAATGAGAAGAAGAAAAATAAGCAATATTTACCATCTTCACATTTTTAAGATCTGTATTTGGGGGTAGAGGTTGCTTTTTTTTTTTTTTTAAATCCCAAGGACATACTGAGGCAGTGAAGAGGAAAAAAAAAAAAAAAGAAAAGGACAGGATTTCCAATAATCAGAATCATACAGTCATGACAATTTAAAACAACCTGAAATATGCAGTAATAGCTGTTGAAAAATTACAATAGCCAAACAAAACAATCTCTCAAAAGCTAAATAATTAAACACTACTGCAAACCATAAAGGTGAACTGAGGACAAACATTGCTGAACTGAAAGCTATGAAAGACTGGAGTAAAGCAAACCAGCAACCTTCTCCATCCTCCCTCAAATCCCCAGTACAAAACTCTGAACAAAACCCCATTGTGCTCATACTACAGAAAAGTAGCACCTCTCTTCTTCATCTAGAAATTAGCAGGAGTAAAAGAAGTATTGGATATTACCACAACACCAGTGATCAGGCCTTTCCCATGTAAGCAGGTAGAAGAAGACAGGGCTGGAAAGAATCTCCTAGGGTTACTGAGACCAAGCTCAGTGTTGCAGTAGCATTGCAGTAATCACTGCAGTAATATTGCAGTATCATGTAAACACTTAAATTCAGTCTTCATCTTACAATACTTCAGCTTTCTGTTTGTGCCACTCCAGTTGCAGGCTGTTCAGACTGCTTTTAGGTCAGTGTTGAATAATTTATCTTCCACCTTCCCCATGCATTGCTTTGTTGGGTTAATGAAGGAAGCACTTTCACTCTCCTGACTTAGACTCCCCATTCCTATCAGCCGTTCTTCACAACTTTTCAATTTTGAATGCTTTTCTATTGAACACTGATGACAAATTCCATATGATATTCCAGATGCCGAAGTCTCTCTAGACTGGATGTTTTTACCTTTCTTATCGCATTTGTCTATTTTAGGCCTGCATGACATTTCAGGTGTATGGTCATCCTCCAGCTGTGTTCAAATGACAGATTCTCATCCAACTTGTGGATAAGATCAGGCCTAAAGCTTGACCAAACTTAGGCTAAGAGGAAGGGCCCGGTGTCCGTAAGATCTCGCGATGTAACAGAAAGCGCAGGTGGCAGCTGAGTAAGAGTGACTGCTTAACCATACCGCTTAACTATACATAGAATAGGCACAGCCGCTTTTCCTTATTAGGTATAAATATCGCTTATTGGTGGCAAAGCAAGCTTCCGCATTCGAAAAGAGTATAACTGTAGTAAGCAGCAAGCAATAAATGGCACTCCACTTCAACCATATTGGCGTTACGTGGTTTGTCCCCTAGCGGGGTAGGATGGCCCCGGAGAGCCCGACCTCTGGGTGAACACGTTACGTCGCCGAGAGCTGAGTCTGGAGACTGCACGGCTGGAGACAGCAAACGGAAACATCAACTTGCTAAAAAAAAAACAAACTGTTGTTACGAAGCTCATAATCTTGCTGTAGTGGACGACTCATTTGTCATTCTGCCTCAGCTACCTGAGCGAACACACTCCTGTGACAGAATATCCCACCTCTTCACTTTATTGATACTGCCCTTTGGCTTGTCATGGACCTCTCCTTCTGCTTTGGCCACTGTCATCATCGAAAGCATTAAGCAGTGTCAAGACCAAAAATCAATCCATGTACAGCTTCATTCTTAAATACCTCAAAAGCTGATGCCTCTGCTGACTGCTACACGTTGCCAGCCTTGCTTCAGTCACTCCCTAACCTACCCTTGCAGTTCTCCTACTTCTCCTGGTTATCTCACATATACCATCTCTCTCTTCACGAGAGTCTAAATGTATCTGCCATGCTTTCTTCATATAGAAAGCCTCTTCATTTTAAGGAAAGCAGAAATCTAACTGGTTATGAAACTGGGCTTGTAGTAGTTTTATCACGCTCAAAGTGTGGTCCTAGACAACAAAACTATTCAGGAATCATCTTTAAGTAGCTAGTTTAGTTGATGACACCAGCATAGTTACAGCAGCTCCAAGCTACAACAGCACAGAGTACAGTACATTCTGCAAAACTCATCTGAGAAGCTGTCCAGAAGTCAGCCTGTATCAAGATAAGCTTCTTGTTAATGCATTCCTATCAGGCTAGCTAGTCCAATGCTAGTTCAGCTTTTGGCCATGATACAGATACTGCCTCCTGGGCATGGCTTTACTATATTAAATTAGCCTACCCTAGTCTCAATAGCTTCTTCCTACTGCAAAAATCTTCTTTTTATGAAATTGTGTCATCACATCTGCTCTAATGCCATATGAACTCATTTACCAGGATGGTCTTCTGATCTGCAGCACTTAGACCTGCATTCAACTATCTCATTGAACAAATTAAGTAAGAGGCTCTTGCTCTCTCATCATGCAAGGCAATGCGGTCTGCTGAGTGTCATGAGAATAATAATGTAAGTGACATGCAGATATTGTGTAGGCAAGAAGCCATCAGAATTGAAGAGGAACTTTGTCATTAAGTAATTCAGTCTCTAAACAGCCAAATGATTTGTAGATCACTGTGCTCACTTCCCTGCACCTCCTTTTCAAGCTCCAGTATGCTAAGAGCAGGAGAGTCATTTGGGATGTTTTTCCCCCAAGCAGTATTTCTTCCTGATCTCACATCACAGGCCTATCAGAAGTCCTCCATCATCTCTTAGCAAACATTTGAGAAGGAGAATTGGATGCCACCTCTGTTACTGTGAAGTGCAGCAGAGATGCAGCAGATATGACGTGGAATTAAACAAAGAGGAGAAATTAACAAAAAAATATATAGCTTGGATGGGAGTTTGAAGATCGTCTTCAGGCAGCCATGTGGCCAAAGAATGAAACAAAATCTGATCTTAGCATTATGCTTTTAATAAAGTCTGGTAGCCTGGGCTTAAACTGTTTTAAAATTCCATTATTTCTGTGTGGCTTGACTGAGAGTTAAGTTCAGTGTGAAAATTCCCAACCAAACTCACTGTAGGAAGCAAAACTGTATGAGAGTCAATGGAGTAACTATAAATCAGTTTTGCAAAACACACTTGGGATGTGTGAAAATATTTCAGGAAAACATGGAAGCGCACACAGGGAAGTATTCTCCAGATAATGTCTCCTAACTGCGCAAATCCAGAAAGCGTCTCTCACTGATAGGATTTAAAAATCTCATCTGTAATTAGGGCAGCTTTAGATGGTGCAGATGATAGTCATTGCTTCTGCTTCAAAATGGGCTAAGGCTGCAGACCTCTCTACGGTAAACATCTTCGCTTTTGCTGTGAACATCATGACATTCATTAGATAGCAGTCATGAAACTTCTGAGCTAACAGCTCACTTGGGTCAAAACCATTTCCACAGCACAAATACTGACCCACGAGGCAGCAAGTGGGATTTAGGGAAGTAGCTGTTATCATTCCAAGCAACAAGGCCAAATTATTCAAGATAATTTGCTAAAAGACGAAAAGAATTATGAACTACCAATACCTGGACACAAGGAATGAATAGAAAAACAAAATTCTGACAGAGACTCAATATTCCAAAGTCGCTGTTAAAAAAAAAAATCTTCCTGTAAGAAATAAAGAGGACACTAGGCAACTCTATTTCCACAATTATAGAATATCAGTAGCTGAGCAGGTGACAGGTGTCTTAAGGTTTACATCTGCAGCCTCCTTCCAGCACACATTCCTGACTTGGTTGTTGTCATGCACTAATTAAACCAGAGCGGCCATTCCTGCTCCCTCTGCAGCTATGATTAATGTATCTTGCTTGAGAAGCGAGCGGCTCAGTGCCAGCAGAGCTCTAAAGCTGTGCATTTAGAACACATGTATACACATGCACAGAAATATAGACGCTCACTCTTCAACTGAATCATGAACTTGCAAAAGCTGCAGCCGGATATTTTGCCATACCAGTATTTGGCTGGGTGCCCATAGAGATCCGTGGGCCTCACAGGCATCGCCTCGATTCTGCTCCTTCTCTACAGGGACAGGGCTTCCACCCTGTGATTCCACCTGTGATTCAGCCAGCTACATAGAAACTCTGGGCAAAAACATAGTCATCTAGATAAGATGGAAAAATTGCAATTCTTCTTAAAGGTCTAACTTTAAGCACCTATTATGAGTATTTTGATCTTAATTAGCTGCCAGAAAAATCATAGATTTGCAGTACTTTTGCTCCAGCTAGATTCTGCTGCCTTTCAGATAATGAGCTCCCTCTTCAGCAATTTTGGGCTCAGCTGCCTATGCCAGTCCCTGAAGAGCCATTTCAGTATCAGATTATTCATTTTCTGCAGACAATAAGGTACAATCAACACAGTTCCTGATAAACTGCACCCACTCACGATTTGCTTTGTGTAATTGCTACATTTATGAGTTTTGCACAGGAAAAAGTGACCTGTTGTTTTCCTACACAGGTGTAGTTCCTCTGCAGACAGAAAATTCATACAGGTACAGTAGAAAATTACTGCTTGTTCTGGGTTCACTTGCACCTGAACGCTGCTAGAGAACCTGTCCTCCTGCCCTACCTGACAGTGTGGGATGCAGAAAGCGCAGGAGCAAAGCCCCGCTCATGGTCTGCCTTTAGAAGAGCTTGAAAAATAACTGGCAGCAAGATTAGCTGCAGGTCAGAAGTAAACTGCGATAAGTGGAAATGCCCCACTGCATTTAATGGTTATTTTGCAACTATCAGGATTTTTACTATGAGTGTAACTCATTATAAACAAAAGTGTTTACAAGCAACACATCAAAAAGACATTATCAGAAGATCAGGCAGATAGATAGACAACAGTATGCCACCGCTTTAGCTGAAATATTCTGACTTACAGGCTCAGATTTATGAAGCAGAAACATTGCTCCGGGCTTTTTTTTCAAGAATAGGTACAGGAGGCGGAGAGTACAGAGAGGAGGCTATTGTGTTGTGGTTAAAGGTTATAAAGCTGCATTTACACAGTGCTCTTCAATAGCTACAAAATTAACTTAGATATTTCAGGAGAGGACAAAATCATCAGGGCTGCAGAGACAAGGGGAGAAGATCTTTTCTCTTGGAAACTGCAGTCAGAATTGAAAACACACAATTTATGTGGTGGTATCAGAAGTGAAGTTTCATTGCAGAGACTTCAATTTAGAAGCAGACTGTGGGAGAGGGGAAGAGGATGAGGAGCGTGAAATGTAACGTGCTTCCCAGGCACATGCTGTGACAGTAGAATTCTCACCTCCTAAAGCCAGTGAATCAAAGGTGCTGAAGATTCAAGCAATTTTCTGCTTGCAGTGGGAGGCCTAGTCCCTAAATCCAGCTGCCTTTTTTAAATGAGACACAGCTGAAATCATCTTTGCATAAGCTAGATTTATGCTATTATGCAGATCATATCAAGCTGGTATACTTCAGTGAATTTTCTTCCAGTGTTGTTGCCCCTTTCTCCAAGCTAAGCACGCATCCCCAAATCATTTATCGGGCATACCTAAAATCAAGCAAGTTAGAAGACTATAAATAGCCATTTTCTCGATTACTTTTTCTTTTTTTTTTTTTTTTTGCTCCTCCTCCTCTCTTACTTGCCTCCAACTTTCATCTACTTCAGATTTTTTACAGCGTTGACCTGGAGCTCAGCTCTTTTCAAAGCAACAGAGAAGAGAGCTAAAATGAATAGATGTCATCCCAAGTATCTGCTTGATTATTTGACTTAAACTGGATGGATCTATCAAGGTGTTTTGTTTTAAATAAGTTTCAAATCAAGTGCTTTAGTGATGGACAAACCTTATGGGCTGCAGAGGTTCTTTTTGAATTAAACATAGCGTGGCTTAAGCAAGGCAGCCAGTTCTGTCTCACTTCAAACACTTCTCCCTACACTTGGTGCCTTTGCACATGGACAAGATGCTGCTCAGGATGCTCAGGAGAAACTGTAGATTATGGCACAGACTTCAAACAACAAAAATGAATTTATAGCCTCAATGCTGACAGCTGTGCCGCAATCATCTGAAGCCACAAAACCCATAGGGAGGAATTTGTCAAAGTGCCGCTGGCTCCATAGCACTTCACCATATATTGGGAGGTATCTGGAAGAAATGTGCCCTGCATTGCTGCAATTATTCTGGGAAAAAAATAAATAATAAATAAAACTATGGGCAACACTATTGAGAATTAAGTTTGGAAAGGGACTTCATGGATGGCCATCATGGCCCAGACCAGTCATCAGCCACCTCATTCTTAACACAGGCCAAAC
The DNA here is from genome assembly GCF_000705375.1 of Tinamus guttatus. The sequence continues at coordinate 268,159 of NW_010580633.1, forward strand.
CATGGAAATATCAGTAGAAAAATTCTCTCATGGTGCAGTCACACAAGAACATGCAGTCAGGTAAAATCTCATTTAATCCAAGAGGTTCCAAATTGGAAGATAAATAGCCCTTTGGAGAGCCCAGTGTTTGCTTCTACTATTTGCTGATTTTATCACTGGATATCTGTACTATCTATTTTTAATACAGCAGTGACCTTTATCTGGCCATGAGTTTCGTTTCTGGTTACTTTGGCTAACTTGGGTTTCATCCCCCATTACGCCTTTGCTCCTAGGCAGTTCTTATTAGCAAAGAAGAGAGTCTTGCACCAAAAAGCCAGTGCACAAGATGGCAATTTCCTTACCACTTACCTAGCAGCACAAGAGAGTCACTGCATGGGCACTCTCAATGCCTCCTCTAACGTCCGCTTCCCAACACAGCAGTTCTGCATCAATTCAGTGAAAATAGCTTATTATTTAATGATAGCTTATATTAGGAAGGTTAACTTTTATGCACTAACAACCTAAAATGGGTACTGTGTGAGAGCTATATCTCCATCTGTGCCTATATGCACAGGATTTAAGGAAGGGTGTCTAAATAAGGATTCAGGGGACCAATTCTGTAGGCCTACTTTTTAAAATGGCAGCATTAAAAAGCTGCCATTTCATTTTATATTTAGCAGCTAAGTTTCTAGCAATTCAGCAGATTATTCTTTCAAATATCTTAGAAATTTGAATGAGCTTAACACCTAGAGATCACAATTTAGACAGCAATGGAAAAAGTTGTTTTCATGTGGGCATCTAGTCCTTGGGTAGAGCAGCTGGTTGCCAAGCATGACGAGAGCTTCATTTAGATGCTGAAACAGGATCTGAGCTCTTTTGAAAATCAGATATTTAGTGGCAAAATCTATAAGCATCCAGTTCAGTAAGAATTATCATCTCTGCTGGGAAGAACATATTTGTTTTACTAGATAAAGCAGCAATCACTTAACTGTTTGTTCTCACAGCAAGAAATCCCATGTTCCATGAATTTTTGAGAAGATGCACAAATTTGGTAATGTCCATCTTCCTTTTATATTTGCTGGGGGAAGAGAACAAGTAAGGTTTGTATGAGGGCAAAACAGGAAGTGGAAAGCTAATGTCAAGCCTGCAGGTTTCCAATAAAAAAAATTAAATGGCAAACATTTAAACTTAATTAAGGACCCAAACCTTAGTGACAAAGCCATGCGCTTGAAGGGGATAATCTACATTATCCTGGACAGAACTGTTAATTTAGAAGGAGCTACTGAATTCTGAAGGTTCTTTCTACTCAACTGATGCTACTAGGATCATACTCCCATCATTGCTACTAAGATCTTACGTGCATTGAACAGCTTATTTATTCAGGAAAACTGATCCAACACCTGTGAATTCACCATTCGTATGTTAGGTATACACCAAGGAAAGACTGATTTATTGGCACTGCATGTTCTGAAATAGCACAGTTCAACTGCATGCATATTTGACTCTGCTTTCTCAGCATCTCAGAGTGGGGTAAGCGGCTCTAGCACATGCAGTCGAAGAAAAATAGCATTTGTTCCATGCTTTAAAACAAACAAACAAAAAATCCCACAAACAAGAATTTATAACTACTTCCAACAGTCAATACACCCATGCTTTAAAACAAACAAAAAATCCCACAAACAAGTATTTTATAACTACTTCCAACAGTCAATACAATTCACTGCTGATTTCTGATCCTAGACTTTCTAGCAACAAACTTTAATTGTACTGAACATCAGGTTGACAATACTCTGCCGTATGTAATCTCTTGTCAATCTCCTCTTTGGCAAGATATTGTCTTTCCTATTAAGTAACACAGTTTCACTTCTTTAGGCTGGTATATAATCCCTGAGGAGCAAAACTGCCAACGCTTACCATTTTATGGAGTTTCATATGCTATTTACTGTTTCCTCGTAAGGCCATAAGCCCGAGAATATTACATGCCCACCCACACATACAAATACATCTTTCCTTTTAATTATGTTTCTAGCCCTAGAGATTGCAGGTAGGCCTAGAACTGTAAACTCAGTGCATCCTATATGTATATATAGATATATAGATATATAAAATATATATGTATATATAAAAGAAAGAAGCCAAGATGAGTGTAATCTTAGGATCTTTTTACATGCTTTTCATGATTTTTGAGGACAGGAGGAGGAGAAGACTTTATTTGTGAGCATTGCTGGTAGGCAAAGTTTACCACCTTGCAGCTTATATAACAGTTATGAGTCACTCCCCAGAGCCCATCTGCCGGGACAGTCCCTTCTGCGTGCGCTCGCAGGGCTGCGGTGCTGCCTCCCCGTGACTACCATTCCCGATGAGACGGGATACGGCCCTCGGCACCAGGCAACAAGGCTGGGATGTTGGGAGATAACCTCTCCAGAAGACATAAATTTAAAGCAATACTAGTGTTTCCTCAATGTATTTGGAGGTGACATCAGCTCAGATGAATTCAAAACATCAGTTCTAGAAATCTGGGGGCTAAGACCTTCTGATGTGATGGGCTGGTCACCATATAGCAGCCATAATGGCCAATGTCCTTGCTTATTTATTTATTTCCTAGAGTAGTAAAAACGTGGTGGAAGTAGCTTTTATTTTGCATTTTGGAAATGTAATTTAAAAGATTTATTTTCACACATTTTTTTTCTGGCAGCAGAACGCATTTTTTAGTTTCTTCCCTTCCTCCTCCCCCCTTTTTTTTTGAAGCCAAAGCTTCTAGCAAGTTAGCAATTTTAATGGGGAAAGGAATGCTAGCTACTCGAATAAATACAAACCATAAAAGAAGTGGAAATTAAACTTCTTCCCCTCTTGGAAGCTGGAGATAATTTCATATCTGTGGGAGGTGCTGACTGCCCAACTGTTTGCTTAAATATGTTATTTAAAGTATTCTCATAAATACTGTTCCCCCATAACATTAGGTATCTCCATCACCCTAGCTGCCCAAATTATTTTCATACAGAATGCAGGGCAGCACATGCCTTCTCACTCAATCCATTACAAGAAACAAGGAAAACACAGGAAAGCCAGCAGAAAATCATGAATGGTTCTGCAGTATTTCTATGATGTAGACACAGAATATGGATGACCAGGAACTCCAGGCTAATCATCTGTCTCCAGCATTTTGGACCATCTGTCTCACAATTACTCTATGGATACAAAATCATGCCTGGTCCTTCATTTTTCTGACCACCCCTATAAAAACAGCAACCTCAGTTAACGATCTCTGTGCAAATCAGGCCTGTTCTAGTTCACAGATGTTTAGAGGGGCAAGATTTTATTTCTCATGCATTCGTGACCCTAAAACGAGTCTACACTGATCACAAACCTCAAAGTAGACCATCAGGTTTAACAATTTCAGTCACAATCTAAGACAAGTTTTAACTGAAACTTTAAGAAAAAGAACTAAATTCAGGTTTTTGACTAGATTTAGGCAGGATAAGTTGTGTTTGTTTCCAGATGTAACAACAAAATGTGAATACTCATGGCTGTTTGTAAATTTAAGCTAGAGGTCTCAATCTCATTTGTCAGTTCCAGATCTGGTGCTCTACTCAAATATTGGACAGGATTATACTTCCATGTTTTATTTTGTTATCTGACCATTATGGCCATTAATTTATTTGTATGTAATTTAATTATCTTTAGCTGTGCTGCATACTCCATACTCTCTGAGCAGTCCATCTCTAGCTTTTTAATTTTCTTTTGAGTCTCCTGCATTTGAATGATTGTATGTAGATTGCTGGCATAGAAATGTTGCTTAACTTGTAACCTCCACAGTCAGAGCTTTAATTTTATTTCAACAGATTGTCAGGCCAAGGGGATGGACGCCAGGACTTTGATCTTTGGTGATTAGGAGCTCTGGTCTCACATTCAGACACTGTTATTTCCTCACAAATGCTAATAAAACTGTCTTTTCCTTTCCCTCTAATCATTCCCATTCCTGAAAAACGGCACTGTCTCAGAATGGAGAGCTCCCTTGATCCTTGCAAGTGAACCTTTAATTCAATTGTTTCCATTTTTAAATCCCGCTAAATCACTGCCCAGACCTTTGTGAAAAGGAAGAAGCTACTACTTATTTCAAGGCTCTCCCTGGGCTAAGCCCTTGGGGCCACTGATGCTAGTGCAAATTTTATGCCTGAACCCCGCAGAGTCAGAGCTTCCAGTGGCTTCATCCCTACAAGCACTACATGTTTAAGCGATACCCAAATTCCTTGTAGCAGCCATTTCATTTTCCCTTATTTGGCATTCTCACCATCTCACCTTTCCTGCATCTGTTCCACCTCAACAACATTTTAAAAAGTGCAATATCCAAATGCTGCTTTTTAGGCTAAAAGAGGCATTTCATATGAACTCCTCGCCTTCAACTCAGCTTCCTGTATGTGAGTCTTAGATGAAAAGAGTCCCCACTATCCTCCCCTCTCATATTTTTAAAATTAATAAGCCTCAAAATAGAGCACCAGCAGATAAAGTTTACTTATTAGATAACAGCTGCCAAAAATTGCTGCTGACAGACATGAATTACTGTGAAAAAACACGTTCTGAGAAGTTCTTTCTGCAAACAATTGATTTTAGTATTAAAAGTTCTTTATTCAAAATATGTCTTTAAGGCAGGTTTCCACAGTTATTTATTTGTGCTATAAAATGAGAAAATAATTCTTTTATAGGTTGTTGGAATGACAAAGAAATTGCCAGATGACATCCAAAAACAGAATGAATTTTGAAAAAAAAAAACCCATAAAATTTAAAGGCAAACTCCCCCAAACTCACCAGGTATCTACCAACTCTTGCGAAAGGCTACATACCCCTCCCCATATTTTAACTCTACTTTTGTTTCTTTTTCATCCAGGCCACTAACAAAAATACATAGCCTGTTGCTTGTTTTACTTCAAAACTAAATACTGCTCCTTTGCTGCTCAGGCTCTTGGACTAAGATAACAGAGAGAAACCTTGCTGAACATGTACCAGGTGGTAGGACACAGGATTCAAGTTGGGTCTAGCTAGACTGTCTAGTAGCACGAAGGAATGATATCAGTTCTGGATTACTCTGAATTTGTGGGGGGAAATTTCAACAGAATCAGCAGAGTTTGCAATTCAGCAGTTTCACTGTTAACTCTTTACTTGCCCATCACTGATGAACAGCACAGGACACAGAGCAGTCCCACAGGACAGATTATACAAGTCTTGGTTTTTAGATGTCTCTGAAACCCTGTTGAGGAGAGTCCAAAGCCTGCACATGGGCAAGGCCTCAGAAGCAAGGAAATGCCAGCATTGACTCTATCAGCATAACCTTAATTTAGTCTCTTTTTATCACAACGTACATGCTGTCTTTAAAGGTAGGTGGAAAGAGTAGACAGAAAACACCTAGAATTACAGCTTGGTTCTGGATCTGCTGCTATTTTACCCACCATCACATGTAAGCCCTCCACTATGAGCACCGTCGAATAATAGGGCTCACCTATAACCCAGAAGATGTTTATTTGGAAGCCTTGTATTTCAATTAGGTTAGCAGAGAGATGGTTTTAAAGGCAGAAAATATCCTCTGAATTGCTTGACACTGCCCCTTGCTCCAGGCAGCACAAGAGAAACCCCCAGCCAACTAACTCGGCCTCATACCCACCAAGGGCTCTGGTGCTTGTGGCGCCTTCCTCGGTGACACTGCCCACGCTCCCTGGAGAGTGGCTGCGGGGACAGTGCCTGCCCTAGGACACAGGCTCTGGTGCCCTGACCCTTCTGTCTGACCTTCGAGCTAGAAGGGGTGGAAGCAGCAGCCGACCTCTGCTCTCGGTGCATTAAACTGTCAGTGAGCCAATATGAAAACACCGAGGATGAGGTACGTGCCATTTATGACAAAAATCCCATTTGTTCTATTATTGCAGGCAATATAAATCCAGGGTATCGCACAGCATCCTCACCTATGCTCAGTGCAGAGTGGGATTTCTCACAGTGACATATGCCTAAAGAATCATTTCTTCAGTGCCACTGATCTTTCCCGTGCTTCACCTCTACTCAGAGCTTGCACTCAGCCACAAAATACCGTCTCTTTTATAATTAAAAATTTTTCTTTCCTTTTTTTCCAGCTCTGTTGTTTGTGCACATTAACAATTGAAGCTTCAGGACCAAAGAGGTATCACAGACTGTGCCTCCTCAAAGACATCCTTCAAAGAAAAGATCTGGATGGTATAACCCTAGCTTTTGTCAGTGTATTTCATTTCACCTGTATGCCTATGTGTTTTTATATACTGTGCAGGCTCCTGTGTATGGCATGATTTAGAAAGAATGTATTTTGGAGCAGATAGACTATAACAACAAGAGTCTGGCGAGTGCATCTGTTTCTGCCAGGAGGAGGCAATGGCTGCAACACGTTCGAAGTTCAGTACTTTTCTTAAACTTGCAAACTAACTTGGCACTGATCTCTACTTCAAATTCTGGAAAACGGAGAAATTTCCCAGAGTACATTTTAGAGGCAACACTTGCAAGTTCTAATTATGCATAAAAAGTAGAAAGGCTTAACAAAGGAAGAGTCAATACAGTATCAATTAAGAAATGCTCAGCAACAACAAGCTAATAATAGGCAAATAATCACCTTTGGCTCTTCAACTCCTGCTATGAGTGTTTAATGACGAAAATATCCAAATTAAACCATCTAGCTTACTTAGAGAGACTTATCTCCTTCCAAATCTCTCCATCCTTCAATACTCAGATCTACAACAAAGTCACAACTTAACTTCAGCTTCCCTTTCTCTTCTCTCCTATTATGCTGTCAGGGACAATCCTCATGGCAAAACTAGCTCCAGCTCAGACGAAAGAGATCAGCTTTGGCTGCACTGAAGAGGTGACTTTACCTCTCTAAGGCTATCTGTATGTTGACTTGTGGCCACAGTGGCACCACAGCGCCACCAGCTGTGGTGTCATCTCTTTATTTCCTCTTGTTTTCTGCACTTGAGTCCTGGGCAGCAGTCCCACTACCTACTAGCTGAATTATGAAAAACAATAGCCATAGACAGTGCAGTAACCCATATCTCTTACCATTGTACTTGAGCTGAGTCTGGTAAGTGGAACTGTTTTAGAGGTCTAAGCAATTAGTGTTTTTCTGGAGATACTACAATTACTGACCTCCTAAGGGCTTTTGCAGTAACACGGTCTCCATATCAGAACTGAACTTATGACACTTGAAAATACTGAAGTCACTGCTGTGTTTTACAAGAGCATCCATTCAGCTACTTTCTTATACTCAGTAAGAAAAGAATTGCCCAGTGGGAGGTTTCAGATAGTTGCAGAACCTTTAAGAAACATCCTACCTCTCCAGGAGAAGCATTCACTGTGTCCTTGCTGCTTCTTACTCATATTTCAGCTCATTATATGGCACTTCAGGAATGAGACAGTGGAGAATCACCCTTCCTTCAAGACATATTTAGTTGAAATTTGCTGCCATTTACTCACACCATGGGAACAAGAGTATTTCAGTACTGCTATGTCAAAAATTAAGTGAGTTATGGGCAATACTAATGTAAATGAGAGCTGTTGTTTTTCCTCCACTTCCCCCTATTCATACCACAGGCTGCTCCTTCTCTTTAGAGCTTTTCCACAGGCCTGCATGTCATGCAGATTAGCAGACAATGTCGAATTGTCTGAGAGCAAGTTGGCAGGAAACAGTTAGTGTCAAATTAGCCAACTTAACATGAGAGATTGAGATGAATGGAGCGCTTGGGCTTTTATGTGCTTGAACTATTCGGTGCTGCATATCACAGAAAATCTAATCCTTAAAACCTTTAACTGGGCAATTTCCACTGTATAAAAATGCTACTAAATATGCCTCCACTTGTTGTCAGACAATTTCCATTTCTTCTCCATTGCTATAAAACATATGGAGTTTATGTAGCCAAGAGCCTTTGTAAACCACGCTGCAATACCTATGGGTTTTGCTGTAGATGAGTCTTCAGCTGATGTCAAGCGTTATAGCTGTCTTGACGTCAGAGCCAAGACCATTTACAGCTGCTGAGCATCTCTCCTGCAGTGTCCTGCAAGTCTCTCCTGATAAGGACATAGAGATCTACTTTAAGTTGAGGTTTTAGTCAGAATTTATCTTGAGAAAGTAAAAACACTCACTCAGGTGAGAGTGCTTCCATGCTTGAACTTGCAGAGAGGGATCCCTAGATGTTGAATGGTTAGTCTTGACCCTCTTCTACTCACCGTTTTTTGCTACCCTTCAGTTTACATTCACAAAGCTAAAGATGAATCTTTGACAATACCATGAATACATGCAAACATTATTATAACTATATATGGTGAAGGTTTTCAGAGGTGCTTGCTGTTAATCACGCCCTCTGAAACAGTGACCAGACAGCCAACTGCAGTGGAAGCAGCTAAGATGACACCAGCTAATCTCTCTTCTCACCCCAGTAAGAGCAGCTTCCCTGGCAGAGGCAGAAATAGGGAGGCACCTCCACACCACAACTCATCCCACCTCAAAAAGGACCTCACTTCCCCAGGACAGATGGGAAACCACCCACATTTTAATCATAACAGCACTTAAAGCTGCCTCCTCCCCAGCAAGGTACAGCTGCAGCGTTGCTGCTCATACTAAGTGGAGTGCTCACTGTACCAAATAACCCTCCTCCTGAGATAGACCTTGTCTCTAGGGTGCGACCGACGTGTCAACTGCAGCCACTCGACCCAAGATACCCTCTAGAGTAGAGAGGTGCTACAGGTGCCCTTCACTTCTGGTGCTTAAAATGGTGGACCTGGATTTGTCCCCCAGTGTCCTCATGGAATCATTCCCTGTATACCAATTAGCAAATAATTGCTGACAGGTATTATGTAGATTTAGCCCTTTTTCCCATGGGTTTATTAAGTACTTTAATTTCTAACAGAAGCATATTTGTACTTTTTTTTTTTTAACCAGTTCACAGTTTTCTTACAGGGTTTATAATTACAGGCAAACTTGTTTCCAGAGCTGCTGCTTAAAGAAAGCAATAGACCGCCCTCAGAATATTCCAAGTTTGCATCACTGCCCTGCATATTCACCACAATATATGTTTTTTTTAACTTTCACATTACAGTTTTATAACAAGACAACCATATGAAAATCTAGGCAAGAAGTAAAACATATAATTACAGGCTGATATCAAAATAACCCCTACTTTCTTTACCTGCAGGAAGCCTCACAGGGTTAAAACTTTTTTTTTTCAGTCGATCTTTTTATGCAACCAACACATCAGAACTTATTTGACATGAAAGGGGATAGATAGTTATAAATATAGTACATAAGTGCAGTATTAATTTTAGTAAAAATTATGTTAAAGACAGCCAACATGCAGTCTGGCACGGGTGCTCCACAGCTACAACATCTGGGGGGAAGGAAGAGGGAGCCAGGCTGGTCTCATTTGTCTCCTGCAAATGGGTCATTTAAAATTAAACTCTCCATTAACCCCATGCCAGACTTTGGGGTGCCTCCATCAGCGGATGCTATTTCTGAGATGTTCCCAGTGCCCCATGAACCAGGGGTGCATCTGCAACAGAGCTGCTTTCCCAGGGGCTACCTGCCCGAAGAATTTGCAACTTAGGGGTTTTGGGGGGTTTGTTTCTCTTTTAACAGTTCTAAGAGCTTAACAATTCCTTTCATTCAAAGGACAAAAAGAAAATAAAAAAATCCAAAAAACAAGGCCAGAAAGCCCCATTTCCTATTTATTTTTTAGTGCTACTTAAGGTGCATCCCGCTAAGCTGGCAATCATCCCAGCAGGAGCCAACTACAAGCAGCTGCAGGTAACTGCTTGGCTCGCTGGCAGAGAGCAGACTGAATGGGAAAGAAATAAGCCTTGGAGCACCATGCCCAGTAAGACTATCCCTCTTACGTCCCCTCCAAATTTTAAAGCCTCTGAGCCAATATGACAGCGCCCTTTAGTTTAGGACATAAAAAGCAAGAAGACCCCTAGAAACAGAAGCAAATCAGGCTCACGTGGCTGCAGCTTTCCTAGCAAGGAAGAGATTCTGGGGGTGAAGCCTCATATCCAGCAGCTACACTCACCGCTCATGCTTGCACCCACCTTTATATATAAATATATATATATATATAAAACCAACATAAAGATCTTACTTGAGGGTGACATTTACTTTTACAACAGCTTTTCCAAGTTTTTCCAAGGAAAGGCCTTCCTGCAGCAGGGTTTGCTGCAAAAGCTATTCTGAGGAGCCTTTGCCGTATAAACTAGGCTTGAAAATCCGGCAACCAAGGTAGTGCACGTGCAAACTTCTTATTGCACAAAATCAACTTAGCACGCTGTGGTTTGGATATCGGACTTTAGAGCTGAATGTCACCATTTGGCTTTAATGGAGTTTTACATATAGGGTTCAAATGTCACCCTGGATTTTGCTTCAATCTTTAATTGAGACACGTTTCAATAAAAATAAACTTTCCAAAGAAATTCCCTTACTATAATCTAAGGCCAACTTTACTGTACCATTTTGTATTACTACCTTACTAAGGAAATTTTGCAAATTGTGTAACAACCTAAAAATAGGTTGTTACAGAAGGACAGAAAGAGATTTTCTTCTGGCTGAGGGCATCATTTATTTTAAAAAGTATATATTTATAGCTGTTTAAGCACCATTCTATCTACCAATTACTGATTTTTTTAAGTTCTTTTTGAAAAAAGGAAGTCAAAATAGTAGTGCAAAAAGACCAGTGGGAACTAACATTAACTTTCCCTTTAAACCCTTACTCTGTAAGATGCATACCTTAATCTTAGATTATGCGATCTCAAACAATACCAGCTTTCTTTATTTCTTCAAGAAAAAAAATCACAGAGGAAAATTTAAGTACTTGTAAGCTACTATGCAACATCATCTTTGCGTTTGGTTTGGCTCCTGAAGTCCTACTGCTGGTTTATGTGAGGCAATAACGTTATTGCATTCAGCCCTTCTGTGCTGTAAACAGCATAATATTTAACTGTGGTACATCTATTACACTGCAGTTCTATTAAAGTGCCTATCCAGGCTGTTTCCTCACAAAAAATACATCTTCCACTATTGCAGTGAGTCTCAACTCAATATATTACTGCTGCCTTGCTATGCCATTCACCGTGTTGGGTGGCACTACCTTCTCCTCAGCAGCCGACACAATTTAAGACATCCATATTCTCAGGTTTTTATGATTCCTTCAGCCATGCTGCTGCGGCGGGTGCAGTGCTGAGCCCTGCAATCGGGCCAGCAAGGCACCATGGACTCTGGGGAAAAAAAAGATAAAAAAGAGGGAAAAAAAATCAATGCATAAGCAAAAGCTCAACATTTTTTTCACTCAACATCCTGATACAGCTCCCAGGACAGTCCTCCTCCCTGCATAGTTGCCTCAGCACAGTGAGGCAGACATTAAAAATCGGGGCAGGAACTGGAGCACAAAGTCAGAGAGGAGCAAGGGAGGAAGGGAAGGGCATGTCTTTTTCCATATCTGTCCTCTCTCCTCCTGCCTTCGGCACCAGTTCCCAGTGAGCTGGTATTTATAACAATTCATCTGCAGCAGGACTGCATGTTTGGCCTTGGTTCATCATGCCAGTTGAATGGCAACACTTGAAGCAAGCTCGTCAGATGAGACCTGCTCAGGGCACCACAATGATCCCCTGGGATTTCCAGCTGCTACCTGAGGCTTGGGGCTGGGGCCTCCTCACCCCTCTTAGTACGTCAAGAGAAGAGATGGAAAGACAGAGGTGCTGGGGGATGCACATCCGTGTCGAGGCCTATGCCAGGACATGGCACATCCCGGCAAGCCGACAGCAGGATTCACTGCAGCCATCGCATGACTGTGGTAGGACCTATTTTGCACAGCTCCAGTGCACGATACCTCATGTCAGAAAGCATCTGAAACTCTCCATCAGTAACCAGAGTCAGCCTGACTTATGGACACGTACCAAGCTGTAGGCAAAAAGGGAAAAAAAAAGAGAGGACAGAAAGCACAGTCTCATGGGTGAGCAAGCCAAGGTGCATTCCAGGATGTCAGGTTCATCAGTCACTTGGTGGAAGCCATAGGTACTTCCAAATAATAGTATCAATTTGCTTGCTTACTTCTGAAGTGCAAAATCCACCCACAGCAGCCACAGCAGCTTGTTGTGGCTCTCAGCATGAAAAGTCCAGGGTACTGGAGGCACATGCCCATCATTTGCTGAAGAAACCACTCAAAAACCTCCAACAAAGCCAATGCTAAAGGGCAGACGTGCAAGTGAGGGGACTCAGCGTGCACCCCTTGAAGTCCAAGGCAGCTCCCCCTCAGAGACACGAGGGAATCACAGGACTTGATCAAGGTGACAATTACAGCAGTGGCTATAGCAGTGGCTGAGCGTGACTTACTGGTGCAAGGTCAAGAGCGTCCGCCTTCCTCACCAGCTCATAGGCAGGGCATCGAACACACCTGAGTGATAGATGCTCAGCTGTCCACACACCAGCACCAGGCACTCTTCAAAATGTCCCATGTGGCTTCACTTATCTAGCTTGCAAAGGCAATCCATTAGAGAGACTACAACACAATTACAATGCTCTGTTAATTTTAATTAAGCTCACCACATTGGCAAGGCTGCTGAATCTAGAAAAACATTTGTTATTGGGATTCCTGTGTTTTTTCTTCTTTTTTTCTCTCTCTCTCTCTCTCTCTTTTTTTTTAAGCAAAGCAAACCATCCAAATGGCAAACCAGCAAGCTGCTAAGCGATCCCAGAGAGTTTTTGCTCAAGCTCTTGCAATCTGCAGTGAACTCAGCAAGAGCCCATTTCAGCACTGAATATTGTTTATTTTTTCCAGCTGATCATCCTGGGCATCAGTTATGAGGACAGGAGCCCTCTCTATCACCACTGTCCACTATTGCAGCTCTGGCTTTCACAGGAATATGACAGAATTGCAAATAACAAGGGACACCAAGAATGTAACTCCAGACCATTTGTTTTATATGGTGCTAGAAAGTTAGTCTTCTTAAAACCAGTCTTCATACATATCATGGAGATGCTGCACATATAACCAAAATCTCAAATGAAAGGGCCACCAGGGCCACAAACATAATTCTCTGTTGGTGGAAATGGCTAAGGGTAACTGTGCAAAGAATCTAGTAAAACCACTGAAAGGAGATCTAAGTGGTTTTTTGTTGTTGGTGGTGGTTTTCTTTTTTGAATTTACATGCTAAGTGGGATTTGACATAAGGAAACAATTTCACACGTTAGTTTCAGAGCAAAAGTTTCATTTCATCCCCTGAAGTAGAATACTGATTGCTCAAGCCACATATTTCCCAATACATGGCCCAGCTACAGGCCAACTAAATTTTCACAGGCATCACTCTAATGTCTCTCAATTTTCTTTCTCATGCCTCTCACTCTCTCCTATTTTTGCCTTCAGCAATTTGAATACTGTTAGTATTGCTTCTGAATTTTATCATCTATATTTGAAGATATATTTGCAGGATGGAGGAACTTGTTTAGAACAAGAAACTCTCCAAAGTTATTATGGAAGAAAGGTTATATGGAAGATCACAACTGAAATAGGTGTCAGTTCAGAATATATTTTATGTTCATCTCAATCCCATGCTCTGGAAATGTTTGAAGGGAACACATTTGCTTGGCCTTGCACATGGACTTTGGGATATTCCGCCTTTCACAAATCCTTTAGACCAAAAGCTAGAGAAGATTATAATGACTGGGTACCTGAATAACACCGAAAAATGTGATTTCCAGGAGGCCAGAGTGAAGAGGCCATTTTGCTTTAAAAAATATTTAGGGATCAGGCATCTGTCTTAGATAAACTGCAGGTGATGGGTAGGCAAAGGGTCCTACAATTCTGTCAGTGGCTCTAGAATTCTGGAATTCTAAAATTCCGGAGCTTCTTTCAGCTGCCCCGAATCTTGGTAGGTTCCCTGTCTCTTCTATTTGGTGAACATGGGACATGCAAAACACCCAGCACTTGTTTTTATGCCATGAAAAGCAGTGGTGAATAAGTCATAACCCAGATTTCACAGATTTCCTAGAAACCGGTTTTGCAGTTTCCCTAGAACAGAGACTGGCTTGAACCCTAGGGAGCAGAATCGGGGTAACCCAGTCTATGCATTGTGTCTACAGAAAGGGGACCCTAACAAAACAGTCCATTGTCTTTCTGCACTATTTTCCTCTAAAAACACATCACACATGATCATGAATGAAGTCCTGCTCCACTGCAATATGCCAAGTGAGAGAAAAGGCCCAAAGCTCTCATCAAAATTAAAGCAAGACAAACTGTGCTCCAAATCCCCAGAAAATAAGAAAAACATTTGAACTGACAATCGTAATCCATTTGGATTCAATGTTGCTAAGGCATCAGATATATAGAAGGTGCTCCTTGGGTATGCAGTAGCGTAGAGACAGATATACATGTTCTGCTACAGAGTGATGGTTTATAACGTGCACGTGGTGTGCACAAATCCCCAACAAAATGGGTAGAAAGTAAGCTGGAGTAACTGCATTACCAAATGCTATTGCATGGTGTTCGCAATATTTCATCAAGCTGTATTTAAGCGGACCGGGTTTCATTTAACATATCCTTTCTGCACCTGAAACTCTCTTTCACTTGCCCGTGCTGCTTCACAAGACTTAAAAACACAACTGTGGTTTTAAGGAGCTGCTTTCTAAATCTTCGGCTAAAAAAATTTCTTCAAGACAGAGACAGATTTTTGATAGGACTGTACTGGTTGCATTTTGTGTGCTCTAGGATGTAAACATAGCCTCATATTATGTAAGCATCATTTCAAAGCACTCTCAACATGTCTGTTAGACCAGGCTGTTCTGTGCTATAACAAGTAACATTTTCTGTTATTTTTTTCTTGCTTTTCCTACAAAGGATACACTAGGGTTTGGATATACATAGGTATTGTTTCTAGAACAGAGCACAAAAAAGTGCATCATATAAGTTACTTCAAGCAATTGGTGGTAAGTCATTGTTCATATTGCATTACCACGTACAAATGGAAAGGTACATTCTGTAAACTGGCAGATACTTGATATCTTCTGCCTCTCTCGCCCCTTCACGGGTCTTCTAGCAAACTAAAATTAAAGGCATTTCACACTAAAAAGATTACACAGGAAAAGACAGATAATAATATAGCTGCTCAGCTGTTAGTGCTACAGCAGTAGTCATAGATCAGTGTTAGCTGTCATATTAAAAATACTTTACTATTAATTACTGAGGCATTAAGATCAGTTTAGCACCTCCACATTATCTAGCATGAAACTCATTGACAGCTGAGCTGAAGTTGTTGCAGTTTTGCAGCAGCTGTGGCATGGCATTTATTAAGGAATCATAGAATCATAGAGTCATATTATCATTATGGTTGGAAAAGACCTTCAAGAGCATCATGTCCAATAGTAAAGGAGCTTTTGTCTTAACGCTTATTCCAAGCTATATTGCTCCCTCAAACTATTGCATGTCCTTTTTTAGCCAACTAATGGCAAACTTAGCTGTACTTTACACACAGAAGTCACCAGACCACATTTGCAGGCCAGCTGGTGACGGACTGAAAGCACCAAGCTAAGAGGCCTGTAAGATAGAACCCAAGGACTTTCCTGTGGGATAATATCCCTTACTGTTAGTAAATCTTTGCATTTGACATAGCATGAAGAGGAAAATACCCGTAGACTTGTATGCGTTAGAAAGATTCACACCACTCTGAATGCAGTGATGAATAGTCCCAAGTAGACGGGATGACACCAAATGTAGCTGAGCTCTGTCTATGCTGTTAACACTTCTGGAGCTGGGTATCATCAGCAAACTTGCTGAGG
>NW_010580638.1:16662-41346 GCF_000705375.1 Tinamus guttatus
AAAAACAAGAAGGTTTTCCCTTGTGGTGGGGAGCCACAAGTGTCACCTGCTTTCCAAGTCCTTCTCACCTGCTCACCAGGAGACAAGGTCACCACCGAGACTGTCTTCTCCTCTGTGCTGCGGTTTCCTCCTCCCGTCAAGGTCTTCACTTCGCAGGGCCTGCTCCTCTGCTCCTGCACTGTCTGAAGCTGCTGCTTCCCTACCTCACTCCTCTGGTCCCTCTGCTGTGTCCCCGTGGCCTGTCCCTCTTTGTCCTGGAGCCGTCCCCTTGTTATCACCTTCCTCTCCGAGACTGGCTCCGGGTGCTGGTCTCCTGATGGTTCCTCTCTGGCCTTGGCTGCATCCTGACCCAGCTTTCCAACCAGGACATTCTCCTGCCCCCCAGGCTGTTGCAGCCCTGCACTGCTCACTCCTGTCCCCGGCTCCTGTTGTTCCTTCTTCTCTCTCGGCTTTTCAGGAATTGCCACTGGGGGCCTTGTCCGCCTCCCTTCTTGGGTCTTCAGCACACCCAAGAGCTTGTGCTCTTCCGCTTCCTCTGGAGACACTGCCTTCACCTGGGTCTGAGGCCTGAAGAACAGAGACAAGAAGAAGAAAGAAGAAAAAAAAAGTAATAAATATTTATGTTGCATCTGAGCAAAAATGCAGGACAAAAATAATATTTTAACTTTTTTAATGCTGAATGTAAAATAACCTGTGAAAACCTCAGCATGCTGGGGTGCAAAAGGGTGGTCTGTTATCCTGCAGGTTAGGTCATGGGCCACCTTCCTAGTTCAGCACAGGTTATGCAACATCTGGGCAAGGTTTGCTGGAGACAGGAGTGTGACTGGCCCACGTCTAGAGATGGGAGTTTGCTCTTACCTGCTCACACTGCCTCCTTGGCACCGCCAGCACCACACCTGAGCTCAACCTTAGTACTGACTCACCATGGCATACTGCAGGATGTGATTGTAGGTGAGATCCATGCTTGAGTCTCCAGAAGCATACCCCTCTTCTGTTCTACCTGCGAAACTCATCTGTCTGCTCCAAAAGCATCTTTGCATCCCCTGGGCTTCCTCCAGCTCAGTCCACTCACACTGAGGACAGGCTGTCCCTGACTGCAGTAACTTTGGCCAAGAAAAACATGGCAGCAAGTGCCTGCAGGCAGCATCATGTGCAAGTTAATGCTAACGGGACTCCACACACCTGCTGGGAGCTAGATTGACTTCTTTTGAAGGACTAGGAGGGTCTTCATCTGTTGATGTGGAGGACAGCAAGCTCCGATGTCTTCGCCGACGTTCCCTTTGCTGCTCCTCTTCATCCTCAAGGGTCCTCTGCCTGGCCAGGCTGTTTGGGATGAAACACAACATCATGGGGAGGTTCAGTGTCCTGGACATGGAGGCAATCCCAGAGAAAGGAGGCTGCTATATCCTGGGTGGCAGCACACCATCAGGCAAGGGACCAGGCCTTGAGGGAGGTGGTTGTGCCCCAGCAGCCTTGCAGCACTGCTCAGGGCTGGAAAAGAGGGACAGGTCACCTGGCCAGCACAAACCAGGTGTTGCAAAGCTGCCTCGCTCCACCCAGCTGAGACAGGCATTTCCCAACACCAGCGCTTGACTTTACAACTCCTAATTCCTTCTGCTAGAAAGAGCATTCACTGAAAAGGAATCTCTACATTAAGCAAGCTTTTCTGCAGAAGGGTGTTTAACCTGTAAAGCAGCAAGGCTACGATGGTGTTTTCCCAGCCAGGAGCGGCAGATCACCAGGGTCTGGCTCCAGAGCAGGACCTTGGATTGAGGCATGACAGAGCATGGGCCCTTCCTCAACCCCTGTCATCCCTTCTCATCCCAGCACTGCATTCCCACCATCCACTCTACTCCAGCCATCTCTTCAGGAGAGTGCAGCACAAATTTGGGGGTTTCTCAATGGAAAAAACACATAGCAAATTTTACTGACCCCTCTTGGTGTCTTAGGTCTGGAGCCAGGACTCCAGTTTCATACCAGCTCAAGGTTTCCTTTGAATTTGACTTTTAAGAATGTGAAATTCAGAGCAGGCTCAGACCTGTGGTATCACTAATGTCACTGTAGATACAGTGACTCGCAGTCTGGTTACAAGTTACTGTGTAATAAAATCTCGGTCATAAATTAAACCACATTACCTCCTGCTCTTCCTGGTCTATGGAGGTGGAGGAGAGTGAAAGGATAAGAAAATCAGGGCAGAAAGTAAAGGGGAAAGTTGCACACCACAGGGAAAACTCAGCATATCAGCTCGCTGCCAGTGGCCAGACCCATCCCCAGGGTGATCCTCAATGCCAGATCTTGCAGCAAGGATATGGAAGGATGGACTGAGGAGCTGCCCCAGAGCCTAAGGGAGTCACTGGACTTCGTTAGCACCCCAGACCTGCTCTTGTCCTGACAAGGGACCCTCCTCGTTCAGCTCCATGTGTCTTTACTGGCAGCTGTTGCCTCTGTGGGGCTTAGCCTGTGAACATTTATATATGGCTTATCTGCATCGGAAAGGCGGCACGGCTTTGTTTGCATGGCACACCGTGATGTCCCAGCAAGACGCACTGTGGCTGTCATGCCACACACAGATTCCCACGGGGAAGGGGATGTAGACACAGAGGTGCTTCCACAAGTGCCGTGTCTCATGCTATAACGGTATGGAGCACTCTGCTTTATGCCAGAGCCAATTGCTTCCTTGTTTTGCATGAACAGGCTTCTTCCAAAACAGAAATGAGATTTTCCTGCTTTGGATTCTTTGGACTCCTTCAGAGGCAGCATTATCAGCATGCAGTTTCTCACTATAAGTAATTAAGTAATCTACACACTGGGCTATGGATTTGTTTTGCCAATGCTTCCCTCCTCTTTTCCAAGAGGGATTTATTTTTCATTGTCTTATCCTTTTTAACATCAAAGAGATGAATAAGAAAAGATTTTACACCTCCTCCCACCTTGTCCTCTCCTGCCCTGTTAATTATTAGTGCTCAGATGGTTGACATTTATGCTGTTTTAGTTAACATTGTCCCTTCTAAGGAAAGAACAGAAATTGCCTTTCTGGGTTATAAAACAACCGGAATGCTGGATCCTGCTAGAGCTACATTCAGGTGAGGTCAGGGTTAAAGCATGGCTTGGACAACCCAGGTCTGTATGTCTTTTGGATACAACCTCTGTGCAACAGAGTCTCACGTCATTCCCATTCCCAGCTGTTTGTGGAGAGCAGCTGAGTAGCATGGAGGCAACGGAGATGAGTGATTAAATTGGCAAAACTACAGCTGTTTTGGGGGTCCTTATGGGCATCCTGTGTCACAGCAAAGCCATTGCATGCACTCAAAGTATGATTTGGGTCGCGTCTTCCGCAAGAACATGGTTGTGTTCGCTCACATTCCCTGTCTGCACAGTCAGGAACCAAGGTCAAAGCCACTTTCCCTGTCCCTGCAACAGGTTGGGAAAGAATTCCAGGTCATGGAGGCTTCAAGGTAGCCACAGACACCTCTGAATCAGTCAGCAATGCCCAGGAGCCTCCCCTGCCCAGATTCTGACCTGATCTCTGCCACCCAAAAGCTCTTTTTAGGAAAGGCCGAGTGGTTACAGCGATCATTCAGAGACTGCAGATGAATCAGGGCTTACTCAGCATCAGATGGACAGAAGCTGCAACCCTCCCTCCCAGGCATGGAGCCATCCCAGTGGGATCACACACTCCTGTGCTGCATGGACACAGGGTGAGCGCAGAACCCTGCAGCCAGCTCCAGAGCCAGCCTGGAGGCAGAGAGCCCAGTTGCCTCTCTAGACCAGAAACAAAGCAAAGGCCAAAGACACGTTTCCACCATGGTTTTCCTATTCAGACATGAGCATCCAGCTTCCCCAGGCAGCAGAAATGAGACTGCCTCTGATCTTGCCCACGCATGAGAAACTGCAGCAACGATGAAGCACCCGGCAGGACTAGCACCACCTCCGCCTCTGCGAGCAACCCCCCGGCACCGCCGCTGCCCCTTGCTCTGCACCAGCTTCAACACTTCTCATCCTCCCTTGCCTAAGGCTTGTGACGCCTGGAGCCCACCTCGAGCCAGTAGAAAGGGTTAAGCATTAAGCCACAGCACCTACCTGGAGAGATCAGACCAGTTCCTTCTGTTAAAAGACATTCTTCCTTTCCACAAGTTTCAGAGGGCTCCAAAAACTTGCACGAGCATCAAGGCCAACGCATGCACGAATCCCCAGGGATCTGCACTCCTCGGAGACTCTGCGCCCCAAGGAAGGAGGGACTCCCTCCAAGGTTATTTCCCTGTGCACCTTTACCCTGCCTTGCAACCCATTTACCACTGGGCTGCATCACATGGTCTCTTATCTACCTTGACAGAGGCAAGGCTGTAATTTGCCGACTAGCAGCGCCGGGCGAAAGACGCCCTACCCAGGAGTGCCACGCAAAAGCAAATCACTCTTTGCTGCCTGGTGTGCCAGGGTTCGAATGGAGACCCAGGCTCAGGGTTTGATCCATCCTGGTCTCCCAGGGTTTTGGAGGCAACTCCCTGCCTAGAACCTGTTTTACCAGCTATACCCTCCGCCTGTCAACAACTCCTCCAGCACTGGCCTGTGGAGGAGGTGAATTACCTTGGGCTGAGTGGGAGGAGGCAGCAAGTTGATCCAACACTGGCTCCCAGGTATCCAAAACAGTCATTAAAACACCTCCACCTGGGTGCAGTCCAACCCTTTGCAGAGAACAGAACATGGGAGGGTGCACCAGTCTTTGCAGCCTTCTCCAGACATCTGGGTTTTAACATTCACGGCCTCCCCTTAGTTGTGACTTTTACTATAAGAAAAGGCAAACACAGATTTCAGAGGAAGACACAGAAGGCTGAAAGCACCTAGGTCTTGAGGTGCCAAGTCTGGGGGTGGGCGATAGTGCAAGTTTTGGGGTGTTGAAGCTCTATGCCAAATGGCGACTGTGACCTGGCTCTCCTGCACCTGGCCCTGTCCTATTCCCCCTGTCCTCCCTCTAGGCCAGGACTGGGGCTCTGGCTTTCCACACTCCCTCGGAACAGGGCTACCCTTGCATAGGTCAAGTGTAAAAGCAGTGGGGGCACTGCTCATGGGAGTGGTAGGGATATTCCAGATAAAGTCTAGCTGAGTTTGATCCTCTCTTTCACCTGAGTGGCTGCAGCTCCTCTCAGATGAGTCGAACATGCTCAGGTCTGTTGGGTAAGATGAGGGTTCAACCACTCCCAGGACTCCTGCAAACCCAGGTTCCCTTCTGCATGGCTGCTGAAGAGATGTGGTCTGGCCCTGGTGTGCAGCACATCCAGGACCCTCAAGGCTGCTGCATGCACTGGATGGGGCCTGGGTCACCCAGGTGATGTTCACAGTGGAGGCCTGCAAAAGAAGATACCTGGGACTGCTTATGAATTCAGCCCCTGATTCCTTTGAGACACATCCAGCCTTGCAACATCTTCTTCCTCTTGCCCATCTGTACGTTAGACCTTTTCGTCTCTCCAACTGGTGTCTGAGATATCAGATCAGTAGTATCTTGTGTCCACCCTGGGTGGTACACTCCAAGGTAATGATGACACATCAGCAATAATCTAGTATGGTCCAAGGTCCTGGTGAAAGGACTCATTCCCAGTACTATTAGACCTAAGTTACTGGCTATATTTCTAGGCTTGCCATATGTGCTGCAAGTCTCCAGCTCTTACATGAGTGCCTGGGACCTTAATAACCAAATGAACTATTTTAATCAGAGATTCCTGACTAAAATCCCATTTTTAAAAGAGTGGCCTGTCACATGCACCACCTACTCACTGCAAGTCTCCTTCTTTGGTTTTCTTCCTTTTTGCAGTCACCAATTGTCTTTCAAATGATTTCATACACAAAGAAAGTCCATTAACTAGTATTATAAGAAAACAAATTTACTTAAATAACCTTGCGAGTGTCCTGCTAGCTGCTGGCAATCTATAAATAGCAGTCCAGCATCGGCATGGAGCTGTAAAGCAATAAACCTTTCTGATTAATGCGCAATGAGCACTTCACTTGCAAAGCTCATTGCCAAAGGATATCACTGGAGCAAAGGACTTAACAGGATTTTAAAATGGATTAGACTTAATGTAGTGAAAGAACACCCCCAGCTAGAATCTGCACAGCAAATGAATACAAAACCTCACACTTTGTGATTCCTCTTATTATTAAGAAGAAATTCTAGATAGTCGTTTAATGGCCTGGGATTAAGAAGAGAACAAGCATCCTTGATACTCATCCCTCACACTCCTCCCATCTTTATTTTCAGCTCAGAGGCCTTCTGACTTGAACATGGTTCCCTATATATTCCTATATATTTAAGAACCTTAGTGAATTTGCTGGGTTTCCTTCGATCAGACAAACTGTTTGTATAAAGCAATATTCTTCAGCACAGTTTCCCAAGTCTCTTCTCCTGTGGGAAAAGCTCTCACCATTTCCAAGGCTTGCACTGGCTCCTGCTGATCTTTCTGATAATTTTGGTGCTGAGGAGTGCAAAGAGGCTGATGCGCAGCCACTTTCTCCAAAACACCCCTAATTTTAGAGACTTTTCCAATCCACTCCACCTCTTTTCCAGATCGAAGAGCCATAGGTGACATAGTCCTCTCATACAAAGCCTCTAATACACATACCTGTGACTACCATCACCAGTATCTCTGGTCTTTTTCCATCCTTTTGGAGATGAAGAATCAGAAAGTGTACAGTATTCTAGGTGTGAGCAATCTAGGAGATAACAGCGTATCTGGAGCCTGAAATTTTACATGTGAAGACATGTGAAGACAGATTTTCACCCATGCATATCATTTTATACTCCACTGAAGCTCATCTGCCATTTTGTCACCTGCCTCCCAAGTCTTGTAAGACCCTTCCAGATGTCTTCACCGTCAACCTTTGTATTTGTACTGTGAATAAACCAGGATTATCAGCAGGCTTTGTTTTCAGCCCTTTTCCCAGGTCACTCAGGCATACGTTGAACAGCAGAAGTGCACCAGAGACCCTGCTGAAACTCCACGGGTGACCATGCAAGACTGATCATTTACTCCTCCCTCCTTGCTCACTGATTATTTATCTATCCTTGGGTTTTTCCTATTATCCATGGATTCCTAAAGGCTTTTTATAAAAGCATTCTGGAAATCCAGGGAGACTGTACCTACCAGATCTCCCGTATCCATGGACTTGTCCATCCCTGCAGAGAACTTGTTCATCCCTGCAGCAGCTTGGTGACACTGGACTTCCCTTTACAAAAGCCCTATTGGCTGCACCTGAGCTCTTCACCAGCCCAGATCATAATGCAGCTCCAGAAAGCTGGAGATTATGGAATTAGGCTGAGGTAGGGATGCTAGCTAAGGGAACCAGTCTATCATTTATCTAGATCTGGTCTAAAAACTAGGCTGCCAAATCTGCTGATCTAGAACTACAACCAGGAGGGGAAAGTTATGTGATCCTTGGCAGAGGGAGGAGTGTTGCAGGAGCCTGTTGTGTATAAACAAGGTTGTAACACGAAGCTGCACTTCTCTTCTGGCACCTCTCTGTCCAGGGGTAGCTTTCCTGCATGAGGAGCTCAGAGAGGCCAGATCTCCATCTGATGCAGATCAGAAAAACCTTGCTGAAGAGAGGTACCCTTGGTACCTGACAAGGGGCTACACCACTATCAGCTGGGGTGTTTTCGTTCCCTTGAGAATCATGTACTGTGTCTCATTCCTATGCAGAGCCTGTTTCTTTGGCCACAGGGGTGTGGAGAGCTTCCAGCACCCATAACTGCAATTAGGACATTCCTCAATCTTGCACAAGGCCCCAGGGGTGAAGCCTGCACTGCCACCCTCTTTGCCCTTGCTCTCCCAGGGCACTGGGACCCAGCTCTGCTCCTCCTCTAGCTCCACAGGTCATCCCTGCGTTGCTGCCCATGATGGACTGGGGAGTCAGCACTGCTTGTACTTCCCCAGGAGGCAAGGACATCAAGCTAAAGGAGCTTTTCGCCCTTGCTCAACTGTAGTCCTTGCAGCTCATGTGGGTCCAGGAGTGCAATAAAGCATCCCTCTGCCATGCAGTGATGCCCTATGGATGCCAATGTCCTTCAGATTCCCATTTTCCTCTGCAGGCTGGATGAGATGCCACCCCCTCTGATGCCCCAAGGTCTTGTCTTCTGATGGAGTAGCATGTTTCACCTCGCTTTATACAGCCAGGGAAGGAAGGGGCGGCAGAGCTGCTGTGCCTCCAGGATGACCAGGTTCCTGTGACAGCGGGTAGACCCGGCTCAGCCGAGCCAAGAGTCCACCAGGTTTCTTCTAATGAAGCTGCATGTGTTGTGCTGCTCAACAGCTCGTTGCAAGGTGTAACCACCTCCCAGCTCTGTGCAGACACCGTGGAGGCCGCAGGGGGCCATGCAGAGGTAATGTTTAACTTCCCTGGCATTAACCCCTGCAAAGAGCAGGGCACTGCAGGCAGCCCAAGTGCGGAATTCAGAGGCCATGGGCTAAGTTTACCCCTTCCTTCCCTGGCACGGGTGCTAACCCTTCTCCAGCTGCAGTGCTCCGGCCGTCAGCTGAGCTGCAGACACGCTCAGACAAATACTTGGGCCCAGTGCAAATGTCTCTAGGCACTGGCTGGCTAGCAAGGAGGTCACGGAGCATCCTCGGAAAGGAACAGACCATTGTACAAATAACTAGGAGTGATATATTGGAAAGGCCAGGTCAGACCAAGCCCTTGCCTATCTGCCTCCTTGCTAACACACAGCTGCAGTTTTCACAGTGAGACCTTCTCGGTGGAAATACTGAAATCAGAGAGAGCTTTCAGCATCATATTGTCTTTCTAGGGAGAGGACCTTGTAAGTCACTGAATTTTGATTGAATTTAAGCAAAAAGGAGTCACAAAATGTTCCCTTCTCTTTCAGAGGAAAGGAATGGACAGCTGGCAGTGCCATGGGATTCCCTGCAGAAATCAAAGCTATGGTCAATCAAGGCCATGGTGCAATTAAAGCAAAGTACATCCTGGTATGAAAGGTATGACAGCTCACCTTGCTTCCCCTTGCCAATAGGGAAAGCTGGGTCCCCATCTGGCCCAGAGCAGAGAAGGAAGAGAAGTCTTGGCTACAAGGTCATGCTCCGAACAGAAGCATGAGGCATTTGGACTGATGCACGCTCCCTTGGAGACTTCATCCCTGTAAAGAATTGGGGTTTTTCTGTGTTTCTAACAAAACTGAAATCCCTTGGCCTGGGTGTTGCCATGTCTGCTTAGTGACAAGTCAACAGTAAGAGCAGGACATGGCAAGTGGGGGACATTGTATGCCATCGGTCATAGTTGAGAACATAGATGAATTTAGAGAGCAAAGAGTATTTCTTTTGGTTTAGTTTTGTTTGTTTGTTTCCCTCCCCTTAACCCAAAACACAAGCTGTGCTCTCAGATAGGAGCGTGGGGGCTCCAAGGATCTTGCTGAGTGTGTCCTTGCTGCAGAGCCAGGCTCCTGAGGCTTCTGGGTTTTGCTCTGTGGCAGGTTGGGGTGTTTTGGTGCAGATCCAGAAACCAACCATGAGCTGAGCACAGGCTGGGTGAGGGAGGGACCTGGGACCACATCCCATAGCAGCCCTATTGCCTTTTATCTCCCTGCCACCCCTCCCCGCTCTGCAAAGCCAACCACCTCTTTCTTTCAAACTGCCCAATTAACATAATTAAACAAAGCTCAAGAGCAATTGTTCTCCACCAGGACTTGGCTTGCTGCTTTCTGCTTGTTTCTGGTCTGAAGAACGCTTTGTTTCCATGAAATCACTCTGCATTTTCCAGCTATACCAGTTGGTCAAGTGAAAGATATTACCTCTCCCTCCACCCCTTTCTTGCTGTGCCAGGATCACTGCGGAGTGTGTGAGTTCCCCTCGGGGATAGTGTGCACAGTGAGATCTCAGGACACTGCTTTGACGTGGATCCCTTGGAATAACAAGCTCGGAGTGGTGAAATTGCAGCCAAAACCCTTTGCCGTGGGGCTGGTCAGGCCATGGAGGCAGCTCTCGCACCCTGTCCCCCCGCTGCAGCTCTCAGGGTCCCACCTGCAGCTGTTTGCCCCATGGAGCACGCTGCAGCCCGCGCATTTCCAAAGGGCATTTCTTTGGTGCGGGGCGATAATCCCCGAATCGCTTGGCGGGTCAGGCTCATGCTTGCCAACTATGTGTGTTGAGATGCCTAGGGTGAGGACGGGCGGCTGCACGCTGCCTTCTGCAAGGGCAGCATGTCCTGACACTGTGTGAGGCTGCAGATGCTCTGCAGAATTAAGCTTGGGAAAGTAAAAAACGTAATAAAAAGCCCTTGTGGCCCATGCGATCACTCCAGCCATGCAGAGGGTGGTCCTGCTCCCAAACTAGCAGGATGCTGATGGGGATGGGGGGAGAGGAGTTTGTTTCAGGTGGAAATAGGGAGGCTGAGCCTCTGCATTTAATAGGGGAGGAGAGTTAATGTGGATTTTCCAGATAACAAGCACCTCCTATTTAATCCCATAGGTAGATTTGGGCATGGTTCTCATATCAGGTCTCAAAATCATTGTCCCTCCTGTTTAGAGACCTGTACTTTGCTCTGAGTTCACAGTGCCCCATATACTTTACAAGCTGAACAGGGATGGGGTTGTGCTGCAGAACACCTGAGGTGTGGCCCAGGTTTGAGGTTGTGCACACTGCTATTGCTCCGAAGACCGTGGGGACAAGGCACTGCTACAGCATACTAAGAACTTAGGACCTGGTTAGGTCTCAACCTCTTCCCACTTGGCGTCTCTCACAGTGCAGCCAGGAAGAAGCCCCTTTTTGGTCCAAATTCACACCAATTCTCACCTCTCCTCCTTCCATCCCTGCTGCTGGGATGGGACAGTGCATTCCTGGCCTGGTTGCACACTGGCTATAGGCTTGTGATTAGGAAATCATAGGCCTAGTGAGGCATCCTGAGCTGTTTGGTCTCAAGGTGGATTCAGCTCGTGCTCTCCTGAAACTGCTTGGACTCATTGAGAGCAAATTGCAGCTCTTCCCGCAGCGCCAGTGCTCGAGACAGGAGCTGGCAGGAGCAGTGCAGCAGTGCACGGGGAGGGTCAAGCTCTCGAGGCATTTCCAAAAACAGAGAAGAAAGCAGGGTGAGGGAAGCCTGCAGACAGCCGACTCCACACTGAGGATGCCCAAGATGTATTGACTTTGCCTGGGAGATTGGTGCATTTTTAGAGCCCAGCAAGTGCTGCAGTGCACGGGGAGAGAGTGGCCCTGCATTGGGCCAGGGGTTCCCAAAGGGACTAGGAGGGACACCAGGAAAAGGGGGGCTGCAGCCTTGCTGGGAGACAGGGGCAAGAGAAAAAGGACGCAATGAGAGTCGATAGCCTGGGAGCACGGTCAGTGCGAGCAGCAGCATGGGGATGTCACGGGGTGAAGGAAAGGACGGGTGTACCTTCCTCAGCAGGAGCTGCAGCCCTGACCGTTGCTCCCGTGTTGCTTCACAGAAGAGCACACACCACGCTCTGCCCGGGACACTGTCCTTTAATGCATGTACAATTGCACAGGAGCATCTCAGGCTGCACGAGTCAGAGGATGGGGGAATGGGAGACCAGCAGCCGTCTCCTGGGCCTCTCTGCAGCTGAGGGAGGAGAAGGAGAGTCCCTCAGAGCTGCATGCCCGGCACAGACATGCACAAGCTGCCCATGAGAAGACGTGACTTGCGTTGTGCCCGCTGGCAGAGGAGCACCAGCAGCCCCGTGGCCGTGTTGGTGACGCCTGTGGCACCTGAGAGCCCTTGTGCTGGGGCCATCCCGGAGCAGGGCTGGTTGCACAAGTAAGGTAAGACCTGCACGCAACTGCAAGCCAGGGTGGGTGGGAAGGAAGAGGGTCGAATCTCCTTCCCAAGCAGATGTCCACACAACTGAGCTCAGTGGTGAATTCAGGGTAGGGGCATAAGGAACAAGGAGGAGCAGTGAGGAAAGGGAGGCAGACAGCAGGATCGGGGAGGCTCTTCTTCCTGGCCTGATGCTCCTGCAGAGAGAAACAAAGCAGGGCAATGGGGCAAAAGAGGAGTTTGGCTCGAAGGTGCCAAAGCTGATGCCAGAAGTGTCAGTGGGGCCATAGCTGCCTGCCCATGTTGGGGACATGTGCTGGAGACCCATCCCCTGTGCTGGGATAGCCAGGATATGAAAACCCAGGAGAGGAGTGGGTGCCTTCTCTGCATTCACCCAGCCACAAGCACCCACTGGGGCCATTAAAGCAGTCCGGAGCACGGGGGAAGGTGGGCTAGTTGCAATACCTCTCACTGGCCTGTGGGGGACTTGGCAGCGTCGAACATCTTCTTTCGGCCCTCCATCCCCGACATGGCCTCCACGTTCTTGCGCCAGTCGCCCACTTCCACGGGGCGCTCCTGCAGAACGAGACGGGGTCGGCGATGGGACGGACTCTCTGTCGGCCTCGTGCTTTTCTCACCCAGCACAAAGGCCGCGCAAGGAAGACATTTTTCTGGGAATTATTCCAGATTTATACCAGCCTACTGGGGCAAATGCAGGTAAACACACCTTCTGCAGAGAGGTCCCATCCCACATAAAACCCAACTCCACCTTCTTGCAGCTTTTGGAGAGGAATGGGGTTGCAATGAGAGCTGGGAGGCCATGGCTGCTCTGGGAGCATGCCCAGGTGTCTGCTTTGCCAACACGCAGGTGCT
Organism: Tinamus guttatus; assembly: GCF_000705375.1. The sequence continues at coordinate 29,302 of NW_010580638.1, forward strand.
CATAGATTACAAGCCATGCCCCCAAATCAGCTCATGAGATCTAAAATAAACCCAGATCTGTTCACAACCTGGCACTGAGGCCTATAAACACAAACATTTTCAATCCAAAGGACTAAAAATGTGCTCTACTATCAACACAGGGGAAAAAAATGGAAAAAAAAAAGATAAAAAGAGTTCTCTTCAATCATCTGAGCTGGAACCTGGGGTTAAAACATGGGGCCCAGTGAGGAGAGGCTCTAGGAAAAGCAGCAGAACTCTTCTGGGGGAAATCTCAGCATCTCATACCCTGCTGCTGTCCAAAACAGAACAAAAATAAATGCAATTCCTGAATGCAGCACAGAGCAAGATCTCCTTGGGAATGTCAAAGCAGTCTACTCTGAGGGATTAGGATGGCCCAATATGAAAAGGAACATCACAGACTGCGTGTCAAAGTCCAGTATTGGGACCTCTTTCTCTTGAGAGTGCTCTTGCAGTTGGACTATTCCTGCCTGGGCTTTTCCAGAGGGGAAAATCCTTGTGGGCAGTGGTCGACATTGTCCATGTCCTTATGGTGGGGCACCTGCCTCTATGCCTGCCCACACACCGGGGCCAGGCTTGGACATTGCGCTACCTCTCTGGCATTTATTGAGAGTTTTCCCCCTTCCATCTCTGCAAAGTCAGTGTGAACTGTGTCATTTATTTCAGACTCGATATGGTCACTGCACTGTTTTATCTAATCTGCACTTGGGAGGTTCCTGGGTGTTTTCCGAGTGTAAACAGGAGCTCTCCTTATTCCCAGGAAGGTTGAAGACCAAGCTTGGAAAGTGCAGCCTGATAAACATGTGAAGGGGTCTGTGCTGCTTTACTCCACCTGAAAGTACTGCCAGGCTCTGGGAGAGAAGATGGTTCTGGACACAGCTCTGAATGTCACCTGTCATCTTCCACCAGTTATCTGGCCTAGCCAAACAGCTCCTTCGTGATCCTACAACGTCTTGGCATTGTCCTTACAAGGACAATATCCCTTGCTATCCTGGAGGCACAGGACTTACAAGAGTTGAGCATAACCCATGAATGCTTCAAATGAATGTAGGAGAAGAGTAGGTGCAGCCCTAGGAGGTCTCTCTACCAGCAAGCTCTGGAAGAAACACCCACCTTCTCTGTGTCCTCCTTCTTGACAGACTTCAGGTTGGCTCTCAGATCCATGGAAACCTTGTGCTTGGAGCCCAGCAGAGCCCTCAGCATGGCATCAGCAGAGACACGGACTCGCCGAAGAGGAGGTCGCTTGAACTTCCCCCGGAGGTCTAGCACTTTCAGTTTCAGGTCTTTAATCTGCAGGAAACAAGGGGAAGTGGGAGTCGTTGTATGGCAATATTACACAAAATGCTCCTGCATGATGCAGGAATCTTTGCGTGCTCCTAGGCCCAGAGGGGTCCCAAGTCCTCCTGCAGAAGGCAGGACACCTGCACTGAGGGGTTGTCCACCTGAGCCCAGACCTGCAGTGGTGACCTTGTCCCAGCCCACCTGGATGGTTGCCATGCCACATGACAGACCTCTCAGAGCCTCAGCGAGACAGGCCAACCAGGAGAGCAAGGAGGTTGCCTGTAGACCCAGGTGACACTGCGATAAGCCTGGTACATGTCCCACACACTCCTGTTCCTACCTCCCGGGTGTTATGGTTGCATTTTGCTTCGATGTCATATCTCTCTTCATCCACGATTTCAACTTTTGCATGCAGCTCCCTGCACAGGTCCTGGGGATCAGGCACCACAAAAGAGCAGTAAGTGGTGGGTCCTAGTGCTGCCAAGGACCTCACTTTGTCCTCAGACCCCTAGATTTACCTGGAGTTGGCTCAAGGAAAGCCCACTGGTGTGCAGTGGTGTGATCCGCTCAGCCAGATATCTTTCCTTCTCTGACTGTTTGTCAATGAGCTCCTGATCCCACTCCTCCTTCGCCTTTGCCAGCATCAAGCTCTAGGGAACAAGCAGAAAGCGCAGGACTGAACGGACAGGCTCCTCTGAGGGTTATCCCCTTAACACAAGGTCTGTAGGATGACAGAAAGTCCCAACCCTTTAGCAACACCCGCTTTGCTGTGGTTGTCCTCCAAAAATCACCGTGAAGCTGCAACACACATCAAAAAATCCCTACGCCCTTTGTGTGGTGACATTGGAGGCAGGGGAAAATGGGCCAGAGATACCTCTGTGGTGGTTGCATTCCTGATGGGTGCTGACATGGACACTTCCATTGCATCAGTTTGCTCTGTTGTTGTTTTAAGTGATTTCCCTAAGCCACAACAAATCCTAGGGAGTTTCCAGCCCTTAGGACTCACCTTTAGCAAGAGTTTGCGCGAGGCAGTGATCTTGGACTTTCTCTAGGGGAAAGGGAGACAAAAAGGATCTTTGAAAACACCTTACAGCAAAAGCAGAGTAACATCTAGATCAGTCAGGAAAGGAAAGGCACTTACCTCCCTGCAGGGAGGCATCCATTCAGGAGCGAGCAATAAGGAAGACAAAAACAGAATAGGGCATAAGTGAACAGGAATCAAGAAGAGAGTGAATGTCAAGAAAAGTATTTGGCATGATTACAGTTGGTTTCCCTACTTTCATATCCAGTAGTTGCAACCTGTAAGTGAGCCAGGCCTGCAGCCAGGCTGAGATAAAGGTAATCTCCTGAAATGCAGCACAAGTGGAGAGACACCTTTTAGAAAGCCAAAATGCCACTCAGGTCTGCACACAGGGTGTCATTATGCCCTCTTGCAAGCCCCAGCTGGCTCCCTACATTTTGGGTCACAACACTCTCATTCATGCATTCCCGTTCAGTTTGCAGACTGCATTGATTCTCTTCAGGTCTCCAGGACTGAGGCATCTCCATGACATTGCTCGATGGAATCACGTGCAGGGTGATATCACATTATACGACAGGCTGTAAGGAAGAGCCTCACAGTGGCTTTGCCCATCAAGAGATGACCTATATCAGGGTCTCTGACCTAGGAAAGCTCCAAGTTTTCCCTCAAGACATCCAAATGACTAACTGTTTTTGTTCAAAGAACATTTTTTACAAAGGGAATAGCTCAGGGGTCTTGAGCCTGGACCTTTTCTTCAAGCTGAACCCTCTAAGGATTGGGCAAATTCTGCCAGCACAAGCAACCCCATGGCCAGCCAAGAAATCCAGCAAAATCAAGGGGAGAAGGTGCTACTTACGGCTCTGGCATAGTGGTGTGACACTGTTCACCTGCAGAGAAGGAAAGAAGCTGAAATTATATTGCTTGGAACAGAAGGAAAAGAAGCGCCTGGGAAGGCAGGACCTGGAGAAAGGGTTTCTCCTTCCCTGTCTTCTTCTCCTGCCGCTTCCCTGCCCGCAGAGGACGGGCTGTAGGGTGTCCAGCCATGGCTTTGGGGCCCTTCTGAGGTCTGGTGCTGCCCCGTGCTGTTGGTGGAGGGAAGCGACTCTGCAACCAGTTTTGCCATCCGGGTGTGAAACACAAGGACAAGTTGCACCGCTCCCAGGAGCTCATATTCCCAGCAAGCTGCAGCCTGTCTGCAGCCCGCCCTGCGGCACTGCCGCGGGAGGAAACCGCTCTCCTGCTCCCCAGGGTTTTTCCCAAATGTCTGAATTGCTCTGCCCCTGCTGCTGGCTGTATCACCCACTCCAGCTCCTGGCAAACAGCTGGAGGGAAGAGAGGCTGGAAAGCCAACAAGAAATGCAGCATCTCCCGTGCAACATCAGGCTGGTTTAGTCTGTCCAAGAGGAGGCCAGAGGGGAGACAAGAGCATCCTGCAGCTCCCACCGTGCAATTGCAATAATGTTAGAGCCAAACACTTCTCAGGAGACAAAATAGGGGCAAAAGCCACAGATTGCAGCAAATTGGCTGAACATATTCCACAAGGTTCCTGGTGAAACACTCATGATTTCATATTTTACATTCACTTGGTAATCCTATTCCTTGGCAGCTGCTTAAAAATGTACTGCCTCTGCTCACTTCCTCCTGCGCTGCCTTTAATGCTTCCCATTCCTGCCAAGATGCTGGGGCACCACATAAATTTGAGCTGTAGAAAAATCTGTGGGAAAATGCCAATCTTTTTTCCTTCTTTCCAATCAGGAAAAAGGAATATTTCCAAACAAACAGCATTTTTTTTTTATCTAGTAGTGAGTCTAATCCTATTACTATGAATTCTATTACTCTGAAATAGCCAATTTGTGCTCGAACTGCACAAATCTCAGTGTGTCATAAGTTAATTTCCCAGTCCAGGTGGAAAAGCCACCACCTCCCTCTGCCCCTCTGTCATCTTGTCCCTGTGCCTTCCTCAGCTCCCCCACTATAATTGTGTCCTAAAGAACTGTAGGTAGTTGGGAAGAAAATGCCACTGGGATTCCATGAGGAATCATCTTTCCTAGAGCCTTTATCAAAAAACTTATCAGTCAGATGTAACCAGAGGCACCAATTCCACGCTTTTTTAGAAGTTCCTTGGTGACACAGCGAATCCCTCAGAAGACATGCAGGGAAGCCAAGACCTCTTGGCTGGCACCAGCATATTGAGGGCATTGGGTCTTATCCACCTTCTCCTGACCTCTTGCAGGCAAGGCAGAAAAGTGTTTGACTCTCCGCAGGAGGGCAAGGGTTGGGAAAAGCCACCACCTCCCTCCCCATGAGGGAAAAACCCAGGGTCCCTAAAGTGGGACCCATACCAGACCCTGAAGTGGCGCTCTGGGCCAGTGTCAATCAATTTTAGAGCTAGATTTTTCTAAACTGGTTTTCCAGAGGGCAGCCAGGGCTCAGCTTTGCTGGTCTGACACATCCTGCAATCCTGGATTCAGAGCTGCTGAGAGGGACTTGACCTCTCTGACAGGGACAGGAGGATTGGGACATATTAATTCCAAACTGTGCTTCTATTCTCCAGTCATGAAAAGCTTAAAAAGCATCAGAAACCATCAAATCATAGAAATCTCAAGAAGAATTAATCCTTAGTGCAGTCAGCTGGGACAACATCTCCCGTCCTAGGTGGCTGGGGACACACCATGAACGCGCAAACTCGCTACCGCACACACTGCTCGTAGCCCCATGCTGCACATTCTGGCTCCAGGTTTCATGAAAAACACACAAGAGACAGAGGGAGGAGCCAGACCCCAGGCAGGAGACAAAGGCAAACGCCTCCCAAAACAGCCCTATTTATCAGTTTTTAGGAGCTGCATGGAAAATCAACCAAATCCCAGCTCCAAAGCCATGCTGGTGTTTCAGAAAGTATTTCTCTTCATGGCAGTCTCACCAATCCTTTCTCCAAGAGGGGAGAAAATGGTGACAGGCAGCAGAGTTCTTAGGGGAGCCCCTGCCAGGCCGAGCTCACTCTCCTGCTCTGAGGAAGGAGGAGAAATTCACAGAAAAAAATTAATAAGCCGAGGGCATCTCTTTGCAACGCCTCAAAATGCAAATCCCTTTGGCCTCACATTAGTATCAGTGTCACCTGCTCTGCAAGAGCATGTTCAGGGCTAACGGGACACCCCTTAGGGCACCCAGGAGTCACACACGGGGGGACATGCGGGGCCTGGGGCAGGTTCTTACCTCGGGGCCGGGCAGGAGGGGACGGTGGTGCCTGACGTCCGTAGAGCCGCACACTGCCGGGGCTTGGCGAGGGAAGGGGAGTATGAAATCGCAGCCTGCCTGCAAGTGGCCAGTAAAAATAGCCCAAGCACATACCCCCTCCTCAGCGTGCGTGCCTGCCGCAAGCATGAGCACCCCCCAGCACTTTGCATACGCCTGGGCCGCTATCTCAAACACTGAGCGACAAGGGCACGTTGCGCCCGCGCGTTGTGCACCCGTGTGCGTGGTGGCTCCGGGACATCTACAGGAGCCTCACGTGTGTCCGTGGATCCTCGTCCCATGCTGTGTGCAAGTGAAGCAGTGTGTACGAGCGCTTGATGTGCTCATTGCTCACACGTAGGTTGCACATGTGAACACACCATAGCAGCACGGTGCCAGCCCCTCAGCAAGGCAGGGTCCGTGGATCTCAGTCTCTCTTTCAGTCCATCTGCTGTGCTGTTCTCCTACGCAGGCATGAGTGTGTTGATATCAAAAAGCCACCAAGCTTGCAAGGAAGCAGAAGTCATGAGCTAAAGCACTTTAATTATTTTTTTTCCCAGAAAATATCTCAAGGACAGTGAAAGGGGATATCCAAGGTTGCTCAACATCTGACACGGTGATGACACCCATGTACAGGGTGCATGTGTGCTGGGCAGTGCAGCATCAGAGATAATAAATGAACAGACTGATGTTCCCCACAGCCCCAGGGCAGCCCTCAGTGTGCACAGAGGAGCTCCAGCACCTGGGCATCCTCCAAACTGCATAGGGAGGGTCTGCAGAGCTGGGGCACCCCAGGGCTGGCAGGCCCTGCTGGCGCTGCAAGAGCAGGAGGGCAGAATCTGCCCAGAGACAGGACGGGGCACATCGACGAAAGTGAACTGTCTGGAAAAGCAGAGCAGGGAGAAGGAGATCCAGCCAAGATGCAGCTGGAGGTAACTTCTAGCTGGAGGGTTTGTGAGGGCTCAGAATGGCGCAGTCCCCTCTTTGGGGAGCAAGACTGGTAGGACCAGAACAACCCAGCAGCAATCCCTGAGACAAGGCACAGCTCAAGCAGTTCCCTGATGTCTTTCAGCAACTCAGGCCTTGATGTTTTCCAATGAAATCACTGAAAAGCAGAGAAAATGCTGCTATGTCACCACCTTGCCCCTGCAAAGCCCCTATGGAGGGAGACTTTGAGCAGGAGAGGACCACTGGGGCAGGGGGCAGGCAGCACCTGTTCCCTGGGATATTTTTAGGGGCAAGTTTAAGCACAAACAATTCCCAGCGTGCAGCCTTGCAGGAACAATGCCTGGCATTTTAATTCCTGAGACTATTATGGTCACGGAGGGACCCATAGTCCCAAGCCCCATTGTGGAGAGCAAGGACAACCCCCATGTCCGGCCGGGTGCACGGTTGGTCTCCGGCCAAGCACCCGCTTTCCCTGCCCTGAGCTCCTTCCCCCTGCTTCGATGTCAAGTGGGGCAACCGTGTCCTGGGGTTGACCACGCAACAGCCCCCGCGCTGATGTGATCTCAGCAGCCTGGGGCCACATTTCTCACCATCCTTTCTTGGAAGCCAGTGCAGTGCCGATGGCAATGGTAGTGACAGCCCCATCCTTGCTCGGCCTGCACTGAACAAGCTCCTGCAGGCCCAGGAGAAACCCCGTGGAGGCCTGCCCTCCTTGGGGACCCCTCCAAGGACATTTCTCCTCCCTCATCTGCACACACCGCTCACTCAAAGCCACCGTACGGGCCAGGGCAGCAAATCTCCCTCCCAGCTGGCGTGCACGGCTGACAAGGAGCAGGCTTTATACCAGCTCCTCTAGACCTTTATAAGGCAAAAGTCCCAGCAGGGCCATGCCTCCAGCATCTGGCTGATATCAGATGCTGCCACTTTCCTCCCATCTGCCTCAGGATTGTTTTCCGAGCACAGAGGAGCCAAAATTAGCTGGTGACAAAGGCAAGCTGCATTCCTCACAGCTCTGCCCTCCCTGTCTCTCACCAGAGGAGGCCCAGCCAGCTCCCGCTACCAAAGGACAGGCGCTCTTTTGGATGCCACTTGCTCCAGTCTCAAGTTTCCTTCTCTGCAGGGATCCTGCACAGGGGGAATTCAACAGGATAAGGGATGGGGTGACAACAGCATCCCTTGGTTTGAGGCCCAAGCCCTGTCACATGAGGACAGCAGTGTGAAAGGGAAGACAGGAGCTCAGGCTTTCCTCATCTCTCCTCTCTGGCTGATGTGATGATGATGTCCCCATCCCTGGATCACCAACCTGACTTGTGGGGTTCTGCATCCCCGCACAGCTCCACATGCTGCCCTGGGAGGGAAGAGGGCTGGCTGGAGCAGATGGGCTCTGAAATGGGTCTAAGGCTCCCTTTTCCATGAGAAAACATCTGGGCAGAACTGCTTTCTTAAAGCAAAATAACATACCCCTGCTCTTGCCATCCGTCCATTCAAACAAGGGTTCCCCTAGGGTGCTACGTAGAGGATGGAAGCCAGCAGATGCATAGGGGGGCCTGAGTAACCCAGGACCTGAGCCCACAGGGACAGCCAGTTTGTCCCTAAAAGCCCCAGCCACACACGGAGGCTGTTGTGTAGGTCACCAAGGCACCTGTGTTCAGTCTCATCTCTGTGGGCAGCTTGCAGGTGAAACCCACTCCTCCTGTTTTAGGTGGATGAGGGCAGTTTCCCTCTCCCTCTGCTCAGCCCTGGAATACCCTGTGCCAGGGCTCTGCTCAGCAAGGGACATCTGCCGGGCTGAGCCTGCTCGATGCTGCTGCTTCCTCAGCCTTTGGCATCAGCCCCACAAACCCAGCAGAGGCTACCACAGCGGCTCTTCAGCTTTCGGATGAGCAGCTTGGGGGTCGTTTCTGGCTCCTTAAGGTGGTGGATGCCTAATTTCAAAGCCACTTGACCTCCTTAGCAGCTGCTTGGCCATTCCAGGTGAAGCCTTTGTAACCTAAAGCCGATCTACACCTTGATGGAGGGACCGCTTTCCCTCGGAAGGCCCCCAAGCCATCCCACCCATCCTGTCCTTGCCCTCTTCCAAGCACTGTGCTTGGTTCATCAATGTCAGTGGCATTTACAAAGATAATGAGCTTCCCAGGGCAGCTGGGACAGACTTAGAAACAACAGCTGAGCTTTTGTTGTCCTTTGGGACAGCACTCTCCAAACATTTCCATCTCCACCCCTCAGCTGCCGTGTTCAGAGCCAGCCTAAAATGCTGGAACAGACTGCAGGACCCTACCTGCTGCCCCTGGGATCTCATAGGGCTGCACAGGAGGAGGCCCCACAAGCTCGCTGTGCTGAGGGAGCAGGTTTCCCTCAATGGAATTGCTCCACGGATCAGGGACATGTAAGCAAGAGAGTCGTCTCCTACAGTCAAGGTCACTGCAAGACTGGAGAGGAGAAAGGAGAACTGCAGTTTCATGTTGGAATAAAAACATCCTTATGATTTGTCCTGATAAGAAGGTCCACCGCTGGGTGCTTATTCTGCAGACCATCTCATGGCTCTTGCACCGCATGAGTTGCCAGAAGGGACACAGCAAATCCTAGTCATTCTGACTATTCATGACACCAACTTGGGTGATTTCAGGTCAATGATTTTTGTAGCGCTGTAAAGGGGCCTTCAGCCTACTAGGTCTGTGGGTCTTTCCAATTTCATGTGCTGCTACCAGATTTTGAAGCAGAGCAGGCCATGGGGGTGGCTGTGGAAATGAAAAGCAGAACTGCATTTGGGCAATCATCACAGCCAGACCTGGGAATCATTGAGGGCCTGGGCCAGACCCCAAGTTTGCCCCATGGGGCTCTGAGATCTCTTGTATCTCAGACCTCTGCCCTGCCAAGCTTCATGCTGTTGCATTGCCCCAACCAGGACATCAGGATCATATCAGCCTCTTAGGAAAAGCCAGCAATAATTCCCAGACATAGGGAGGTTGGTTACCCCAGCAGGATCTCCAATAGCCAACCAGTAACCACCTTTCACCAGAGTGATGGTTTCTTCTCTCTCCTTTTCAGTTCATCCTCTTGTCTCATTAGAGATCTGTAGAGGTTCACAGCTAGTTCGTCCTTGTCTCAAAGGGAGAGAAACTGCCCCTCTGTTTGTGCTGAGAGATGTCACCCTCTCCGAATGGAATTTTATTTATTTTTTTGCTCAGCTTGAATGTTTGGAAAGGCTTGAACTGTTTGGAGAAGTTACTAAAACCTCTGCCCTGTGCCTCATTAGATTAGTGCATAGGGAAAACTTTATTAAATAAGGGGGAATTATCCTCTCTGAGATAATGAAGATGTTATTTAAGTGGAGTTGGGCCACCCAGCAAAGACCGTAAGGTTCCTGTTGTCTTGCCAAGCAATGTAAAATCAGGAGGAAAACTGAACTCTTGCCCCATCGATCTTGTCAAGTCTTACAAAGTAAAGGAAGGATATTCACTGTTCTGCTTTAATGAGCTGACATGGTTCATATGTGATGCCAGATTAAATAACCTAAAAAAACTGTTATATTTTTCAGTCTTAATACTTAAATAAATGAATAAAAAATAAAAGTAGTCCAATAATTCCAAAATTCAGCGGAAAGGGACCTCAAGCTTCACACTTTTAATATTACCAGATATTTTCCAGGCCCTCTGTTCTGTCTCTGAGACACTCAGCACATCTGAGCATCCCCTTTCCTGCAAGGCTGATCTGAGTCTGGTGACTCCTGTTCCAGGACCCTGGGTGACAAGCCGGCTGCTGGCGTTTATTCAGCTCTGTTGCTGCCCTCTGCAGCTCCAGCAATGCCTGACTACTATTTTTGTTGGTTCTTGTAGTGCCAGACAGAGATGTGAATCCTGTCCCTTGCCTCCCATGGGCTCGGGATGAAGCGGAATGGTCACCACAGTGTGTTCATCAGTTACTGCCTTCTACATCTCACTGAGACACCATCTCCAGGATCCAAAATCAGGACATTTAGGAAGGGGAATTCCCTGAATGTCCTGTGCCCATACCCCATGCAGTATCCCTAGGTGTATATTATGGGCAACAGTATTTCTTCCTACACATAGAATCAGGAGGAATTTATCCAAAATGGCCAAAACAGTCCTAGTGATAGTATGGACACTAAGCTCTCCTGGAAGCGCCCACGTGCAGATGTAACTGTGGTGGTTGGACATGGCAAAGCTCCCCAGCCTGGTGCTTTATAAAACACATTTGGGATTCCAGGATGAAATTCAATAATTTAGGAATCGCAGCTAATGATGGTCAATGATGAAATAACTTGGGGAGCATCTAAAGGAAGACAACACCTTATCCAAAGGAAAAGAAAAAAAAACAGGGAAGATTTTCGGTAATTGTGATCTCCTTGTGATCTAATTGTGAGCTCCCTATGAGGAAAGACTGAGGGAGCTGGGCCTGTTCAGCCTGGAGAAGAGAAGACTGAGAGGGGACCTGAGCAGTGTCTAGAAGTACCTCAAGGGAGGCAGTGAGGAGGATGGTGCTGGCCTCTCTTCACTGGTGGCCACCGACAGAACTAGGGGAAACGGCCGCAAACTGAAGCACCAAAAGTTCCACAGGAACTTAAGGAAAAATTTCTTAACAGTGAGGGTGCCAGAGCACTGGAACAGGCTGCCCAGAGAGGTTGTGGAGTCTCCTTCTCTGGAGATCTTCAAAACCCGCTTGGACGCAGTCCTGTGCCACGTGCTCTAGGTGACCCTGCGTGTGCAGGGGGTTGGACTAGATGAACTCTAGAGGTCCCTGCCAAGCTTAAGCATTCTATGATTCTATAAACTCATTAAAAAAAAATTATTTGCTGATGTCTTCCTGAGCGTGGCAGATCAGAATAAAGCCCATCACCATTAGATGTGACAGTGTGCTATGCTTGTTAGCGAGCTATACCAACAGCACATTTTAACTATTTTCACATCAACATTTTATTTTCTCTCTTCATTTTATTCCTTTTTTCTCTCTCCTCTTTAATAACTCTGTCTATGAGCCCTGGTACCTCTCATCTCCCCAGACCTTACACAGAACCATAAGCATACAGAGTGCACGGGTCATTCTGGGGCCTTCATTTTTTCTGCACTGCTCTTAACAAGAACAAATTAATTTTTGAGAAAAAAAAAGAATAAAATGTGCAGTCAAAAGATTGTATTCGTATTCTTTTAGACATATGATGTTTCTGCCTAAAACCACAACCACTGTAGCAGCAAGTTTTAAGCACTTAAGAATTTGGAATTATGGGAATGTATTTCCAGCAAAATAAAGAAACCCATCGTACAAAACAAAATTGATGGCTTTTTTAAAAGTATTTTTAAATGGTTTCTGTGAGGAGGGCACTTATTTTCATTTACAAATAACAAGCACTTTGAGTTCTAATTATTCACGATTATTATAAAGGCTTTCTAAAATAAGATGTAATAGTTTAGACCAGCAGTTTAAAGAGCTGCTTGATAAGTTGAAATGAAAAGTGAGAGTATGAAAAATACATTTCATTACTGCCTGCTGCCTCAGTATCTTGGGGCACTATGTTTCCAGGGAGAAAT
>NW_010580638.1:45560-63900 GCF_000705375.1 Tinamus guttatus
CCAGCTGGGGCAGTGGGCTGTGGGGTGCAGAGCCCCCCCATGGAAGGGGGTGTGGGGGTACGGGGCAGGATACGGGGTGCAGCAAAACCTGGAGCATGGGGCTATGGGGCATAGTGCCAGCCGGGCACAGGGCTATGGGTGCTGGGAGCACCCTGGCAGGGGCTGTGGAGGCCTCACTCCCAGGAGAGGGCACTGGAGCCCGGAGGCGTGAGGTTGCTCCAGGGACCCGTCCTCAGGACCCCCTTGGAGTCCCTGCGCCCAGCGAGCATCTTCTGGCCTCCTGGGGCTGGCACGGGAGGAGACGGGCACGGTGGCACCGCCAGGGCCTGACCGGGTCCGCCCTGCCCCGGGGTGAAACACCCGTCTGCTTTCCGGCCCGTCTCGTTCCTGGCCATGATGGTTTCGTCTGTTCCCGTGCCAGGGCCATCCCTGCCTGCAGGAGGAGCTGGCCCTGCTGTGCTGGGCCGGGCTGGGATGTTCAGGGGCTCTGGCACGGGCCATGGTGGGGGATGAAGGCCATGGGGGGATGAAAGTCGCAGCCCCCTGACTGTGACCCTGAGGATGCTGAGGGTGCAGGTACCTTCACACATGCAAGAAAGGAAAAAAATCCACCTGGGAGAGGCTTGGGATGTCCCCAAGGTCTCAGTCCAGGGCTGGCAGCCCATGGGCTCCCTGGCACGTGCTCTTCTGCTGCCCAGGCACTCATCACCTGTGTATCCACCCCAGATCCCAGCCATCCCAACTTGAAGGGCCCCCTGCATCCCAGGTCGAGGTCCTGCACCCGTGTGGCCCCCCATGTCCCCCATCGTCCCCCCGCGGTGCCGGGGCCGGGGCAGCAGCTCGAGCCGGCAGCGGGCGCTGGCCGGGGGGCAAGTCTGCAGCGCTGATGAGATGCACCTAATTATCCCTCATTACAAGGGCAGGGCAGCGACTGCCGGAGCCAGGAACTGGTTCATGCTCCCTGGGGCCACCCTCGCCATGCTGGCGCAAATCCCGTGGTCCCAGGAGCCCTGGTTTTGCTCCACAACGCAGCCCTGGTCCCCCATGGCAAAATTCAGCCGAGGAAATGCAGGAGTATCTGCCTGTGAGTCCTGCCAGGGTGGTTGCTGCTGGCTCTGGTCCAACCGGTGGGATGTCCATGGGCAATTCTGGGCACAGGTCCTTGGGCAGGACCCTCCGCATGGGGGATACGGGCCAGCCTGAACTCCTTCCTCATCAGCCTCGGGAGAGGTGAAGGCTGCCAGGAAACCTCCCCAAGGTCCCCGCTCCACTGCTGCAGGTCTCCCACCTCCCAACGGAAGCTCACTTTCCCTTAGCTGTGGAAATGAGAGTTTCAACAGAGTTTTTCTCTGCTCCTCCGTTTCCCATGGCCCATTTCCAGAGTCTCGGAGAAGCCCGGGAGGCTGGTGCTGACCTCCATGCCCTCGAGCAAACCGAACAGGACGCGCTGCGTTCCGGCAGCTGGCAAGCAGAAGGCATCGCTCCGTGGGCTCCCCACACAGCTCATCCGCAGCCGCAGGTGATGGGGCTGCTGGGCAGGACGGGACATCCTGCCCTGGGACAGCTCAGCAGCTTGGGTGACATTCTCACCAAGCTCTTGAGCCCAGGGGCTGAGATGGGGTGGTGGCCACAGGGCATCCCTGTCACCACGGGCAAGGACTTGCTATGCAGGGAGCTGAGGGGCTCAGAGGTCTTCGGCACATCATCCCACCCGGAGCAGCATAAGGAGCTGCACCAGCTCCTCCAGGCTGCAGAGCTCGGCCATGAACCCACCCTCTGCTTCATCTCTTGGGCCACAGGTTGGGGTCACAAGCAAGGAGCAGGGAGGGTCACGTGCTGCTGGGGGCAACTCACCTCTGCGGCATCCAAAGGGCCCCGGTGACACTCGGGCACAACGTGGGCAGGTCCGTGTCCGTGCAGCCCAGGGGCTGGGGGCTGCGCGGGCAGCACTAACCAGCAGAGGGAAGCAGACGGCCGCAGCTGCCCTGAAGGCTCCCTGAGCCCAGCCGAGCTTCCCCCAGGCCTTGTCCCTCGGCCTCCTCCACTCTACCTCCTGCCCCATCCATGGGGACAGCCGCAGTGATGCTCAGCCTGGGCTCTTCACGGTGACACAACCACACTAACACCTCGAACGTCAGTCCCCATCACCCTACAGGCTCGTGGTGCCCTCAAGCCACCCCAGAACTGTTCTCTAGAGGATGATGCAACTTCAGCAAGCATGCAGCACCACACTGCAAACCCTCAGAGCAGGATCACTCTGCGAGGACATTGCCCACACTGCCAGCTGGGAACTTTGGGGCTGAAAGCTCAGCAGAGACCCACTCTGCAGCTCTCCCAGTGAACAGCAGGATCTCAGCAGGCTTTTACTACCATGCTACACCCAGCAGTCATTGGTGCCCCATATGGTGCACCAATCTACCTTGACCAAGAGATCTGCTGCCAGGGAAATACATACCCTGTGAGCACCTATGCAAGCCCCCCTTCTGCTTCCTGCTTAGAGCAGCCACCTGGGTTTGCTGCCCAGCAGGTATCATCACACAGCCAACATGGCCCAGCTGTAGCGGGGACGGAATGACACCACATATCAGGGCAGGCTGGGGGAGAATGATGGGGAGCAGCTCTGCAGAAGAGGTTCTGGATGTTCTGCTGGACAAGCTGCCCAAAACCCGGCAGTGTAGCCTGGCAGCAATGAAGATCAACCATGTTCTGGGCTCCATTATCACAATTAGAGGCAGCTGGTTAGGGGAAGTGATTAGTCCTCTCCAGTGAGCATTCAGGAGACCACATCTGTCCAGTCTGGGGCTCCTCAGTGCAAGAAGAAATCAACAAAACTGAGAGGCCAGTGAATAGTGACCAAGATGATGAAGGGGTTGGAGTTTGTGAGATAGAGGAGAAGCTGAGGGGCTGGTTTTATTCAGCTCAGAGAAGAGAAGGTTGTGGGGGTCTGAATTTCAGCCTACTTAGAGAAGGCAGAGCCAGGCTCCCCTCAGAGTTGCACAGCAAGAGAATATGAGACAACAAATACAGGTACCACAAGGAAAATTGTGATGGACATAAAGAAACCATAAACACAGAGCATCCCTGTGACAGGGCTCACAGCTGCACGGGACCTTCATCACTGAAGGGCTTCCAAATGCAACCACTGAACGGAGCCTCAGACACTGATCAATGTGACCTTTGGAGGCAGCCCTATTTTCAGAAGGAGATTTGACTGAAGATCTCCAAAGGGCCTTTCCATCCTACATTTTTTTCTATAATCCTGAGAAACTCAAACCCAGAGTTTCATTCTGACTTTGACCTGATGTTCAGGGGCCCTCAGTGGGATCCCTCAGACTCACAACCTGCCAGTACCTCTCCTCTCTGACGCAATCTCTACAAGCAGGGGGAAAACAGAGACTAAAGACAGGCTCGTTCTAGGAGTTTTATTGAATAAACAACTTTGCCTGGATACAACCCTTGCATGTGGCACATGCAGCTGAAATGCTGCAGCAGAGCATCCACCCCACACACAAAGAAAGCATGAGGACTCCTAACCCCCCCAAACCTCCTCCAGGGAGCAGGGCTCCTGCCAAGCCAGTTAGCTGAGTTTCAGTCTCCTCGAAGGAGGTGCTACGCAAGGCTGCTGTGCGACATGTTCTGGATCCTCTATGGCCCCTTTGCGGCCAGGCTTTCTGCTCCACAAACCTAAGCAGCTATCATAAACTCAGAGCCTCACCCAAGCCCCCAACCACAAACAGCTACAATTTGGGTCACAGAGGGAGTGATGGAAAAAAGCAGGGGGAGAATTTTTGGAAGTGCTTAAAAGGGTTACTATTCCCCTCACTTGGCTTACAAAACCTCATGCAAAAGCTGAGGGTGTGCTGAACAGGAGACCCATCTAAAGGTTTCCAGGCTCTAAAATGAAATTAGAACTACACAGCTAAGCCTGACTTTTGGTTTAAAAAGTGTGCTAAAATAAAAGGAGCTGAAGTCCTTCTTCCTAGAAGGACTACTGTTACTATTGTCTTCTGAAAATGTTTTACTGATCCCATTTATGCTGCACATGTTTACAACCACCATACTTTAAAAAGATAGAATATCCCTGTGGAGTTTGCAAGCCAAAGCGCAATATCAACTCTGGTTCTACAGGAGAAACACAGAAAGAAAGTAAAGAAGGTGGATGAAGATGAGTTAAGCTGGGATGTTTCTAAAATCATGGGTTAACAGGGCCATTAAACACAGGATTAGGTGGAAAGTTCCCAAGTTATTCAGCAGTGCTTGGCCTGCCTGCTTGGAGGAGCACTATGACACAGCACCGACAGGAATTTTGATATGGTTTGCACACGTTTTGGGTCACTGACAGACACAAGGTCTCTTTAGGGTCTCCCAGAACCAACAGTGAGCCAGCATTGGGCTGGAGGTCAGCCAGGCCCAGCTGGTGCAAACTAGCAGAGCTCAACGACCACAGCTGGGCTATGACAAATCATACTGGGCCATCCCTGCAGTTGTGCTTTAATTACAAGCCATGATTAACACATTCCTGTTTCCACTCCCATCTGTACCTCCTACTCAGGTCAGCCAGTGGATCTCTTCAGCCTCAGACAGGGAATAATCTTTCTGGCACAGCCAGGCTTTGGTCAGCTTTGATGTTTATTACTTGCTCTGTGACACAGCACTGCATGGCTGGATGCACATCCTGGCAGGATGAGGCACCTTCATGGATAACGTGGAGCAGAACGTTTTTGGAGGTGTAAGCTGTGTTCCCCGTCTGTATTTATACCAGCAGGGCCTGCCGAGGCCGATGGAGGGACCCCCATGGCTTCAGAGAGCACTGGGTCAGATCAGAGAGGAATGAACTCGTGCTGTGAAGCAGCAGGCAGTTATTGATTGCTATAAGGGTGCTCACTGCGAGTGCAGAAAGGGTCAGGCAGCAAAGACTGGTCCGGACAAGCCAGAGCGCGCAGAGTGCCGGGCCCGGGGTGCCTCACTGCGAGTGGATGAGCGCCCCAGCTCCCTGCCCGAAGCCAAAGCCCTTGGGCCCAAAGTTCTTGGCGTAGCAGCCTGCAGAGAAGGGAAAGAAGAGTCAGGTAAAGCCATTAACACAGAGAGAGCACCTGAATGGGAGCAGGTCCCTCTTTTGAGGCAGGTACTACCCAAGCAGAGCTGGGTTTGATGTGTGTGTTGGTGAAACAGAGGCCCCGAATGTAGCAGGGAAATCCCCCAGCAAGTGCCAAGTCAGCCCCCAGATGTTGCTGCTGGAGGTCCCCACGTCCCCACGCTTCCATCCCATCCCCGTTCCAGGCAGTTATTTAAACCTCCACTCTTTGGATTCCAGGATGAACTGCTGTGGATTTTGGGAGGACCTGTGACTGTGCCAGTGGGGAGGCAACAGGGAAGGTGGTGCTCACCTTTGCAATAGATCTCCCCATCTTTGTCTGCCAGGGTGGTGGATTCCAGGCTCTTGCCGCACTTGGCACAACGGAAGCAGGACTTGTGCCAGGACTGTGGGGACAGGAGGAGAGCTCAGTTAGAGAAGACACAGTGACAGGAGAGCAAAGCTTTGATTATCACGTGGGGTTCCAGCCCTCCACAGCAGCCACAATGGCCTTCTTCAGGGTCCCTGTTGTTGAGTCATCCCCATAAATCAATCACCTTAGATGGTCCCAACCATCAGCAAGATGGACCCTCTGAGGCATCAGTCCCTTAACCGAGCAGTATTTTCCTCTGAGAAATGCAGTCCTTTTGCTTACACCCCAAAATCAGTAAACATAAAATGTAAAATTAGTAAACTTCTCCAAATAAGTAAATGTACTGTTGCTGTTCCCCAGCCAGTGGTGACATCAGGACTGGGCCACCTGCCCCTATTCTACTACAGCTCCGAGGAAGGCAACAAGCAGATATTAAGAATGCAGAAATCGGTGTTTAAAAATAAAACTCCCCCGTGGCTCTGCCTGCAGCCAAGGGATAAATCAACTCACAGCCTCCGAGCAGGCTGCAGAGTAGCCAGAGCTACTCATGTAGGAATTTAACATTAAGGAAAAAAAAAGGTTTGAAAACAGGAAACCTTTTTTGGAAGAAAATGTGAAATTGGGGCTGGAGGAGGAGGTAGCGGATGGAGTCATCCAGCAAACATTAGCACATGAAATACATGCTCTGGAATCCTCTCTGGTTTGCTTGAATGTAACTGCTTTGCCAGGTCTGGTTCCTCATAAACAGTGAGCGTGGAGCCAACCAGTAGGTCTAGTGCCTGGATCATGATTTTAAGGGTAAGTTTTTCTCACCCTGGGCTGACCCCCAAGGCATCCATCAAGAATTCCTCTGCTGCCAGCCTGAGTATGACGATGCTGAGAGCCTATTTCTTGCAACTAAATTCCTCCCTTCTTGCTCCAAGGAGAGAGGGGAAACACAGAAATCCCCGAGGGGACAGATCACTGCCGAGGTCAGCGAGTGTCTCGGCTTCAGACTTGGACTGATGCCACTGCTCATTCAGTCAGTGATGGCAGTAGCCATGTCCTGCATCAGTGTTCATCCTTCCAATGCTTCCACTCCACTCTGGGACCTCCACTCAGATCTCTGTGGAACAACAGTCCAGTTATTTATTATAAAACATACTTCTCTCCAATTCCCTTTTCTGGAAGAGTGAGATGGCTTTGAAAACCTGGTTCTCAGGTGTGCTGAGGTCTCATTTAGGCACCAGGCTTCCACATGAGGTCAGCACATGGGACTCCAAGCCTAACCCCAGGTCTTGGCAGTCTGGCCTCTAGGTCAAGACCTTCCGCGCAGGTCTTCCTGCTACACAGCAAGTCATGGCCTGCACATGCCCCCAGCCACTATCTACATCCCTCTTCTCACCTTTCCAGCTCCAATCACCTTCTCAGCTGCATACACAGCTTGACCACAGCGAGGGCATCCACCAGGAACTGCTGGTTTCTGGGTCATTCCGGAGAAGTTGGGTTGGTGTGGCTGGCCCCTGTGGAAGGGAGGGAGGGAGGTCATTAGCAGCATTGCTGAACATGAAGGAGGAAGGAAGAGCTGTGTGATCATAAATCCCAGTCCAAGTTTGGAGGGCCTAGAGCTTAGGACATGATGGTGTTGAGTCCCATAGAAACTTCAGCCAGGTGGTGAGCAGCAACAGGGTCAGCAGGGGACAGGGACAACACACATGAACTACCAGGTCCTCGTGCAGCTGAGAACTTCAGGGCAGATGTGGGCCTCCTGCCCCAGCTACAGGACTCAGCAAGCTCCCCAACAAACTGGCGAGCAGCTCCCTCTGCCCTGTTAGCACAGCAAAGCTGTTTCATCAGCGAGGTAAAGCTGTAGAAGGACAACCTGTTTGGCCCTGCAGAAATTCACCTAAGTTCCCTGTGAGCTACCTATATGATGAGACAGGAGGGGGTTGATTCTTCAACTTCTCTGTGCAACCAAGAGAGCTGGTTTAAGCCAGGCTTTATCATCCCCACTGAACACATGGACTGGCCCAAAGCTCAGAGTTTGTGTCTCTCAGCTAGCTCTGGGACACTTTGAGTCCCAAAAGCAAGGGAGGAAAATGACTGTGTGTCACAGGGTGGCCCAGGATTTTCTCAGAGGGGCAGAAAAGCAATGTAGACCATGGCATACTCTAGATTAAGAAACACTGGCAGTTTAGCATGGTTTGCTGGCATCGCAAGCAGTAGGATGTGAGGGAGAAGGTACTGGCAACAGACCCAGCTTAAAACATTAAAAAAAAAAGAAAACCACTTAAACTCACTCTTCATATCTGATTCCCAGAGACTCGCCCTTGTCCGTGCTCAGGGTCCCTGCTCCCTGTCCGTATCCATAGCCCTTGGGACCGTACTTCTTGCCATAGCAGGACTTGCAGTAGATCTCTTCTCCATGCACAGCAACAGTGGTGCTGTCCAAGTTCTTCTTACAGACCACTAGAGAAGAGGGCAAAGTCGTTAGCCTTGTGCACCAAGAGCGTGGTTAATTAGTTGGAGCAAACAAGTCCTCACAAGGGAGAGCAGAGCTCAGCTTTCAAGGAGCAAGGGAACCCTAGACAAGATCACTGCTAATACGGAGTGCATGCAAAACAGGCTGGAGATAAGGATCACAACAAGAGCACTGTCTGGCTTTAAAAGGAAGCAACAAAAGCAACAGGGTTGATAATAAGGAAAAAGCTGTTAACCCTATCGATGCTGGTATTCGTGGTGGAAAGAGTTTAGAAAAATGGGAGTTGTACTTAAGCCAGCGCCTAGCTGCAACTCTTTATAAAGTCCCAGTCCACTGCAGATGCAGCTGATAAAAAATATTTTTTACATACATTAAGCTCTTGCTTATAGCTGTCTCAACACCATGAAACCACAATGAAAGATGTTCACGCTACCGTGTGTCACCCCTCATGAACAGGATGAGCAGCCTCAGCTGAGGAGGGCCAACTCAGCTGGGTGTTCAAATCTTTGGGATTCCTACAGGCATAAGAAAGGAAGCACTACAAGAGCTGAAAAGCCAAATAAGCAGCTGGTGATTATGGGTCACATCCCCAAAGCTCCTTCAGTTTCCCCCTGCCCTTCGGAACAAGGGGAGGAGATACCCAGATGCACCAGAGATCTACACCAGCCTCAAAGGGCTTCACCAGGGCACAGCAGCAGGGCTCAGGCATCCAGCTGGGCCGGTGCCAGCCGAGCTGGGTGCTGGGGGCAGCCCACACAGGCCGCTCTCCCAATTCTTTGATTTTCTTGACTCCCATCCCAGCTCTGATCTCAGCCTCCGCACTGGCTTCCAAACCCTTCCTGGAACACAGAGCTCAGCAAGCCACAACGGGAGCGCAGCCGAATCCAAACGGTGCTCCAAGGAACCTCTGGTGTTTACCTGCCCCAGTGCAGGACCAAGACGCCTGGGGCAGAGTCCACAGAGCTGGCAGGCAGCCCCAAAACAGATCCTGTTGCAAGTGCCCCACAGCCCTCCCCAATCCTGCTTACGTGCCTTAAATGTCAACACTCCCAGCAGGCTGCCTGCCCTTTTGAAAGAAGAAAAATTTCTTGCCCTTTACCAATACTGCGGGAATGCAAACAGAGCAGAGCACTCCTCCCCGAGCAAAACAAACCCGCGCTAAATACGGGGGCGAGAGGCAGCGATCCTCAGCCCAATTACTAAATACGGCGCTCGCGCTGCCTCCAGGCTGCGGAGAAGCCCGTGCGCTGGGGCAGGGAGGAGGCGGTGGAAAGGAAAGTGTGTCCTGCCACCTAAGGAGGACCTCTCAGGGCTGTCCCCTGGGCAAGGGCTTCCCCACGTCACCTAGCTCTAGGCCACTTAGCACTGGGAAAAGAGCACTCATGTCCACTCCTGCCAAGGAAGCCGCTCTAGTCAACTGGTCCCACCACCTACAGCTGCCACAATGTGCTGGCTTTTGTTCCTGCTTTATGGAGATGATCAGGAGCAACTGCGTATGGAGACAGATCATCTGCAACTGAAATCAGCCCCTTTCACTGACAGATTTAAAGGGCTTTCTCCTAGGAGGAAGGATATCAATGCCTTGTCCTCCCCACCTCCACCCTGGGCTGATTTAGGCCATCTCCAGCCTACGCTTTCCACGTCCACCCATGTTCACTGGCCGCAGACATTTTATGAGGCAACAAAAAAACCTCTTTCCCAATCTGCTTCCTGGAAATCAAGTCCCAGCTCCAGGGTTTCTGCATGGCTGGAATTCCAGCACACTGCTCACAGCATTAAGGACCCTTCATTTCTTTCTAAGAGCAGCTGAGATGCTGCAAAGTAATTTACACAGGAGCTGCTGTTCCTTTTAGAGACTGAACACTGGCCTCATTGCATGACATTTCTTCCTTGTGCTATTGACTCAGCTGGAACAACGCCACTCAGTCAATCACCGTGTCCCTTCCTGAATCTATCTCCAGGTCTAACACACTGTAGTAAGTTTGGCTCCTTTTATTTATTTATTTTTTCGAGCAAATCAGGCCACAGTATTTGTTTTTCCTCTGCTAAAGCGAATGGGTTCAAATTCCCTGATGGGGCCCAAATGCAACACTGGGGAACAGGCCAGGAACACAGCAGGCATTCAGGGCAATTCAGCATCAGAACAGCTTGTGGCACTAGAAGCAGCAGACAGCCCTGTGGACCAGCATGCAAACCCCTGCCTGAACCGGGGAGCCTGCAGCAGGGCCAGGCAGAGCTGCTGGAGGTGTACATAGATCCATGAGGATACAAACCTGCCTTCTTCCCTGCTTTGGCCATATACTGCCTTCTTAAAGCAAGGTCGTGCCCAATTCCTTAGCATTCCCCACCCAGCTTATCAGAGGCTGCAGGAGGAACACGATTTCCTGGTGCAAAATGCAGCTGCCAGCAGTGCCACGGCCCAGCTGCAACCTGCGGCTCTCTGCCACCCTCCCCAGGCGGGCGGAGGCCTCTCAGCAATTCCCCTTTTGTCTTCTTGAGTCAAAACAAAAGAACGAGGTTGGTCAGACAGGAAACTCCCAAGTATGAGAACTGCTGGCTGTGCCGACCAGCACTCAGCCAGTGCAAACAGATGCAGCAACATGCTGCATCTGCATGCATCTATGCACACAGCATCCCAGATAGCCTGGCCAAGCAGCACCCTGCATTTAGCTGAGTGGATAGAGGAGGACAGCATAAACTGCCCCATGAAGACACGGCTGTTTTTCCCTGGAATAGGCCTTGCTCACCTTAATTCTAGGTGTTTGCCTATTCACAGGCCCTTGCTCTGTTTTCTACACCCAGGTGGGAAAAGACCATCTGTGCTCCCTGCTGCAACGGAATGGTAAAATGTAGGGCCCAGCTGAGAAAGTGTTAAACGTCAGCGGGGTCCCAGGGCAAGGATGGCTCTGAAGAGGCAGCTCTATCCACTCCGCTCTCTGCTGAACATTGATAAATCATCAGTGATCACTAGGAGCTTGCACATTCCTACTGATGCTTGAGAATCAATAGTTCTGTTATGGGACAATCTTCAAGGGAGGACGATAGTAATTTTTTATTCAGAGTACCCTGCAACCCACCCTGGATTTGGCTGTTGCAGATTTGAATGCTGCTTTCAGCAATACACCCTTATTCCTGATATCCCCAAAGGGAATGGAAGGGAGCCTGAGGATCCTGCACCATGAACTCAAGTTCAAGTAAGTTCCTGCAGAGCACAGAGGAAGGGGCCACTGCACTGAGTTAACCCTCAGCCAGATCCTGTTCTGCTGCTCTTCTGTAGGGCTGACATCATGTCAGAGATGCTGCAGCCTTCAGGAGGGGATGCTTGAGCCCCCCCTGAGCTGTAGAAAGGCCAGGACAGGACCACATCTTCCTGCCATCTGGAATATGGAATACAGAACATGCAGGAACGTGCAGATCAGCTCCTAGGGCCCAGCCAACCTCACTAATGCAGCAAAGCCCCAGTAACGACTAGAGCTGGCACACCCCAGAGCAGTGCATGGGACATGCCACCTCCTGCCACCACAGCTCTGGGAGCCCTTGTCACACACTCCACTGTCCTGAACGTCCAGAGATAGCCTAGAAGACTCAGACAAGCATTTCCTTGGTGTGAGGACAGATGGTCTCCGCAGGGAGGCTGGCTCAAATCACCCTGACAGCTTGGATGGCCCCTGGTGTCCCAAGATGATCTGTCTTTCTTCAGCAAATCCCACTCCCAAGGCCGGAGAGCAGCAGAATTCCTGCTGTTTGGCTCCCACAGCTGGGCTGTTTGTAGAGGAATCCTATCAAGTGTTTACACAGCCCATAAACAGAACATGATCCGGGCCTCCCGTCGGCAGAGAGCCAGGAAGCCGGGGCAGAGGGGAAGAGGGAAGGGCTGGTACTCACTGCACAAGAAGCAGGACTTGTGGAAGCTGTTGCCTTCACACTGCACCTCCTCAGCGAAGTACACGGCCTTCTGGCACACGCCACACTTCTTCCCTCCACCCCAGTTCGGCATCCTGCGGAAAAGGAACAAGCAGAAATAAAGTCATGGCAAGAGGTCACACAGGGCACAGGTCGGACAGCAGCCATCTGGAAGGGCTCCCTGAATGGGGGCCTGGGAGCACAAGTCCCATAGGTCTCTCCTGCAGCCCTTCCAAACGTGCACAGGCCAAGACCACCCTCGAACGATTGCTGATTGCTCAGAACAGCAGGGCTGCCAGTTAGAACGGAGGCTGCCCAAGGTGCCACCAATACTACGAGCACCATCTGCCCCTCGGGAAGATTGGTCCCAACTGCTAGGAGAGGCGGAAAAAGACAGCCCTGATGCAACTCCTTGGTAGGAAATAAATCATTCTATTTATCTTCACTTTTCCCTGAAATCTCTCTGGTGCCGCATGATCGAGAGGCCTCTTGATCTGCAAACTTGGTGCAGACACCAAAAATAAAGCAAGTGGCTAAAACAAGTGGCAGAACTCCCAACTCAGAGACGCCTCAATACATTTGAAGACTGGGTCAATGGAAGCCTCACAGCATTCAAAAAGGAATCATCACAAATAACACAAGCTAGGAGTGCAGCTGAAGGACTAAATCAGAAGAAGCAGGGCCAGCAGAACAAGGCAAGTGATCAACCCTTTACTCAGTGCTGGGGAGGCTGCACATGGAATGAAGTGTCCAGCTTTGAGCTCCCTGTTTAGAATGGATGTGGAGATCTTCAGCACGTGGCCTACAAGGAGATGCTGAGGGCACTCAGCTTGTTTAGGAGAGCCAAGAAGAGGCTAAAGAGGATGAACAACAGCCTACAGCAGCCACAAAGGTGATGGAACCAAACACTTCTTGATGGTGCCTGATGATAACAAGAAACAGCAATGGCCAAAAGTTGCAGCTTGGGAAGCCTCCCAAGCAACACAAGCCTCCCCAGCAACAATTAACGATTCTCCATTTTGCTCCCGTGCGGATGGGAAAAAGTCACTTTCCCACAGCACAGCCTCATGCTTCTTGACCCAAGAACTAAAGCAACAGGACAAAGCCCCAAAAAAGCCAGCAGCATCTGCACGCTACACACGAGAGCAGCACATCATGAGCATGTTCATGAGCAAGAACCCCTCGCGTCCCTCGATTTGGTTGCACTGCCATGACATGGGGCACCTGGACTACTGGGTGCAGTTCTGGGCTCCCCAGTACAAGAGGGACATGGAACTTCTCGAGAGGGTCCAGTGTAGAGCAACAAAGATGATGAAGGGACTGGAGCATCCATCGTATGAGGAAAGACTAAGCGAGCTGGGCCTGTTTAGCCTGGAGAACATTGAGAGGGGAATCTGATCAATATGTATAAATAGCTGAGGGGAGGATGTAAAGAGGATGGGGCCAAACTCTTCTTGGTGGTGGTCATTGACAGGACAAGGGGTAACGGGTACAAATTTAAAAAAAAAAAAAAACAAACAAACAAACAAAAAAAACACCACACATACCACAGAAAAGGAACTTCCATCTCTGTGTGAGGAAGAACTTCTTTCCTGTGAGGGTGCCAGAGCCCTGGCACAGGCTGCCCAGAGAGGCCGTGGAGTCTCCTCTGGAGATCTTCAAACCCGCCTGGATGCCGCCCTGTGCCCCTGCTCTGGGTGTCCCTGCTAGAGCAGGGGTTGGACTAGGTGATCTCTAGAGGTCCCTGCCAATCTCAACCATTCTGTGATTCTGTGATCCAGGATCCAAGAGGACCACTGAGCATCTGAGGACACAGGGACACCGAGGCCATTCCTCACAGTGGCTCTGAATCCCTAGGCCACCTCAGGCAGTTCCAGCCCCATCTCTGGGCCCTGACCCAAGGCAGGGCAAGCAGTACTGCCTTTGGAAACTTGGCGAGATGGATGCTAAACACAGCAGGGCTGGCAGCTGTATACACAACAGGCAGCGAGATAAGGCAGGATGAAGACCTCATGATCTCATTACTCTTCAGGATCCGCAAAAGTCAAGGTCTTGCTGAAATAAAATAATTTAGGCAATTAAAAAAAAAAAAAGAGAGAGGGAATTTGATCTCAAGCTGGTTTTAATGAACCTTGTTTCAGGCTGTAGGACAAGAGCAGGGAGACAGGCAAATTGTGACTGGAGCGGGGCCAGGCTGAAGTTCCCCACACAGAGGAAGCTGGTGGAGGAGCAAAAGGGGCAGCTCGGGCTCCCGAGGAAGGGGAGCGCAGGGAGCTCCGGCGCGCGGGGAGGCTGCGCGTTGGGCGAGAGCACGGGAGCCAGGAAGCCTCTTCTCAACACCCTGCGGGCCGGGCTTCCTACCAGCGCTCAGCTCTGCCAAATCCCTCCCTTTCAGCCAGATCATCCCTGTTCAGGCCTTTGCATTGCCTTAAAAGGACACAAAGTGTTTCTCGCTCTCCAGAGACTGTTATTTTACGGGGCCGCAGGAGGAGCGCCAGGGAAGTTTCCTTGGAGGGCAGAAACATCCAGTGGCAGCAGCTGCCACCAGCCAAGGATGCCCCCCCACTCCGAACAGTGGCAATTCAAGACAAGAGGGACATGGAACCAGGACAAGAAGGACATGGAACTTGTAGAGGGAGTCCAGCGCAGAGCAACAAAGATGAAGAAGGGACTGAAGCATCTATCGTGTGAGGAAAGGCTAAGTGAGCTGGGCCTGTTTAGCCTGGAGAAGACTGAGAGGGAATCTGAACAATATTTACAAATAGCTGAGGGGAGGATGTAAAGAGGATGAGGCCAATGTAAAGAGGATGGGGCCACACTCTTCTTGGTGGTGTCCAGTGACAGGACAAGGGGTAGTGGGTATAAATTGCAACACAGAAGGTTCCATGTGAGAAAGAACTTCCTCCCTGTGAGGGTGCCCTGCTCCACACCCAAAGCATCTGTGACCATGTTCAGGGACAAATGGCCCTGCACAATTTAAAACCATCTGCTCCTGCCTTCCTCTGAGCTGCCCATGGGGAGGAAAAAGGGTGCTTCTAGGGCCAGCTCATCTAATTCAAGGCAGACATCTGCTACAGGGGATTCAAGGCCTGTTCTCCTTCCTCCACCATACAGAGTTTAGGGGTGAGCCATCCAATTTGATCACTTTGCTGTGGTTTGGACAGTTAATCCCACCCTGAGTGCTCCAGCGGGTTGGAAGAGCCATATAAGTAGGTGCCCCTGCAAGTCTGCCCAGCACAGACCAAGATGGATTTTCTGAGAGAGCACCCATAGCATCAGTTTGTTCTGAGGATGTGCGGGTTTGTGATAACTCACAGCTGAGCACAGGGAAAGCCGGAGAACAGATTTAAATTAAAGGGAATTCCCTCCAAGTCCACAGCACGCATGAGCACTTGAGAGCCCAGCAGGCTGCAAGACAGACCAGAAAGCTTCTACAGTTCAGAAACAGCAGGAAAGAGAGGGATATGCCCCAAATCTTATGAATGATCGTTAGAAGCCTGCCACATGCTCCAAGCCAGCATCTTGCTTACTGAGGTTTGCAGAAGCAAAAGCAGAATCCTCACAACAGCTGTCTAGACACAGACCCACCAACCTGATGCCCTAATCAGGGATAATCTTAAACCACCCGTTCTGCAGGTTTTGGCCCTCTCAGCATTTTTCAGGGTCATTTTCTTCACACCATTGAGCTGAACACCATATTCTGCCCAGGCACAGCACTTAGTGACTTCAGTTGCACTTCTCCAAGCCCATTCTTAGGACAACACAAAGTGAGGACCATGAGGTCCCTGTCCTGCAGCACAAGACCCCTCTTGCCTCTGCAAGAGAGGCCCAAGGCTGCCAGAGAACACATTGGTTTCCTGCCTCCCACAGCTCCACACCCCATCCCCACAACACATCCAACTTCTGCCTGAAGAGGAATCCTACAAATCGCCTCCTCTGCTGCCCCAAGCGTGGCTCAGCCCTGGACCAGGTGCATCACCTGCTCCAAATAAGGCAAGAGGCCTAAGAAAATAAGATACACTCATTTTGTCAAGGCTGTATTTGGGAAGCCCAGGAGTACGCACAGCTTGTGCAAAGCATCGCCAATCTGACACCAAAATATTAATAAGGTGACCCATATTGCTGTAAATACAGGTAGAGCCTCACTTAGGTGAGAGGAGCTTGCATTGCAGCACCTGGACACCAAATGGACAGGTACCATGCATACAGAACCAGTACGTCCTGGGACTTGGCGATTTTTATCTTCATCTGGGCTTTCAGGAAAATTGGTATCCAGATGAGGCCAAACCGGGAGATAGCAGGAACAGACAGACCATCAGCCTCTCTTCACAGGGGACTTGAGAAATCTGCACGCTCCTATCACTCAGACCAAAGCTCACCACCACTTTTGACCTGTCTAAAAGAAGCTGGTTTAACTCCTAGAACTAAAGCAGCACTTGGCATTGGGTGAGCACAATTTCACTAATAGAGAAGTGCTCAGAGCAGTGCAAGTTGTCACCTTCTAATGGACTTTCCAGTGGACACCAGGGTGCCAGCACAACCACTCATGCTCTGCAACAGCTGGAATGCCAGTGCAAGCCCAGATTTTCTACCAAAAAATAAAATCCTGCAGTAGTTAATCACAGAGCATCCACTTGCACTTGGAGAGAAGGAGAACACAGGAACAAGAGAAAGGTTCAGGGTGGCCAGTCTCAATTTTTTTTTTTAATTTTTATTTCTAAATGGTGACAGCTTTAATGAAAGCGGATGGCAGGAAAGCATCATCAGTGTGGCACAGAACTCACACATTATGGATTTTCCAGTAGTTCATGCAGAACTCTACATGGCCTGGCAAAAGGACAAACCAAAGAGGAGGAATCTAATCTAAAGTAGGAGCCCCAGGATCCGGATTACAGCCTTCCTGTTTACTGGAGAGCAGCTGGCACAGCCATGACGTTTGAACAAGAAAGAACATGGCTAGATTAGGGATGTAGGCAGGGCACAAAGAAATCAGCTCATGGAGACAGACACAGCACCAGGTGGAAAATCACTGGGACTGTCACGAGGTCAGCACCTATACAACAGCAAGCAGCCCATGGGCAATCTCTCCCCAGGGTCCCCTGGATGTCTGGCCAGGAAGAACAAACTTTCCGCTGTACAGCCAACCAGATTGGAAAATCCTGGGCATCTTTCACTGAACCTGAGCATAAGCAGAAATGTCCCTACAAGAAGCAAGTTAGAGCTGTACCTCCCCAGTTGGCTGGACCAGCGACGTGCGGAGCCGTAGGCCTGATAAATTAGGATAAATTAACCTGTCATTCAAGACAGCAGTGTCAAAGTGGTGAGCGAGAACTGAGTCCTGAGGCCAGTGAGCATTGGGACAACCAAGCATCTTGATGGGGATATCAAAGAGCTGTCTTAGAAGGACCAGCTGGACCAGGTTGGACATTTCTGAGGGCTTTGCTTCCTTGGACCCCCCCCAAGACCTGAGTGTTTGGGAGCATCCAGTTTCCAAAGGAAGACAGGTGCTACCATGAAAAAAGCTGTGATCTGCACCAAGGGCAAGTCTGCAGTGCAAGGGAAGGAGCCAGAGCCACCGCAGGCCACGGCGTGCAAAGCCTCTACCATACAAGGCATTTGCCAGGACTCCACAACAGCGACGCTCCCGAGGAGCAGCACGTTGCTGCCGGCTGATCACGCTGTTCCCAACCTCTGCTCACGGAAGCAACTTGGGAGTTTCTATCACGACTGGATGATTTAACCACTTCCTCAAAGAGAACGTCAGCGTCATCCCGAACAAAAGCAAAAAGCCTTTTGTTTTGGCTACGCAAAGCTACTCATTTCTGCAGGGATTTCCCATCCGGCATCCAAAGCAGACAGCTCACGCCGTCTCTTGCAAAGCCTTTTCCAGGGCGGTCACTCTCCAGCCGCCTTGTGCAGCCTCCCTGCAGCAGCCATCAGAGCTCTGCCCTGTGTGCGTGGACACCCTTGCAGGCAAGGCACAGAGGACAGCGAAGGCCAGTTGTGCGCAGAGAGCTGAGCAGATGGGGCTCAGTGAGCCACCAGGGTAGCAGAGGGATCCCAGCATTGTCACTGTCGCCTTCATGCACCCTGGAGCAGCAGCTGAGTCCTGAGCAGCGAGAGCTCCGCAGAGCTCGCGGGAGCGGGTTGCAGTACCCAGGACACTTCCAGCATCACTCACCAAGATGCAGGTGATGCTACGGCTAGAGCCACTCTCACATCCTTCTTCTCACCCCATCTGTCCCATATCGCAGCACAGAGCTGTGTCCTCAACAGACACATGGGATGTCCCAGCAAGCATCCCTCAGCTCTGTCTCCGCCAGCTGTGACTAGGGGACACGCTCTACACAGCTGAGCGTGGCCAAGGTGCCCCTAGCTGGAGGGGAGGCAGTACTGGAGGGTGTCTCAGTGTGTCCCCGAGTCTCCCGCAGTCCCACAGAGCTCCGCGAGGCCACCCCAAAAGAGGATGTGGCAGGTTCCGTCCCTGCGCACAAGCTCTGTGCAGGCTGCAAAGAGAAGCAGAAGGAGC